>JAOXJM010000001.1:29798318-29814659 GCA_026413425.1 Tringa solitaria | reverse complement strand
CTAATATATAAAAATACATTTATATGAGTAGATGTATGTATATATATGTATTCTATATCTGAATTGAAAATCTATGTACACTATATAAAACATTTAGAAGGGCTTATAAATTTAGCAAAAACAGGGCCTTATCACTTTCTGTCCTTACTGTAGACTGTCACAGATCAAAGCAGCTCTTCCAGGACCATATGTTAAATAATATCTACAAGACAATTACACTGGAAGATGGCCACACGCTTTAACATCAGGAATATTCGTCTGTTATCGACCATTCTTCAAATATCAACCAGTGGGGATACTTGGGAGAAAGGAATAATTCAAATACAAATAGTTTTCAATCATTGCTGTTAAAGGTGTATTCCTTACACTCCAAAGATATATGCTATCCTGAAGCTAACTTCACATACATATACGAAAAATGAAAGAACAACTTCTATACAGTAAATGACTTAATGATTTAAATCCCAAAAGGTTGCTGGATGTTTGCCAAAACTTCAGCATGATATTTTTAATTGCTTCTCATGAAGCATCTAATTTGTTATGAAGAGTGACTCTTGTGTCTACACATCAATGACTGGTGCTATTTTAGGTAGTCTGCTGAGAATGCTTATGACAAAGGCAGCTATAACACAATGTTCAAGAGAATTGTGCCTTTCTGAAACTGTAGTTTATAAGACTAGACAGGATAACTAGGACATCTGAAATGCCACTAGACAGGTACGTTTAAGCAACTGATTCCCACCCATAAAGCCTGTAAAACTCACAGTTTCCCTTTGGAAATTAAAGGTTGCACAGAAAGACTTTTAAAATTCATCACTCAACTTTCAATGGTTTATTATAGAGGACCTTGGATTGAAAAATTTCAAATACGAATTACGTGATTTTCTTTCAGCACTGAATACACAACATGGAAAGTGCTCATAGCACCAAACACTTTATTTTAACTCCTACAGAAGCAGCCACTAAAAGAAGAAGGAAAAAAAAATCCTTCAGCAACAAATTCTAATCTCTTACCCTTGTCCTGGTAACAAGTCAGCATCTATCAGTTAAGCACAGCAGAATAGAATTGAGCAGCTAAAAGATGAAACATGCCAGAAATTTGTTAAACTCTGGTAAAAGACAGAGCACAACTTTTTGTGCACCAAAAAGTAGATGCCTAGCATAATTTGGCATGTTCAAAATGATTCCCACATGCCTGTGTATAAAGGGATCACTATCTATAAAGATCTGTAAATATTTCTAACAGACTCCTCAAAATCTGTCACGTACATCAAAGGATATACAGTAACAGAACACAATTACCTATGCAGAGGCTCTTACAGACTTTAGCACTGATACAAAGATGTATAGAGGATACATGAGCACAGGGATTAGGGAAGAGGTGGGGGGAGAACAGAAACATAATTTCCTAAGACATTCCTTAAAAATTAAAAGAAAAGAAGGGGGATTATAGGATGAGTTATGCTACACTGCTCTATACTAGCTGATTAACCTTTGATGCAGGTATTTCTGCTGTATATGGCTAGTTCTGTCCATGCAGAATTTTTAAGTCTTCACATTAAATAATGAGTCTCAAATAACCTAGGAAATGGTCTGCCTTTTCTTTTTCATCATCATCATAAAAACCCACATTATCCACGGAGAAATGAAGGATACAGATGTTGTCCTGTGCTTTAAGGTTTGTAACATTAGGGGCTTTCAGCCTTCAGTCTTTCACTTCTAGCATTAAAGTCTGCTTTTGACTTTGTAGTCTTTCACTGACATACCCCAAGGCTGCCATGGCAATACTTTTACCTTATACTCCCAATGCTCTTGTCCTCATGGCCTTGTGTCATCAAATTGCAAGACTTTGATATGTTTCTGATGTTGGATTTCTCGTGGGAACAGATTATGACTGATGTTTAAATCACCCTTTCTCTTCCCGCTCTTTTTCACCTCTTACTTCATATTTTTTGGTTTATAACTTTATGGTCAGGAATACACAGAACTTAGTAGATAACATTAGTAGAAAATTATTATTTAAATGGCCCAGGAGCAATATCCAGAAATACACATGCACAGAGCATCATAAGCAGTTAAATGAGTGTAACTTCTGCACTTGACCAGAGCACCGCAGTCAGCAACATCAACACTAACGTGTAAGAGAAGAAGGAAGACCAAGCTGGTCCTGCTGTAGATGTATAGTCACTGTGGGAAGTGTTCAGAGGAATATCTGTGACACTGGAGAAAATGATGGGAAGAGAAATCTTGCCTGGAGATACCTTGGTCTCTTCCTTTCCAGCTGGCACTGTTATAGCATTCCCTCCTCTTTCTTTGCCTCACTCTGTCTATTTTTTAATTATTATTTTCAAAGAAAGCTATTTTTTTACATTAAAAGAATGAATACCATCAGCTAGGGACCTCACAGGTAAACCTGCCTGCTCAGCCTTTGAGCAACACAGAGAATACTCCAGATTTTAACAAGCCTTCAAAAAAATCAGTACACATGTATGCAACATTCCTGATACAGCTGCTATTTTTGCCCATGTTTGGATTTGATTTGACAGAGGGAAATGGTTTGGTTTAAAAGTCCTCAGACTTTTAGTATTACTTCAAAAATCGACCCAAATTTTCAGATTCTATGTAGTAGAGATCCCAAAAGAACATATCTAAGGCTGAACTAAGTGAACCTGTTCAAACATCATCAAAATTTCCCAGCAGAAGACAGGAATTAGGGATATCTCGGTAATCTGCCAGGAAACTAAAGCTTTCATTAGAGAAATACAGAAAAGTCAACCAAAGAAGCAATATCCTAACATGTTTATCACACCTCTCAAATAATTCAAAACGTTCAAGATTTTTTACATGAATAGTCTGAGGAAATATAGAAGTGCAAACAAGCACTGCAGCCCCACATCAGAAAGTGCTTTCAACTAAGTACCTAAATCTGACAATGTAAAAACATGTCATTGAATTTTGTCTTCATATGGAAGGAAATGTAGCAGTTTGCTAATTCCCTTAATTGCCTTTCATAGGACAAAATTTAGCCCTTTTCTATCCCACATGAGAGAGCTCTTGATAGAGACCAGCAAGCACTCCGTATTAACCTCTGTCTCCTGGCAAAGAAACTGGAATTAACATCAGATGAATAAAACTTACAGGATTGAAAAATATTCCAGTACCTTATGTCATTTTTGCCCTTTTCATAAATTGGGCTTAAAGAGTTAATCGCGCTGAAATAAACATTAGCATAATGCCTAAGGATACAATTTTTTACCTGGCTATAGAGTGTTGGCAGCGTACACGCTGAACCTAAGCTGTAGAATAACTCATTAGGAAATATGCAATAGCTGTGGAAAGATTTACTACAAATATGCTTGAAGTGTTTTTAAAAATTAATATTATGCTGCTATGCTTGGCTTAATTAGCTTTCTTCTTCATTTACAAAGCATATCTGTCTGGTTTATGAACTTAGTCTCTATTCCCCATTCTTGAAAATCTGTTTAATTAAAGTTTTAACTACTGCGTAAGCTTTAGAAACAGTAGAATGACTTTTATTACTAGAAATCTAGATCCTTCTTTTAAATATGATCATACCTACAAATACTATATTGGAAATATGACAAGGCCTGCTCCATAATAGTCCTGAAGAGACATATGATACTGCTATTTTTAATTATACATGCCATCCATTTCCACTATGTTGCATGTAGGCAATTTGGGGTTTTTTGCACAGAAAGTTGCACTAGCAGTGGAACTGTGATTAATTTAGCCAATCACCAAGTCAGTCCCCTGAAATCCATTAAAGGTCACCTTTCTTTTTTAGGTACGTACCTATTTCTAATCTGTTCATCGATTTCCTCATCCATTATTCTATTCTACCTCTTTTAGAAGTACATCACTTATTAGACTCCCACCTCTACTAGCAGGGCACTATGCTTTGGTTTTCAATTATAGCAAATCCTACCACAATCTTGTTCAGCATTTATCACTTGCTCCCATTCAAGCTATAATAAATGATTAAATACTAATTTTTTTTTGCTATATATACAAAATTGAAACCTAGTCATTAGAAATGCTATCTGGGATATACCTGAAGTTCTAGAAATACATGACATATAGTTTATCATAATATATTTTTGGCTGCATATTAAAAAGCTTGTAGCATAATGGTCAGCAAGCAGAAATTATTTGTGCAATCACTGCCAACAGACCACAGTAAAGCAGAAAATATTTTTGGCCCCCCTGTGCACAGATGCTGGAGACCCCACTTAATGACTTGTTACCCATTATACCCAAAATACGCTACAGTTTCATCACACAATTTACTTCACAGAAGCAGAATGTCAACAATACTCAGTTCTATAATAATGAAAAAAGATAATAGTCATTTTCCCTCCTATTCTCATTTGAATCTCATAACCACTGGGGTGATCAATTTCCAAATCTTATTAGTTCTGCTACTGTGAACTATTCAGGCCCTCATTTCAAGATCAGTTTGCAGTGCAAAAATAGGCAGGCAATCTTTTTAAATGAGCAATTTACAATTAATATTTCTGCCAACGTATATTTGCAAGCTTTACATAATAGCAAACACAATAATTTCAAAATTTTCAAATTAAAACATGGGCAGTTATTGCTTATGGCTGACAAACAGTGCTATAAAATGCACACTGGCACTAAAGTAGTTTGTCAGGCTGTAAATCTAAAGAGGAAAAGAAGCAAAAAAGCCAGGAAACTTTACACTATATTTCTGAATTAAAAAAAAAAAAAAGCAAACAAAGAAAAAGGAGATAAAGCTTTATCAGTTCATCCTGTGTATAATTCTATATCCATTACTCCACTCAATGGAAAAATATGAAATGTATAAAATCAACTATAAAACCTTGAAGAGGTGACATTTTTTGTATACTTTACATATGTTCTTATCCAAAAAAGTGTTTTCACCAGATTTGTATTTAGACTAAATTGGCCTATTTCCCTTAACATTAAAAGAGCTAAGATGGTTCATACCAGCTGAGACTCTCATCCTAAGAGAGTATGTTCAGATGATCACAAATGGCAGTGTCGTTGCATTTTAAGAACTGTGCTTCAGCTGGAGTTGGTAAGCAGACATGTGGTCCCTGTCAGCTCATTGCAATGCCAAGTACATGGTGTTCATTTAAGCTGCCTTCAGCAGTTCCAAAAGGGAGCCCAGGTGAAAGCACTGGAAAGATGAGCATTTAGGAAGACCACTTTGGAGGCAAGCTATGCTTTTTTCACATGCAGCATCAAAAATGGTGCAACTGCTGTTGTCTCCCTATATATGAGTACAGATGAAAATTAATCTTCTTCATTAGACTGGAGTAGTATTATGCACGTGGTCAGCTAAAATGAATTACACGAGGGAACAGTATCTTCAGCTGTGGGGGTGGAAGAAAGGAGGCAAGTATGTGTGTGTGCCTGTGTGTAGAAATGGAAGGAGTGGAAGGAAAGTAGGGAAAATCAACATCTTTAAAAATCGCCAACTCAGTCACTTGCAGTTACCTGACCATTACTTGATTTGAAATTAACAGAGAGTTTGCTTAATTCTTCAATCAAAGGAGACAAAGGAATTAAAAAAAAAAAAAAGGGAAATAAAAAGCAGAAAAAAAAATAAAAAGAAAGAAAATTAATGATTTGGGACTGAAGCAAGGATAGTGATGCAGGTAATGAAGCAACCACATACTGAGTCTAGTTTGCAAAATAGTTTTCTATTCACTATAGGTGGATACTATTGTTTCAGTGTGTCACAGGTTGAGTTCAGCACCCTAAATATAAGGGGTGAGAGAGGACACTGGAACTGCTGTAAAATCAAATGACCAGTAAGAATTATTTACATTATTCAGAGTAGATTCTTCTGTTTTAGCGTGTTTTCCTTCAATTTGCAAACATAACAGTACCCCTGATCCTAATACTCTACAAGTTAATAAAAACTGTCCTTTCAATTTAAAGGAGGAGAGAGGACAGAATTGCCGGGTTCTGAACCTTGTTTGCTTTCTGGTACATCTATAAAATCTGCTGCTGACAAACTCATGAACTTGTTCATTTTCTGAGAAGAGGAACACAGGAAGTTCAGTTAATGACTGTCCTGTACATTTCCTGTATAAGCAAAAGCCTATGACCCATTTTTCATCCTGACTTCCTCTTCTGTAAAATGGATTTAATACTATTTCCTTCCTCCTAGCCCCATCTTTGTTCTTGTCATATTGAGCTTTTAATGCAATACATATAGATGAGCATCAGGGTTGACATGGAGCTTAACTTCTATCCAGAATCTACTTAAGCAGCCACCTAAATATTGAGAAGATGCTCAGGAGAAAGGCCATTATCACTAAACAAATCCTTTGATTCCTAAGAATGGATTTCAGTGCCAAATTTCAGACCACCAGTGACATTTGGATCCGCAGTTTAGAAAGCAAAAGGTTTGTGAAAATTAAAATACATTAAAGCATTTTATTAACTATTGGATTTTTTTAAACATTAGTGCATTTTATTCACTTGCTGTTCAATTTAAAAAAAAAAATCATAAAGACAACCTATTGAGATTCCCATTGAGGTGATTACACTTGTATGCATGTCTTTTCTAATCATCTGATGTCTTGGCAGCAAATCAGCCTCCAGTGAAACAGAAATCAAATGTGTTTCTTCAAAGAAAAATGTCTGCAAAAGACATTCTCTCTTAAATGAGATGAATACAATGCATTTGTTTAAGCTTCTAACAAAGATAACATTCTTCTAAATGTGGCATAACGCCTTTGAAATTTAGTACCAGTTTGTCCTGGATTGAGGTAAAACAGCCAATTTTCTTTTCAGGAATTTTACTTTTCAGTTAAGCCTTTTCTAACTCTTTAAAATTAATGGCATATTCATAAAATCAGAGGATAGTTCAAGGTTCAAAGGGCCCTTGAGGGGTAACCAGTCCAACCTCTTGCTCAAAACAGGGTTAACTACATGATCAAGTGAGGTTGTTGAGCACTTTATCCAGTCAGAACATGTCAAAGTATGGAGATAACAGCTTCTTTGGCAACTGTCCCATAGCCTGACCATCCTTATGGAGAATATTCTTCCATCTTGTCTGAACCTCTCTTGTTTCAAGTTATGCCAACTACACCACTATGCCTGGTTCCACCTTCTTGCTAACCTCCCCATAGGCATGGGGGGGTTGCTGTTAGGTGACCTCTAAGCCTCCTCTTCTCCAGGGTGAACAATGTTTCCCCAGACTCTCCTGACAGGGCAAGTGCTGCAGCACCTGACCAGCTTGAGGTTTTAGGGCCCTCTGCTGAACTTGTTCCAGATTACCAATGTTTTCCCTGACCAAAACTGAACACAGAAGTCTATGTGTGGTCTATGAAACAATGTTCTTTTTCTTTTCTTAAAAGAGCATTTGTGCATATCACAGCCCGGTTCATAATGTTCAAAAGGCCTCAACATCCTATAAAATAATTTCCTAGAAAATAAAGACGTCCCTACTAATAGTATTACCCATTCTTACATTGGTCTCTACTCAGTGTCCAGCACATGGAATTCAGTCAGGAAAAGTGAACTGGTGACCATAACGCTGCCAGCTATTCGCACTGCAAAAGTTATATACTCTCAGGTGATGGTGTAGGCACGGTCCATGGTACTTCACCAGTATTTTTCTCAGCTGCTCTCCCAGGTTTCTGTTCTCCATCCTTGTAGTTTTAAGTGATAAAAATACAAAGTGCTTGTCTGCCTCTTTTCTCTTAATTTTGTAATATATATTAGCACAAGATAGAATGGTCCTTCACACAGCTACAGCTAATGCTGGCAGTAAGTGTCTGCAGATACACTTCCTGCATATACTGGCATATACTTCATGATAACCATGGGCTGTGTAAGTATAAGGATTTACTGAAAGGCATGAGAAACATAACTCGAAGGTGCCTACAGAGCATTTTAAAAACTTCCCCACTGTTTATTACTCTGGCAGATTAAAACAGTCTTTGAACACTACTGAGACTCGTTATACACAGTGTTCACTGATATGCCATCCTAAAAGAGATGCTGCTTTTTTGCATTTTAGAGTCCTGCTTTATAATTAAACAGAAAAAAAAGGAAGAAATAATAATAAAGCCTCTCTTTCTCCCTCCTGAAGATGCAGCTGTCATTTGTATCTTGTTCAGATGCGCACTAGTAGAGAGTAGTTGAGTACATATTGCAATTGCAATTACATATTCAATTTTTTCTACTTTTGGGTTTAGTCTAAATAGTAACTCTGTAAAACCTACTGCTATTGATGGTCTCCCTTTTATTGTCTCTTAGTGTTGTCCAAATCAAACCTCCTCACTTCAGCGGTAATAGGATATGTTGTTTGTTTTTTCTACAAGCTAACACTGCAAATTCTGTACACTCTCAGAGAACCATATTACATTATCTTTTTTCCTTTAATAGTAACAGTCGCAGAGGTCAGACTGGGTCTACATTGTAACTCCATTGTTTTCAGTGAATTTTGACAAATGACACAAACTGAAATATCAGAGAAATGGTATTGATGAACTACATGATCTTTCAGCAATCTTACTGCTATCTGTACTCTTAAAAAGATAATATGTTTTTAAAATGTTATGGATATTAAAGGAATTAAGACCTTACTGCATGGAGCAATGAGTAAATACTACCATAATATTAACATTCACACTCACCAATGTGAAAAGTCTGGAAAACTGTGTCTTTTCATTTTTTTGTATTTTCCTGGTTTTTGTGTTTATGAAAAATTATTTTACCCTGTATTTTCTGAAAATAAAAGATAGTACATTTGTACTTTTTTCCCCTGAAATTCAACTTTGTATTCTTATTCTTTTTGTCTCTTCATCCACCTTCCTCAAATATTAGGCAACCAAAATCCAATGCAAGGCAAAAATATTTCTCCATATTTTATAATTAAGTTTTAGAAATCCAGCTTTGCACACCTTCATTACTGGGTCTCAAGATCTACAGAACCATAGAAATTCATTATGGGTACAGAAAATCTTCATCCCGGGTTGGTCAGATTGTTTTTATAGCTTAAAGACATTGTACTAATATACATTCCCATCATTTGCATTTACAGAAATGGAGACCATTCATGCAAGGATTCTGCACATGGAAATGGAAACAAAATCAATGGAAACAGTATTTAGGAGGCTTGCAAGGATGCGATCAATGCTGAAGAGTCATGACAGAGTGGTATAGCTGGAGCCTAAAAAAAGCTTTCATTGGCTTAGAAAAATCCCACCTGTACCTACCAAAAAGTAGTGCAAAATATAGTGCAAAATTCCTATGAGATATGCACATAGCCAAAAATTAAAGATATTTTGGAAGACAAAGAGTTTACATATAAGGGGTAGTTTGATTGCTAATTCATTGTTTAGATACATAGAGTACGAAGGCAGAAGAACATGAAGATTGCAATTAGTTAGTCAAAAGAAAAGATGTTTGAAAATTTATCATCTCTGAGGACAGTGCTGCATCTTTGTAGAATAGAACCAGTTCTCATTTCTGTCGATCCCACTAGCACTCTTGTTAATGGGTTCCTCACACTCACAGATCTATACTCACAAAGACAACGGATTCTGAGAAAGAAGGGAATAAGATACAGCCAGAAACATTACGTGGGTATCATGACCAACTGTGATTCCTAGTGTTTTGATGTCTTTTACTGATATTTCATTTTTCTATTCTAACTTTGAGTCATTGCAAGCAGTACCTTCACCACATCACCAGCACCTCAGAATAGTTACCATCTTTGGGTGTATGTTGCAGGGGGTGTTGCTGGAGAGAAAACAAGACTCTTAGTACAGCACTAGTGAACATAAAATTATTTATGTATGATTAAATGGCAAAGGTCTGTATGCAATTCCTGCCAGGTGGTTGCTCTGAAGTTGTTACATATAGAGATATTCTTGTGCCACAACACTGGCAAAGTCTGAGTTTTT
The DNA here is from genome assembly GCA_026413425.1 of Tringa solitaria. Classification (NCBI taxonomy): domain Eukaryota; kingdom Metazoa; phylum Chordata; class Aves; order Charadriiformes; family Scolopacidae; genus Tringa; species Tringa solitaria. The sequence continues at coordinate 29,804,724 of JAOXJM010000001.1, read as the reverse complement.
CTAAAGGTTTTTCTGCTTCCTACAGGCAGGCAGAAATTTTGTGTCATAATCTAACACAAGTTACTATCATGTAGTAGAGTCTCTGCATGAAGACAACTGTTTTGTTGGACAACCACCCTTGCTCCTCAGTGAAAAAAAAAAAAAAGCAACCACAACTATTTGATTAAATTGAGATAGTTCAGTGAAAAAAAGCAGTAAGAAAACTTGCTGATTGTCTTTTTTGTACTGAAGGAATACTCTACACCACCTACGCTCTGAGAAAAAAAAAAAAAAGCAACCAAACACCTGCAAGGAGTAGTGAACAGTTTGTTTGAAGTTGAAAAGGTTCTCCAAGAAGTGGACAGAATGTCCAGATTTTGGTTATATTTTAAGGCAGTATGGAATCTTTGACTGGAAGAAATATAACAACCTGCATGAACTTGACAAGAGGAGTACATGAAGTTGTACTGTGATTGCTGCATTTAATAATTGCTGATGGGCTTTGTTTCTATTAATTCTCCACTCCTTTTTCAAACCCCTTTATATCTCTGCCCTTCCTAACATTCTGTAGCAATAGTTTCTGCAATTTAATGATGGACTTTGTAGTAAAAGTTAAAAAGCTGCTGAAACTTGGTTTACACCTACAGCCTCATACTTTCATGATCCTTCTCTGCTTCATCATGCTTTGAGAAACAAGGACTATTTCCTTATTCACATCTTAGAGCAGTTTTTCAAGATGCAATACTGAAATGCAGCACCATTTTGCTGAACCATTCAATCCTCAGAACACTGTCTCCTAAACAGCCTAAAAAAAATTTTAAAGTTACTTTTCCTAGGGACTCACAAATCATTCTTAAATCAGGTACAGTATTAAGAAGCAAAAAGTTATATGAAAGAAATAGAATTGGCACACCAAGCTCCTGCAGACCGATGCAACTGTGACAGACAGAAGGAAAACAAATTAGTTCAGCAAGTCCGACGTAATTTCAAATGTTACAATTTAATCCCAGTTTTGGTTTACCTTGCACAAACATTCATTTATTTGTTTTACTGAAAACATACGATATCTCATCTGTGATAGATTACTATAGATTTTTGAATTTCCCCTACTGCATTTAAGATAAATGAGTTTTAATAAGTTTAATTTCAAGTTATTCAAAGTGTTTTACAACAACAACATTAATTTTTAACAAATTGGATTTTATTGACTTTAAAAGAAGGCCTCCTTTGGAAGTTTTATCATTTAAACAGTCTTCAGGAACCATTGTAATGATTTCCTACTTAAAGTTAATTCTCCTGTGAATTCATGGAAGACAAAACAAAACCTGATCTATGGGAGCTACAGTTTGCAATATTGTCTGTATACAAGCTGACCTACAGATTCATTCTCAAGGGCTAAAAGGTGTTTTTCTGTCTATTCTTTAAATTCTTTTGAGGAGGAAGTTTTACTATCTTATCTAAATTAAATTATCTGTTACAGGTTTGTGGCATGTACTACATGGTTCCGGGGATTTACAAGACACTACCTATGCCACTTCACCTGGACTACCAACAGATTGGAAATAAGAACAGAAAATTGAAATGCCAGAATTTTTATTCAGTGAGTTTGTAGCATTTTTCAATTCCTCAAAGCATATTTCAAAAGGTGAAGTATTATGTAGTCCATAATGCCTGACTACCTGAAAGACACAAAATAAAAGGTCAAAATGGACCCATTTTAGATCTCTCACCTAGATTCCTTTTAAAAAACTAGAAATCAGTCATTATTATTTTCAAAATGTCACAATAGTATCTTATTTAATGCTTTTAGAAATAAAGAACTGAAAACTAGGATTTTTCTGCTGTAGAGCCATAAGACCCGAACTCAAGTCAAAATATAAGGAACCTTTCCCATGGTACCAATGGCTCTCCTTATTTAATCTTTCATTACTCTCAGTAATTAATGAACAGTAAAATGCTAAGTAACTTATTTTAATTGATAACATGAGAAAACACAGCATTCTTGTGAAAAATTATCCCTAATCATGCATCAAATAGATTGACTAAAGGTAATTCATTCATCTATGAAAGCATAACTACAGATTCACAGATCATATTTTCTATCACTTATTTCATGGAGCACTAAATGAAAATACCATCCACCTCACAATTATTTGCAAATCTTTCTTCACAATGGAAACTGGAAGACTCATCATTGAAAACATGTACTAATTAATTGTCACATGACATCAAGCAAAATTTACAGAGCAACAGATAGATTTTGTACATTGCACTGACCTTCCAGATAAAATGTCCAACACAACACAACTCTCTATGGAAATGCTGTTTCCGTGCAAAAGCATTGTACCCACAAACAGCCCCAGAAGTGCTAGAACCCCACCATATCTAACTGATGAGTCCCAGTTTTCTGTACCCTGGAACTGAAATAACTGCTCTGCAGTGAGACTGGATGTTTTCTTAGCAAGAAGAAATTCCGATTGATCAACAAAGCAGCAAAAGGCTTGAAGAAGTGGGGGTTTTAGCATAGAGGCATATATACTCCAAAGACTTGATATTAGGAATGAGGATGTTCAAATATTCCTCTAAGATCAGTACATATTAGTTTTGGATCACGTTTCACCCACACTAAAAAAAGAGTCAGAACAATAGAGAAGAGTTCCATGCTTTCAGATACATTTTTGTACATGAACCATATTACTTTCAATTTCATTCAGAGCATCATTGTATGCTGATCAGGAATAATTTAATATATGGAAATATATACAGACAAAATATCAAGATATCAAAACCATTTCTGTTTGGTTTGTAATAAAGACTGTTTTCAGACACTAAATAGGAGTCGAAATCTTCTATTTATGTTTTCCATACATGCTCTCAGTTACCAGCTGTCTGTTTTAGTCACAAATATCCTAGTCAGATACCTGCTTGCAGTGCCATTACAACAAAAAAACCCAAACAAACATATTTTAGAAAACCCTTGTCAGCTTTGATGTTTTATCTTATTGTCTAAGTTTTTGCTTTACCCTAGTGCTATTAAAAGTGGCAGGTATTACTTACATTTCCTTCCCATACACAATTAAGGGACAGTAATATGTAATAAAAACTTAACAAGTTATAATAGTCCGATAATTTATTCTTTAGCTAAAAACTAGTTCCTACAGTTAAAACAAAAGGCTCTGGGACAATGTTCCTGCATTCAAACAGAAAAAAAAATGCACATCTGAATTACTGAGATTAATATTCCTATCAATAAATTAATCTAACCTGTTTTACTAAAGACAAATGAGGATCATTGTGTGGTCTTCTGTACCCATGAGTGATTTGCTAACCTACAGACTCATCAATATTCTGCACACACTCTCATAGCTATTACGCCCCACACCTTTGTCCATTTGCCTAAGAACACCCACAGAAGGTAATGAAAAGTTCAGAGTCTTAATGCATTTGAATGTACGGCATAATTGATTTCCTACAGCTGGAATTTAGGTTATTAAATGTCTGTTGTATTATCAAAAACTACACTTAGTTTCAAAAATTCAGACAAATATATGTTAATAACACAGAACAGTGAAAAGTAACCCTTGAAGTTGTGTTCTATTGCTGTCTCTTTTTGACATTGCTACACAAATGAAAGAGGAATACCAAATCATTAATATCAGTCTTATCACTTATATAAATTACAGCACTAATTTCAACTACATCAAGGCATAAGTACCTTCTTGAGAACATAGATCTGTAAAAGGTATCACTCAGTAGCACACATTACTCCTACGTTTTTAATTCTCTGAAGTGATACCTAGTTGATGTAGATGTCCATAGTTTTCGGACATCAAATTATCTTCTTAGTGTCTGTTATTTCAGATATTTTGCTTCAACAGAAATTTAAGAATTTATTTTCATTTCTCAAACTGAGATAATTTGTAATTTTTCAATAAAACAGAAATTATATCAACTGTAAGAGAGAAAAAAAAAGACAGAAACATATTCCATAGCGCCCAAAAATCCACCAGTGCTGCTATTAACCAGGGTTCATTGAGACCACACTCAAAACCTTGATTTGAATTGCAGCTGCAAAGTACTTCTTCAGTATTCACTACACCAGAGCAAGAATCATTATCTAAATGAATTGAGTCTGAGTCTGCCATATTGTCTGAGAGCTCTCAGGGTCATTCATATCTTAGTGTGGGGAAACTAGGGATTTACCCTCCCAGCTCTACGCCAACTCTATTGTGTACCTGGGAAAAAGAAACCCTTTCAAACAAGCATTTTCATCAAAATAATACTGTTCCCACAAAAGCTTTTGATTTACATCTACTAGTAATTTATTTCCAACCAGCCCCAGTAGAAAGATCTATCTGTCAGAGTAAACCCGGTCCTGAAGCACTCTTGAGACTATTCTTGCTACAATTTTTTTTCTGATGGAATAATTTACTCCAAATCAGTTCCACCATATTCCCTTCAGATTCCTATATACTTCAGGGAAGGCAGTCATCTATGAGAGTTATTTATCAATACAATACAATAAAATAATCAAATTTTAAAATCCCCCAAATTGGAAGCAAATTAAAAACCCAATCCCTGAAAAAACCCAACTTTTATTTGCCAACCACAGGATGAAACAGCAGCAGGACTGTCTAAAGAATCACAGCCCTACAATCCTATTTAAAAAATGCCGTATAATTACCTGCCTTGATATGTGAAAGATATTTTCTAAGAAACAAGCATTATTTGCACCGATGTACATTTCATGAGAGAGTGAGCGGTTTTGTGTAGCATTTCTCCTCTTATTAAAAAGGAGAAAGGTACAACGCTGACATCCCTGTTAAGAATAGATAGAAAGAAAATACTAGAAAGTTCTCGTTGTCTAGGATACTGATTTAAAATCCACTGAAAAGCTGCACTATTCCTATAAAGACTCAGAGACTAAGGCTTAAAATACTTACTTGATAATGTCTCCTTCAAGAGCAATCACTCGTTTAATGATCTTCTGTTCAGGGTTTCTAGGAGACCTAAGACAGGGGATAAGGTTATACAGTCAGTAATGTTCCCGTTGTTTTAAGAAAATGAAAAGAAATTCCACAAAGAAATAGACACTATTAAAGTCATTAGGAGATTCCATGTTCTCCTTGATATAGCATCAATCATGATGTTCCACCCTGACGTGAAGCTACTGTAATCACTCTCATTGCAAACCATCATTGAAAAGTAGATGTTGAAAAGTGACCTGCTTACAAACACCATAATGATCAACATATCTTTTATCATGAAAAATATACTCCATAACATTCAAAGTAGAATGTGTCACTACCAATGAAGAGGGTACCTTTGCATATAGTTTAATGTATCAAAACCTGAATTCCTCATCAAGCTTTAGCCTCATATTGTGTTTAAACATTCATGTCATTCAGTCACTTTGGGAGAAAAATCTACCTCCTTTATATTAATAACTATCACTTACTTAGGTAAACCTTGCCTAGGGAATTGTGAAAGTTTTTACAAAGTTGTAATTTTTTCTGAAAGTTTTGGCTTTATCCAAAGCTTCTTAATGCACTTCATTTTCCTTTAAGCGCATTTAACTGAGTGGATTCTGATCATGCGTTACATAGAATTATGAGAAAGCAAAGCTGAACTTGCATGCCTAGCCTGAATACTCCAACTTCCTGGATGTGTATTAATAGAGAACATTATTAGAAATGCTATTCTTCCACAGTTTCAACTGGTTAATGTAGACATATATACACCATAAAATTTCTCTCTTTTCTACTTGACCTCTTTTTTTTTCGTTCTTCACTTTTATTTAACTATGCAAGCCCAGCAGCGTGTTTTCATGTTAGATAAAAAAGTCTTTTTATTTGCTGCTTTTACATAGGAAAGTCAGTGAAGAAACAAATGGGTTTGATTTTCTGTTGATGCTGAAGTCCTGTATATTAGACTCCAGTACAGTCTAACTAACTGCTAAACATGCAATCGCAAAAGCTTTATATTACAGTTTTCATATCTAAAAACATTGTCCATGCCATCCTCACAACAAAGCAGTACTTTTGAGCTAATCTCTGATCAACTGGTAGCACATTAAGATTCCATTTCCTTAAAAAGCAAAGCTGAGATGAGCCTGGATGAAAAACTTCACGCTGCTGCATGACTAAAGGCATTTGCAGCTCACTACCATTTCCAAAAATTAAAAAGAAAAATAGTTTCATTCTCATCCATTTTTTTTAAATATGAAGCCAAAAAAGTATTCCAAACATTTTAAAAGTCATTTGGGGTTTTTTGTGTGCGTCAATATATTTTAAATATATTTATATTTCAAAGTAATGAAAAAAAAAAAAAGCCTAATTTTGAATTTCAAAATATCAAATAATTTCACTTTACAGTTTACCAAGACTGAAAACCATATTTTCAAAAAAACAGTGTGTGTCTGATTTAT
>JAOXJM010000001.1:29768501-29795306 GCA_026413425.1 Tringa solitaria | reverse complement strand
ATCTTTAAGGTCCCTTCCAACTCTAACCATTCTATGATTCTATGATTCTATAATTCTATGTTATCATAGAAAAAAAGTATTGAGAGGATGAACACTGGTGAGATAGCTTCTGCTGGGTTTTATCACTGATGCATTCCCAAAACCACAGTCTAAAATAATTGACAAGTTTATAAGAAGACTTAGTTTCTTGAGGAGGGGGAGGATAATAGTTGGATTTCTATTAAGAAGTGACACTTTCTTCTATTTCAGGAAAGCACTAAAACCCTTTCCTAGTTATCATCTCAATATCTCTTCTCCAACAAAAACAAAACATTTATTTCTGTTGATATTTTTAATTATATGCTCTTACAAAAAACATACATATATACATACACACACACACACATATTTATATACACAAACATAAATTTATACAAGTATCCATTCTTCTGTGTTCAACCCTGTATTGAATAGTATGGGACTGCAATACTACAAAACATGTTTGCCAGGAAAGACAGAAGGAACAATACAGCCAGCAAGAAAATCCACTGTTTAGCAAGTGATTATCAGATAAAATGGTGACAATTCTCTGAAGGCTTTCTTCTTTCCTTATTGAGCAAACGAGTATTTTAGTCACAATATTGCTCCAAAACTTTTCACTTTCCATCATTTCAATTTTTTATTTACCCTAATGGATATTGCTTAGCACAATTTCAAATAACTGCTCCATAAACTATTTAATATTAGATCAATCATGAAATGTTCATAGTATTTCTGCTTCTTGTATGTGTTATTTGACCCCTCTTTCCTTCTTTGAGTTGTGTAACTATATTCTTCTCAAGACTGCCCACAGCAAATCATGTTTAAGAGCTTGAAACTGAAGGTTCTACAGTATTTTCTAGAGCGAGAGTACTTTTTAGCTATATCTTAATATCCCAGCAAGATAAGTGAAGGAAGACAGTTGATTCATTTCTATTCTCCAACAGGATATATTAGCATGTATCCCCAAATTCTATGTGATATCATTACTTGCTGAGCATCCAGTCTCCATAATAAATTTAGAAAAAGTAACCTACCAATCCTGGATAATAATTAAACAAAATGTTTGATGCTCAGACACACAGCAGACTCACCAAAACCAATTATATTTTTCAAGAGATATTATCACAATGGCTAACATGAAAAGAAAAAAGAAATTAGACCTGACTACCAGTAAAATCCAACTAAATAAATGTTACAATGTATGAGAATATTTATTTTCTTTTTCCTCGAATGAGCACTCAGATTTTCTAGGTGCATGCATTAGAAAAAGAAGATAGGACCTTATACTGTGAACTCATAACAAATAAGCAGGAAATATGTTTCAGATAGCTTGAATTAGGTAAATTGATGATCTATAAACTCTTAACGCTATCCATCCGTTACTATAGTCAACTTGCATAGGTTTTCTTCTCACTCTTGGAAATTACTGCAATTTTGATACTAACAGTATTTCCTAGATCGAGACAAATAACAGGTATATATTAATAAGTTCTAGTGAAAAGTGCCTGAAGTTTTCACTGTTTATATGTTTGTATCTATCTATCTATCTATCCATCTGTATATTACTGCTAGCACATGGCTTCACTTTTTATGAGATAGAAGCAAGATGTTTAGGCAGCAGCTGGAAGTTTGCCTTCAGATTATTCTCAGTTTACTTCAGATTGAGATTTATGTGATTTGCTGGTCACCCACATGGAGGCAATTGAAACAATGAACACTGTGTTGTTTATAGCATGAACAGACTGAAATAATGACCATAAGACTTTGACCCTCAAAAAAAGTTTTGTGCCCTTGGCCTATGATGAAGGAGCTTTCTCTTACCAGCATAGTAATTGATGCTCAAACACTGTACAGGAGGAACTATGTAGCAATACCCATTCCTTCATCCCTACCAGTACTATAGCTATGATAAAACAGATCCAACATATCCCACTCTAGATATTGTATAAGAATGCAAATTTACTTAATATATACACATATTTTCTGAAGCAAAACATTTTTAAATCGTTCATTTCACTTTTTTTCCCAGTCTATAACTTTTATCTAAATTCCATACTTATTTATGCAGATAATGAATCTCATAATAAACATAATATTTATCTAATCACATCATGGGCACTGAGACAATTACTATATTGTGGAAAATAACACACAATACGATAGTGGCAGAAAAAAATGACCACACTTATTTTACTCTTTTTTGCTGCCATTCCTGTTGTAAATTTCTGCTATGTAGAATTTCTGCATTAAACGTACCAAGCAACTAGGTCCAATATCTGTGTTCAGTTTGGACTCACCAGTACAAGAAAGGTACTGATAACTGGAAAAAGTGATGGACCACCAAAATAATAGTAATAGGAGAGTAATCTAACAGCAGTGGCTAAAGAAATTGGATTTGTGCAGATAAGAGATGAAACAAAGGGTTTAATTGCTATTGTCATCTGTCTAACTGGTGATTAGGGATTCAGACTTTTCAGAGAGGTGCATAGCAGGAGGGAAGGAAACAGCATCAGATGTAGTAAGGGAATTCCAGTTGGATAACAGAAATATTTCCAAACTGCATGAGGTTAACCAGTGGTGCAGGTTGCCCAGAAAAGCTGGGAATAAGAGACATACTCAGAGCTCAACTGGACAAGGCTCTGGGCAGCCTGATCCAACTTCAGAATTGAGCCTGTCTTGAGTGGTTGGTAGGACTAGTTAATCACCAGAGGTGCCTTACGACAACACAATTATTTTTCACTTCTAACTATGCACAGCCTTTAGTCTTATTGAAATATATGAAGAATCATGATATTGATAACTGAAAAGACAATATATTTCATCTGGGATGCAGGCACTGATGCCAGAGGAGACCTTACTGATCACCTTAATTAACTGCTGTAGCCCACAGATTCCTATTTTTTTTTCCATCCTTTTGGATAGTACCTTATTCTATTATAAAGGATTTGTAGAGAAGGTTATGATATCTTGTCTCAAACATTTTAAGTGACAATGAGTCTAACATCCAGAGAAATTACTCCAAAGTTTAATTATCCTTGCTACTAGGAAATTGCATCTGCACTAAAAATTGGATTTAACCAGCATCAATTTCATGCTTTCTCCTCGAAGGCAGAAAAATCCTCAACATCTTATTTCTTCTTCATGCAGAAATATTTAGGTACAACAGTTCTTCTCAAATTTCTCTTGGATTCATCAGCTAGAATTCTTTAAACTTCTCAGCATACAGTTAGTTTTCCAATTCCAGGCCCACTTTTGTGACCATACTTCGAACTTCCTCCAACATTTCCATTTTCTTCTTGGCACACAGACATAAGAATCTCCTAATATTCAGCTTAGTTTATTATTAACCTGGTATTATTATGCTGGCTCAATGCAAAATCTGTTTCCTATTTCCCAATACTCTATTTATTTTGTATATTCAGGTAAAAAGTTCATCCTTTTCATCCTAGGAGCTGATGTAAAAAAAGATACAAAAAGTGACATCTAAACCATTCTCTGAGTAAATTGCTTGCTAAAACAGTTAATCAATAAAGTTTTGACTACTACTTGAACTTCATATGCCATAAAGCATGTTTTTCGACAGTACCTATGTGATTCAGGTCATGTTGTAAATGACATGGCTCCCTTATTGTTTATTGTCCTATCACTATATTGTTTGCAAGCTTAACCAATGATTATGAAGTCAATTGACAAATACCAGTACCCAGATTTGGATCACTAAGCAATCTGCTGGAAATATTACCATTCACAGATGTCTCTCCAACCATATCTACATCTTCACAGTTGAACTGAACTGTTCATAATCTGTCTAATGTGTCCCACATTAATTCCATAAAAGACAAGTTTCTAGATCAGGATATTATGTTGTAGCAAAAAGAATTCTTGAAGAAACCAAATATACTATATTGTGGCCTTCATCAAAATTTTATTTATATATATGTTTTGTAATTTTATTGATAAAACATACCAGGTTTGCCTGACAAAACCTATTTCTGAATTTATTAACTTTAACCATATTTTAGATTCTACTGATAGAATGAGAAATAAACTATGTGATATTTTTGCTCAGATAAGATATTCCAAAGCCCTTTGCCTCTTTTTAAATACTGAAAATTTATTGCAGATCTTGACGTCATTTTCATTTTCTCCTTCATCTTTCTTCACCTTCAACTGCTAAAGAGGCATTTTCCAAATGGTATTCCATACTGCAAAAACTGTTTGAGCCCATGCTCGCCTGTCAGTAGCAATGTTTGATCCACTTTTGATTTTAAATAGTGTTGTAACTTTAAAGAAAGTGACATAGATTAACAACTTTTTTCAACCAGAAATATTATGCAGTAATTGTATGTAATTTTGACAATGTTAGCAGATAATGAAAGCAACAGAAAATATTCTTCAGTTTTTCCTGGGTTCCCTCTGGGCTAAGTTTGAGGGAGCAGGCCTCAGTCCTAATAAATACTAGTTTAGTGAACCATTTTGAACATTCACCATTTTTCATCCATCATTTCCAAAATAAGTACTTCAAGACAGCAGTTGCACCAACTGGTTAGGCATAAGTTCTAGTGATGCTTGATTTGCTCAGCAGCTCCAGTGGAAAATATGAACAAAGATACAATTAAAACTGAGGAAAACTGTATTTCTAATAACATCCTGTAATTCTTAATTTAACTCCACATTACATTAGCATTTCTTAGTCAAACCTCTGTTAAGAAGCATAAGTCACACACTGCCAAAAAACTATTTTGTTTTTACTGAAAGTAGCGTTTTATAATAATTACAGATTGCAAGCATGCACTGCTGGAAAGGTAACATTTCATTTTTATTAAATTCTAAGCTGTTTGCACATAACGTAAAACAATGCTTCCCTTAAACTTCATGGGGAATTCTGAGCAATCTCTAAACAAAAATAACAATCTGAATATATCATCTGCTTAAAGCTTCAGTAAAGGAGTATTACATTTTGCTATATAGACATGGAATAATTAAAACATGTAAACAATTTTCTCAAGCTCTGCAATTCTTGGATATCTGTCCCTGTTCCTTCTCTCCCCTCCTCACGGGCCCCCATTCCTTAGCTCCTCCCTACATTCTGATTCAGTGCAGTTTTCAAAAAAAGCAGGATCATATCTCTCCAAGGATAATACATTCAGGAGAAAAAAAAATTAGCTTTCATGGTAATTACCCATCCATAATGTACCTCCTGGAACCAGACACCATTTCGCAGAGATCTTCTACACTAAGTAGGAGTTGGAAGGAAGGAAGAAGAATAAAGATCTGCATACTTTCAAAGCAACTGAGCTTTCACTATATAGTTGCAGCCTCATTGTTAAATAAGTCATCAGCAGTAGCAGATTTTTAGCATTTTTTATAGATGTTGAAAGGTTATAGCAAATAACTTGGATCTTTGTCAGTGGATCACTATGGACTCTCCCCAGTGGAAACCACATGTATGATTCCTATGTGACAAAATTAAGTAAATCTTTCTACACTTTGAATCCAGCAATTAAAATTGTGCATGTGAAAAAATTTCAGAATTACATACAAGACAAAGTCAAGAAAAAGAAAGAAATAAAAAAATCAAATACATCTCCATAAGAAGTTATTATTTAAAAATTTCAGCCAATTAGCTACAGTAAGGCAAGGAAAAAGATTTATTTAAAAAAAAAAAGAGGAAAATTGAAAACTCAAATTAAAACGTTTCACTGCAGTAAAACTAATTGGTACTGCAAAACTAAATGACAAGTCACTCTGAAAAATCTCAAAATACTATAGTAACTCACAAGCACAGTTACTATTTTGAAGTAAAATCTCATTAAATTGGCTCTCAGCTTTCCAATCTAACCACTTTGAGGTTAAACGACTCAGCCGCTTGTAATGCAGACTGTGTAATCACAATAGCTATGTACACTTGACCTTCTCCCTGTTAACAGAGAGACTCAATTAATTACTTGCTGTTTTAACTGGCCATTTCACCTTATCTTCACCTTTTCCAAAAGGGTTGAAACACTCTATACCTTAACCTTTGACTTTGAAAGCATACATAGAAATATTTATTTACCAAATAGGAAGTTTGCACAATTTAGGAATGAGAGTATCTGGGCTTATATGCTTAAGTCAACAATAGTAATATATTCACTGTTTCATTAACTATTTTGCTGTCGTGTAAAAACCATATTTCATCTTTACTCTAGCTGCCCAAATATTCTACTCTGTAATGGAAATAAAATATGACTGACTTCTGTTGCAACAGACAACAGAGGGAAAAGCACAGAAAACTGCAAAATGTAGTCAAATGCTTGAAAAAAATGATTCTCAAGTTGCCGTATGGAATACCAGATAGAAATAATCTACTTAATCTTAAAACTACACTTATTTTTAGAGAATCTTACATGCTGCAAGATTCCCTTCTATACCTTCTTTGATTCTGGGATTAGACCTGTATTCAGTGGCAACTCATCTAAGCACAAAAAATAAAATAATCAATTGCTGTCCTAAGATGCTAAATGTGACTACACACTACACACTGTGAAACAATCTTCAATCATTATTCCTTTCTGATGGGAAAGAAAACTTTTCCAATTATATAACACCACCACAATTCTTGAAAAAATGCTGGATGCATATTTAGATGTTAAAAACATCAGTGACATAGGAGCCAAAATATCTCAAAAAAAAATTAGAAGTTAAGAAGCCTTCTGGTGTCACTCAAAGGGTCTCACTTTGTCTCTACTGTAGACCAAGTTTAGTATCTCAGATGTGAATAGCATAATATTTAGGAAACAAAATTGTGAATCTGAAGAATACAAAGTTTTTGTCAATCTTTGAATCTTCTTAACTCCATAAGCATATTGTTTTTTAAAATTTTCTAAATATTACTTCAAACACATGTTGATAAAACTTTTTTCTTGCTATCTCTGAGTAGGTTGATACTTTCTCAAATTTAACCTCTACTACAGTCAAGAAACTAAACCTTCTGGACAAGGTAAGTCTGTTATAGTCAGTTCACAGAAGGTAACAGACAAAGTGGGATGAATCACCTTTTGGAGGAGAATCTCTCTCCTCCTAGACTACAAAGGAAACTAGACATCAGCTTTGTCTAGCCATCTTAATATTAAATGATTAAAGTCAAACTGTTTAAAAATATTGTTCTATCTACTCTTTATGTACTTCTCTCTATATACTTCTCTCTATATACTATCTACTCTATATACTTCTATCTACTTTTTTAAAAAATAACACCAGAAAGTAAGTAAAATACTAATGGTGAGATAAAGGGAAGAACAATAACAATATAATGTATACTTTTAAAATAGTTTTAATACACTTTTAGTAAAAAAAAAGTTAAGAATAGAGACATGTCAATGTAAATTCACAGAAAAACAAACCAACCAATCAACTAACAGTTTAAAAGATCTCTACGGAGGCAAACAGAAGCCTTGGCTTCAGAATTATTTGTAACTATTTTTATAAAATAGTGCCACATGCAATATAAATACTTTTTCCACATTTAAGACATAGAAAATAAAGATTTTCTTCTGACTAATAAAAGGTAAAGACAGAGGCTTAACTAAGAAATAATTTTGCATTTCAATTCATGGCTATTAAAAAACTTTCCATAGGATATAACCCTAAAGATCTCTATGTTCTCAGTTATCACACACAGAAATAAATTATTCTCAGACTGTATAACATTAAATTCACTGGAACCTCAGCTGTTGGGGTTTTTTTCTTCACAACTTCTGCTTTTAATTTAGGATTTAGCATTTGGGGAAAAATGCCCACAATTAATTGCAGGTGTCCACCCTGCAGAGGAAATCAGGCTGAATTAACCATAGATTGGCTACTGTGACAGAAATCCTTGTAATAATAGGAGTTATGCCAAATCCTCATAAGCAGGTCAAAGAGCAACAATGGGAAATTTAATAGGGAGTATTTTTCCACATTATATTCTTTCTCAAAACCCGATCTTCTGTGTCAGCAGGTCATCAAGCATTGTGCTCCATTTGATACTAATTACATTATCTTCTACCTGTGTGCTTTGGCAGATAGCAGAAGGGACCCTGCACAGTAACTGAGGATATTGCTCTAAGAGACTTCGATCACATGGCAGTCATGAAAGAACTTTCAGGAGTTTGTCAAGAATAAAACAGTGTTCCATGCTGTTTTCTGCCATGAGATTTTTAGGATTCTGAGCTGCAAGAGACTTCCTCTCTTGTATGATGACAAATACATTTATTTAAAAAATTAAAAAGGGAAGACTAGAAGTGTCACCAACAGTGAACAGCACAAATGAGTAAAAAGCTATACTTACAGATGACTTCTCCCTTCACACAAAGCCATTTACAAGCTTTCTAGACAGTGTTCCCCTTCTCTGTGAAGGCCAATCTGCTCTCCCTCTCTTCCCCAAGTGTATACACAGCCTCAGGGTTTGGTCCGCACACTTGCTTTCCAGCTCTTCCCACGCTACAGTCCACTCTGGTTACTCCCCAAAATAAATTCTTCAGTCTCAGGCAGCAGCAAAACCAGCCCTAGTCCCATCCAGTTTTTCAAACCCAATCCTGTGTGACAGTTTCCTGCAGAAGGTCCCTGTCACCTTTTTCTCCAAGTAAATGATATGCTGCTCAGAACACAGCTAGAAAAGGGAGACACTGGCAGAAGAGGCAAAAAGGGGGGGGGAAAGGATGAATAAAACTTCAGAGACACTTTTTACACATTCTGAGGATGCACTCCTTACTCCCCTCCCTCTGTCCATGAGGCTAAAATTCAAACAAGTTATTTATCATTTTTGTATCTTTACTATTTGTTTCAGGGTGGATTCCTGTTAGAACAAGGTGAATTCTTGTTTTACCATATCTCAAAATGTTTGTGCCAGTCTTGTTTCATTATACCCATTGATCCTTTGCTTTATTTTTAAAATTTTTTTCCTGAAAATTTTCTAGAAAAAAGGAAGAAATTCCTCTCTCAGAAAACAGTCAAAAGGATAGCAAAAAGAAAATGCAACCCAGAAAGATTGATGACACAAGCTTGTGTCAGGAACTAATAAGGAAAAAAAATTATTCTTTATTTTTTAGTGGCTGGAAATTTTTCAGTATTAGAAGCACGAACACCTGGAAAGAAGAAATGCAAGATATGGTGTGGGATTAACAAAACTTGTAAGAATTTCTACTGGGTCTAATATTAAATCTTTTAAATATTTTGGACAGTACTGGCAAAGTCTGAAATGTGTTGATGCTCACTATATGTATTGGGCCTTGTTACACAGAGTATCAATTAGAATTCTGTGTGAAAGATTAACTTAGCTAATTCAAATTTGGCATTACTGTTTTTGCCACTCTAAACCTAAGTCTTTTTTATTTTCATGAGAAATGCATATCCAACTAGGTATGAAACACAAACTTTAATGCAGCTGGGTTTGGGAGAAGCATTTTCATGCCCTTACCTTCAGAAAGCAAGAACAGCACTGCAAATTACTGGGGATATGAAGAGCCGAATATCAAGAGCAAAAAATGTGAGAAATCATGCAGATCTTTGCAACACTGGTGCCTACTGCATGACAAATTTAATCATTTAGAACAATCTAACCTTTTCATTTTGATTCTCTTAGTAATATTCTACTATCCATTCCTCATAGATATTTGCTGCAGACACACATCACAAAATATATACTGGAATATATTTAAGCTGCAGCGTAGTGTTTTGAGATACTAACCATATACTTCTAGCTGAAAATCTAAAGATAGCTTTTGCATATACACTCCAAATGATGCATTACTACAGAAATGGCTACTAACACAGTTCCTGAAAAATCAAAGCTGTTTAGTAAGTGGTATAGTAATCAGGTTGTTGGAGCCCTGATGGTGCAAGCATAACCTTACTTCTATGAAAGAAAACGTACAAGATTACAAAAAGGTGTCTATGAGTTTTGGCTAAAGGATTGTATAATTCAGAAACTTCAAGATTAGGCTATGTTTATTTTCAACCAAGAAATAGCACTACTAGGACT
Source organism: Tringa solitaria (assembly GCA_026413425.1). Classification (NCBI taxonomy): domain Eukaryota; kingdom Metazoa; phylum Chordata; class Aves; order Charadriiformes; family Scolopacidae; genus Tringa; species Tringa solitaria. Next base: position 29,785,282 of record JAOXJM010000001.1, on the reverse strand, counting down.
TAGCACTTATTTAACTCTCTGTACATTCAAAGCACTAATTGACAATACTACTAACATTTGTGATTTATAGTGTTTGATAAAAAGCTACCAGTGCACTCATCTCTGCTATTCAATTCTGCAGTGCAGACAGCATGCAATGGGACCAGTCTTTACAAATGAATACTTGGAATGTAATCAAAATGTTATTTAAAAAAAAAAAAAAAACAGTTGTCACATTTGGAACAGAAGTTATTTCCCTGCTTTAAGTTGTGATCAGTTCAAGTTGGCAAGATGAGTCACCAGCAGCAAAACAACTAGCAACAGGCAAGGAGTGCTCAGCAGGCAAGGATGTTTGTGATATAAATGTGTCGTATAGGAACAAGCTGGGAATCCCTCAAATGCCTGCCTGTTTATCTGCTTTTTCCAAAGAGGAAAATACAAAAGCTGTTCTTCTTTTAGATTTTCACAAGCTTGTCTTTGATAGGGTTAGGCAGTATTAACTCTCTGAATGCAGTGAACAGCAAGTAGCTCTGACCCCTAACCCCTGCAAGAGGCATCCCAGTTCATTCACATGGGTGAGGAAGGTCTGCACTGCTGGTCAAGGTCTGCACAGCTGGTACACTCACAGATGTTTCTCCACAAAGGGCAGCACCTGCTACCACCACAGCACATCCACTATCTGAAATAATACTTTTTTTTTTTTTTGAAACTTCTTTTTTATACTTCGATTTCATAGAGAAAGTATGGGGAGACATACATAAAGGGAATAGTTGAAATATCTCCCCAATATCATTAAATGCTGTCTTCAATTGAGAGTGGAATGTACATCACACAACATTTTATACGAACCTCTTTAACCCATTGATAATCAGTTTACACATTAACTGTGACTGCAACAAAATCACTGCTAGTTGAGAAACCTTGGAGGACACTGTGGTTAATCTGTGCTCTTTTTCAGTTTCTATGTTTTATAACGATAACTCTGATTCATTTCAAGGAAGGATTTTCTTCATGTGGTCTTCACTATGAAAAAAAATACAGTCTGCATACTTGTCCTGATTCTGAAAGCAAGAATCTAAATACAGTCAATGTTAGGCATCTTGGAGAAACTTGGCAGTCTGAAGTGAACTTCTGTAATGCAAGCAAGTTTTTAGTGGCTAAACTTCCACTTTATGAAAATACATATGCCATTGTCTTGGCACAATTGGGTGGATTCAATGCTTATTCACCAGAGTTCATTCTTCATTTATTTGTTTGATATATTATATGGTCAATGAGGGAGGGAGGGAAATATTCTTGAGTCTGACTTACACATGCCAGGGTTTGTATATACGTGTTAACAATGCCATCATCACTGGAAGTTTCTCCTTACAGCTCTACAAAACTGCAAGATTTTTTAGCTGTTTGGTCATTATCCTCATAATTACTACTAGTCAGCACCAAATATAAGACAAAGATACTCTAAATTCCAGTATAAGAAGGATCAAATTATTTTTGCTCTGTCAGGAGCTAAAAAGGAAAACGTGGGCAGCTGCCATGCAACAACTAGTTTGGTAGTGCAAGCATTGGCCTGAGATGTGGCCTGAGGTCACAACGTTTCACTCTGCCACACAAAAGTGTGTTTAACAGCACATGACCAAAATAAACAATAAAGTTTATAACATAAAAAAGCATAAACCAAGAACTATGAATTCATTTAAACAGTCACAAGGAAAAAATGCATAGAAAAAGTTTTCAGACCCCTAACAACTCAGTGCTGGTCCACCCAGCTGACAGTTAGCTGAGTAAATTAATTTCTACAACAACCTTGGTTGGCAGATCTCAGATCATATTTCTTCTTTTAAATATATTCTCAACTTTGACAAGATGGTCTGTAGTCCAGTCTTTGCAAAAGTAAATAGAGTTGTGACTACACTCATAAATGTAAAAAGTATTTCATGGTTTATGGAAAATCCCAGATTACCTTGACAAAATGCTAGATAAAAATAAGTAGCAAGTAGCTCGGTTACATTTAACAGTACTTGCAACAGTGTTCACTTAAGAACAATTTTGTAAGCTACAGTAACAGTTCATAATCATATTATGAACACAAATGTATTTTTTCTTTTCTTAAAATATTAATGACATCAAGATATTGGTTTTGGAGGTTTGGGTTTTGTGAAAGAGAGAATAAAAACTTGTATAAACTAGAATTTTTACTGCCAAGCTCATTCGTGAATAAATGAGTTTTAGATTGCTGGCAGCAGCTCACTGAGACATCACGTACCTTCCAGAAAAATTTTAGATTGCAAGTATCTTGATGAGACAGATGCAGTCTTCTCCACAACTGCTGAATCACAATTTCATCATTCATGTAGTGGAGCAGAAAATGTAAGAATGAAATTAGAAAGACCTTCTCCATTTCAATACAACAAGCCCTAAAAAGCGTAATAAATTTTGGAAAGAAAATTAGCTATAGAAACACTAGTGCATACTGTGTATTTAATGTTTTCTATCATGTGTGGCAATGCAGCCCAACCTAAGACACCTGAGGGCCTCATTATTTCCTTGCTTAAAAGCTTCTTTTCTACTTAGCTCAAAGTGAGTAAAAAAGTCATTAGGTATACAGAAAAAAATTGAGCTTGTCAACTGATATATGAAGGACCCTTATCAGTGAGCTATACACAAGCTGTAGGTGCTCATATGCTCAGTCTTGCATTTGTGAATTGGTATGATCTGTAAATGTGTGCATTTAACAGCAAAGACAAGGAAGAGATAATTATTAGCTCTCTGATTAGCCAGAGATATCATCTCCTTTGCCCTCAGGAAATGCTATGGGACCTTTTTGGAATGCTTTACAGGTAAATACATTATTTTCTTTCTTATGGGATGTTGCTAATCCTGACCTACAATTTGACTTCATGGCTTGACCTTGAACCTGCCTTACCCCTGGAGACTCTCAGCTGCTCCAACGATGTCGCTGGCCTGGTCCCATACTGCTTTTCAGAATATCATAGAATATCTCAAGTTGGAAGGGACCTACAAGGATCATTGAGTCCAACTCCCTGTTCCTTGCAGGACTACCTAAAACTAAACTATATGACAAGGCATGTCATTCAGAAAATCCTTGAACTCTGTCTGACCGGCTTGGTGCCATGACCACTTGCCTGGGGAGCCTGTTCCAGTCACTGATCACCCTCTCAGTGAAGAACCTTTTCCAAATGTGCAATCTGAACTTACCCTGGTAGAGCTCCATTCCATTTCCTTGTGTCCTGTCACTGATCACCAGAGAGAGGAGATCTGCACTTCCCTCTCTGCTGTCCACCTTGAGGAAGTTGTAGACTGGGATGAGGTCACTCCTCAACCCTCTCTTTTCCAGGCTGAACAAATCAAGTGACATCAGCCACTCCTCATAAGTCTTGCCCTCAAGAACTTTCACCATCTTGGTCACCCTCCTTTGGACACACCCTAATAGCTTGATATCCTGCAGACAGTACTTGAGGTGGGGCCTCACCAGCAGCATCAGGTGGGACAATCACTTCCCTTGACCAGCTAGAAATGCTGTGCTTGATGTACCTCAGGACACAGTTGGCCCTTTTGGCTGCCAGGGCACACTGTTGCCTCATATTCAACTTACCATCAACCCAAACCCCCAGATCTCTTTCCAGGGGCTGCCCTCCAGCCTCTCATCTCCCGAGTTTGTATGCATAACCAGGATAATCCTGTCTCAGGTGGAGGTTCTGGCACCTACTCTTCTTAAATTTCATGTTTGGTGATTACTCTGCTCTCTAGTCTATCCAGATCTCCAGATGTCCTCTCTCCTTCAAGGAAGTCCACAGCTCCTCTATGTTGCAGCACAACATTCTCTCATACAAGAAATGCATACACTCATTCGATGGGACAGAGCAAGGCCTCACACGTTCATTTAAAAGAACTGTTTATGACACAGAATATTTTTTTCCAGAGGCTGCGGGGCCTGTCCCCCAGGGGGTGAGAGACTACTCTGCCACCTGGCTGTCCCTGGCTCCCTGTGCCCCTTCGCTTGCCTGCTCCTGTTATTCCCTAAGGGTTTCCAGCTGTGACTCTAAGCAGTCAGGCCACCCACTAAGCCAGAATGCCTTTGTCTTAATTCATATAGCACTAAAGCACTACAAGGACCTAATTAGCATTGACAAAGTGGCTTCAACAGAACTAAAATAAATTTTTAATTACTTTAATTAAACAAATGCAAATTCCCAAATGTAGATGAGTTTAAACCAGTTTAACAAAGCTCTAGTTCATTTCCATGCACGTTCTTGATTCTTTTCTGTGCGGCAGAAACAGGTATCCCTTGAGGATGGCAAATAAATGAAAGCTTCTGGGTGCTGAATAAAACAATTGCATCTGCCAGCTGGTAAGTTTATTCCAAAAACCAGATGACCAGCTCAGGCAGGAAATGAAATTGCTATTTTGAGCAGGATAGAGGAAGCTTCACAGGTTTTGACTCCTGTGCTGGACAATTACTAACCACGTGCTAAAAGCTGTAAAATGCAGCCCATTGGTGGCAGGACACTAAGCTTTACAAAACTGTGGGATGGAAGGGATGGATGAATAGAAGGACTGAAAGGCAGAAATCCTTTTATCTTGCAGAAACTGGCAATGCTGGCATGGCCAGACAATTACAACTGGGGTTTAAGAAGACACCAAAATTCAGGAGAATCTACCAGCTAAGGTTGGAAGTCAATAATTAACAGCATGCACAAAACTATACACAAAAACGTTGGCGGGGATTTTTGTTTAATTTTGAGTGTTACCACTGAGAGCAGCAACTTCTGTAGAGTGATAATAACTCTTTTAATTACTGTAACTCAATTCCTTGTAACTTCCTGATTGCACTCAGACAAACGCAGTCCTTGTTTAAACCACTTTAAGCAAATTTGAGGTTTGACTTGGCCCACTTGGTAAGCAAAGTTAAAAAGTTAAAAGTGAACAACTTTACTTGTTATCTACCAAGTGTAGTTTCCTATTTAGCCATCACGAGGTATGGTAATTATGGTAACAGCAGGGGAAGGAATGGGTCCTGATAGCCTCCTGCATCAATGCTTCTGTGTTCATCATCATTTGTGTAGAGCTTAACAACACTCTGTCTCAGATCACCAACCCACTCACTCACCCAGCTACATTCCTGCTATTTTCAAGTACTCTGCTTCATTAAACCTTAAAAGGACTCTGATTGCAGGCCACAGTTGGGAAGTGGTTTTGCACTTTTTTTCTTCTCTGTAATTAATACAAGCAAGTCTTTAGAGTCTTACTCTCACACTTCCAAAGCAGTTTCATTCCAGTTTACTTTTTTCTACGAGGAAGGGCAACTCTTCCTTTCTCTAACTTTGGAAGAGGTTTGGACTGAGAATTCTCTCTGCCCTTAAATGTAGGAGTGGGGATATTTTTACACTGTTTACTGTAGCAATAAGTTGCCTGTGTGGCCACAGGTGATTTAGTAGATTACACAAGTCAATGAGACAGTTCTAAATAGATTTTCTCACTTTAAATAATACTTGCTGAAGTCAAATCCTGTAGGAATAAACAGATTTGACAGACAATGTATATATAATATCCTACTGCACAAACCTATTGTTTACACACATAACTGCATATTGGATTTTTTGACAGTTGAAAAATTACATAAAGATATTTACTGTTTTCAAGTTTTTCTAAAACAGAGAATATCATGCTACATTTAAATACTTACAGAAACAAAGTGATCACATCATTAATATTACTAATAAGTTATCTAGTAAAAGTGAGGGTTAGCATAATAGGAGGTTTCACTGAAATGGAAATTTCAGAGATCTCTGCAATTAATTAACCACTAAGCTCACTTGTCACTTCCTAAGTATTATGGACCAAGTACACTTTTCACTATGAATTCAACAGTGCAAGTGCTAATAATTCTGGCTCTTTTCCAGTAAAGGTACAACCACATAAATAGGCCCATTGACATCTAGGGCTGAGGAATGACCTCCATATTTAAGAATAATTTATTTGCTCAGCCATGTTCCCCACGTGCAAAAGGAAGCAGAATTGACTCTCTCCTGCCAGCTGTCTTTCTGGGAATTTCCCATGTGACCTCTAAAGCAAAGCACAAAGCTAGAGTACCACCACGCCAACCCACTCTTCCTCTGGATCAAGGAAAGAGCTCAAATGCAGTATGTTCTCCTTCTCTCCAAGTGAAAGGCAATCCCTATAGGCCTCCTATCAGAACACATATATCACCAGATGGGCAAAATGTAGGGAAGATGTTAGCAGGAGCTGTATCTTCTCTTCATCAAGTCGAAGATCATGTAAATGGAATATGATCGAGTATTTTATACCTTCTAAAATAAAAAGAGTGTATGAAGGTTTTTATTCTCTCTTGTTCTTATTTTATTCCTGACAAAAGATATTATTCGAAACCTATCTACTTATTTACCCACAGAGTATTCTGACACAAATATCTGCTGAATACTATATCCCACAAAAACTCAAATGTGATCCCTTTCAGAAGCCTCTGTCTGCTACTTCTTGTGTCATCTTCTTCAGGACTTCAAGCTGTTTGGTAACATTTAATATCCATTTTAGCAAGAGCTCCACAAAAATAAATTGCAACTGAAAATGGGCATGTGATTTCTAAATAAAATTCTTGTTAAATAATAACAGCTTGACTGTATTGAATCTGCACTGCAGATTGAGCATGTGAAAATACTGAATTCTAACCAAGTCTTTAAAGTGACAGTATTAAATGATCTCTCAAAAGAAGTCACACTAACTAACCTTGCTTGAATCATTTAAGACTGTCCTTTCTCAGTGGGGTTTATTACAAGGCTTCTGATGAAAATGTTTTCTTTTGCAATGTAATTTTTGTTTCCTTAGTTTCACTTTGGTAAATATGTTTTTTTCCACATACTGGCAATTGCCTATACTTTTCCCTCTTCCAAAGATGCTACTTATGAGAACTTGCATTCAAATCAGCTTGTTTCTAATTTTGAGGTACAGTGGGATTCTACAATGTGAAACAAAAGGACATGCTAAAAACTGACAGATGCAAAAAAAAAATTATTTTGTCATAGTGAAAATATTTGAAATTGCATTTGCAACTTGAAAAGATTTTCAACAGCATACAAAATCACTGGAATGCACAGAAAAACCTAATTAGCAAAGATACAAAGAAAAATGAACAAGTCTTTTGTTTTGTTAATTATAAAAGGATCAGATAAGACTGACAATGGGAATGACGCCTCTATTCCTGAGAAATTAGCTGCTCTTTAAGAAAGAAAAGTCAAACAACATGAAATTACACAGACCCATTACCCATATGAACTTTGGCTCTTCAACTCTGAATAAGCAGGTTTCTAATGTTAACGCTAAAAGTCAAGGTCAATTTGCTTGCTCCTAGAAAAAAATCAAACCATTCTTTGGTATTCACTGTTTGGTACTTGGAATATTAAACTATATCTATGGTATTCTTTTCTAGGATATATCAAGCTAATACAAAATAAATTAAAGTACTTGGTTCAGCTCCCATAGAAATTAATGGTAGAAAACCTTTCCCTGATGAAGCTAAGCCAAGACCAAGCCTGTAATTCTCATTTGAAATCCTTACAACTAGAACAAGGAGACCTGTAAATACAATTGAACCATAACTTTTTTATATATATATAAACTATAACTTTATATATATATATAACTTTTTCTTCAAACGCAGTTCAAGATTTAAAGTTTAACCAGTAAACTCCTAAAGTGTGGTGTATTTTTTTTTTCAGGCTGTTTACCTTTGCATTCAGAAGCTGAAAGACAATTTTCAAGACAAACTTTGACAAAAAAAATCATATGAGTCCTGAAGCAGACTTCTTTGAAAGAAAATAAAGATACTTTTAATTGCTGCCTTTTCCAAAGAAGAGAGTTTTAGACCTCCCAGGGATCTACCTGAACAATGCACAGACAAGCAAATGACACTCGATTAATTTTGGCAACAGAATGGGAATACAGCAATATGTTAAAGCATTTGAAACCACAGACTTGCTAGTTGGCAATAAGCAGGGGAATTATTCTTTCACTATTAAGTATGACAAAAATGTTTTATTCTTATCCAACAATACATCACAGTAAAGGGTCTTTAAGGCAACCAGCCACCACCAAGGCCTTTAAGAAGGAAATTTGAATAAAGAAAATATATTCTTTTTCTGTGAAAATAACTTCTGCCATTACACTTTCAGTTAATTGCATTTCTAAATGTCTTGGCAATAATTTCATAGTATACAGCAGATTCATTAGGCAGCTTTAATAAGATCATTCAAGCATTTGTTCATATGAAGAGTTCATCCAAAAGCATCAAAATTCTTAGCCAATATCAAGATACTCATGATTAAGGCATACATGCAGGCATACTACTACTTATTATATTTATTCAGATTGCCAACTTCATAGCGAATATATTAATGTTGTCCTTGCATGTCACTTGCATTCAGTCCCTGGAGTTAAACTAATTTGGCTAACATCCAGCTACAAATCACTTAGTTAAAATTATCATTCCCTTGGTAAATATTCATTGGATCAGACAGGAAATATAAAATGAAAGATGATTATAAGCAACTTGTCGCTACTTGAGCTTTAACCTAACCTTGTTGTTATCCACAAATGACTGGTTATTTTCCATTTACAGGAAATAATCTCTGCACTATTAGTAATTAATATATACATAAACATTCTAAGTAAACCAAATGACTACTGAATGATACTTTGCCGGCCACACCCACTAATAGCTGTGAGTGAATGAATTTTAAACGCAATCAAAAAAATAGCTGGAAACACTGTGACTAGCAAAAAGGAAGTGAGGAGGAAGTAATAGTCTCATAAAACCCTCAAGGAAAACAAAAAACATTTTTAGTAAATACTTTGTCAATTAAATGTATAATCTATGTAATAGCAACTGAAGAAAACAACAATAAGCTCTGTTAGCTTCTCTGTTCTAAATTTAAACTGTTGAAATGTCTTCATGTCTGAACTTGCTAAATCATACTTTTTTTTTCTCAAAAAGGACAAATATTAGTGACTTTCAGGCAGGGGAGTACAAAAAATTTAGCTTCATATTCATCCTTTGGATGAGAGTGGGTACATTGCAGAGGCAATGTGATAGAGCTCTGAATATAGCAATGATGTCAAATATACTATTTACTTCAGATAAAATTGGAGAAATGGGTGGGATGGAATACTACCATCCCTGCTGGTAAGACATTTGATTCTTGCAACATACTAATGTGAGGCTTCTTCAGATCTAGGCCTATAACTATCTCCTAGACAATAAAACCCAGTAAAGGAGACACTGTGACCAAGTTTTTAAAAAAGTTAGCTATATTTAAACTTCTTAAACAAAGGGTTTGGAAACAGTTTTTATCTTGAAAGAAATCTGATTACTTTTATATGCAGCACTATTCTGGTGAAAGACATTTTAGGCCTGCTATGAATAATAGTTAGAACTGTGAAACAGTGTACATTTCACCAATGATCTGTAGCACAGAAAAACTCTTCAGATATATTCCTTTATTCGTTATAGGTTTTTTTAGTAATTTGTGGGGTGTTGATTGTGTTGGCTTTTTTTTTTATTTAATTTTTATTATTTTAACAACAGCTTATATTACTGAAGGATTGAGGAAAATATGTGACTTCTTCAGTTTACACATCTAATTTCTGATAATGAATTTAATGTAGGTCTCTCTAACTGATCATACTGGTGATTTTGGATGAAAGACTTAACAGTAATAAATAAAGAAAAAAATTCTAAATCTTTCACCACAGAGTCGATAATATGTCTGGAGAAGCTTCCAAAGGCTTGTATTTAATATAGTGAAAATAAGTGAAAAAAACAAAATGGTGGTATCTATGCACAGCGCCAACATCTTCATCAGAATAATCCAGTGATGACTTAAGGATTAACTCCTACACAATTTAAATTAATTTTATCAAGCAATTACATCTAGGTAATATTCTTCCCCTTCCTTTTCTCAGCACCTCCTTTTCTTGTAAAAGAAAGGAAAAGCTTATGTCCTAAATACTAGCTATGTAAGTGCTCTGATCTATCTAAAAAGATTAGCAAAACACGAAAAACAATTAGCATGACAGTGAATTCAGATCTTTGCCAAAAGAAGGTATTATGTGGGTTACAAAGGTGATAAGGATAAAACAAACCTGTCAAAATTAACAAAGCTAGAATTCTATGGCTCTTGCAGAATCTGGTTAATAAACAGATTAAATCCCACAGCTTTGAACTTTTCTGCCCTTCATGCAAGCCGTTATTGGATACAGATATTGTGGATGGGACATTAGTAAGTGCTACATCAGTAAATGCTTGCAAGCAGAAACTTGATATATATTGAAAATTTTCCAAAAAGTATTAGATTTGTCATTTCAAAACACTAACATTTTAATTAGAATTTCAGACAGCCCATCCTTGTAATATGGTGATGTTCAAGGGAACAAAGGTGTTGTCCAAACACGTTCTGTTATGAGCATTTCTGACAATAAAAATCTACTTGGCTTGAAACTCAGCATTTATCATTATTATAGTTTTGTAAATGAAGAAATATTGTGACTCTCTTCATCTTCCTTTCCTCATTTATTATTTTTTCTTCCATTTGTGATTCTTTAGTGACTTTTATCATGAATACCATCCCTCAATATTAGCTATTAAAATGTATTTTATTACCTGAACTGATCACCACAATAAGTAAACACATCATTTCACAATGGCAGCATTGACCTACTCCAATTCTGATATAGGCTTATCATTTAATACTACACATTTCATATGATAGAACTGTCAAATCACAGGCCGCTCAGAGGTGGAACTCACACTGTTTACTAAATGATTCTAGCAGTACTATTTAGGCTGTAGCATTCATAATGAAATTCCAAAAATACTAAAATATATCTATTTATAATTTTTTGTTTTTAACATTTGCTAAGTATAACTCTGTCATTTAGAGATTAATGGTTAATTAAAGAAATGGAGCTGGTCACATCTCATTTGGGTTCAATCAGTTTGGCTTCACGTGTTACTGAGTCTTCAGTCTATTTATTTAAATAGAAATTGCATTTTATTCCAGTATCTAAAATCTTGTCTAATGCTTCCATTCTAACTTCTTATGTGACTGAACAGGTATCATCTCATGTGGATACAGCCATCTGTCTTTTCCATGCCACCTGCAGGGCAAGGAGCTAGCCTGAGTGCCCATTTGAATCTCTGTCAGAGGTGGGCCAGAAGTTATAATATACTGATTTATAACACAAAAAGTAACATTTGTTTAGGTAGTTACATGGAAATTCCACATTCTATTTAAATGCTTACCTTCCTGTTGATCAGAATTAAGTTATTCTGCTTGTGCTGCTAACATAATAACGATGGAGGAGAAATTCCATCTTATTCTTCACCATGCCCTGATCACTACATATTTCTCAGCATATATATTTTTTAAAAGGATGAAAATTGAAAAACGGAGGCGTTCATAAATATTTTGATCCACAAACTTGTTATAGGTCTTGCTCTTTCAGGGTTATTTTCAAGTTATCATAAATTAATACAAAAAGCCACTAAATATTGACCAAAGGTAAAAATGCAATCATACAACCAGGAATATTGCAAATAGGTTTGCCCAAAATGAAGCAAACTTTATTTTCAGTTTTGGAAAACTCTATTCAGATGGAGTTGACTTTTTAATGAATTTGCCCAAACTGGTTTGATGTATCTTTAGTAAAAAAAGAGTTATTTCCAGGGCTCAAAATAAACGAAGTGTTTATTGCATTTCAAGAATTTTCATAGGGCAGTGGAAAAGGTTGACATAATTAAAACCACTCAATGCATAGCTCTCAACTTACATGTTTCTCATACCTTACATTATTATTTTCAATCATGTTTGAAAATATCACTGCTTTCTGGAAACTTGAAAATATCTACAGGCTTATTGGTAAACAACAGAAAGTAAAACCATTCAGCTATAGCACTCAACGCACTCCTTTGCTGAGGCTTACTTGTTCTCACTTTCTCCTTTATACTCTCCTTTCTCCCCATTCAACCCATTTCTCCCTAAAATACCTTTACATGTCTGCGGTTTCCACCACTTTTTCTAATCTTCTTCATCTTGACCCATTCTCTTAATTATCTTTCAGAATGCAGCTACCTTTTGGACTTCCAGCATGATACAATCTCTTTATTTGCCTTAAAGGCCTCCCTCCTGAAACAAACTGTGTGGAAGATCTGATGTGCTTCTCCTCCTCCAAATCAGCTCCTGCCTCCATTATCTCTTCCTTCTGGAACTGCACAGCAAACAGTGATTTCCCTTTCTTTTCTTCTCTGTCTCTGCCATGTACTTATGTTCAACTGTTCACTATCAGCCTCCTCTTGTTTTCAGTTCTTCTTTTCTACATATTCTCCTACTCACATCTTTTTTAACTTTAATTTCCACATTAATGAATCATCTTCTCCCTAATCTCCCCATATACTTGCAATTTCCTTGCTGACCCACTTCAGCTCTTCTCCAAATCCTCCACTTCCTCAGAAAAAAGTTCAACATACTTGATCTCCTCAAAACACTGTTCATTCTCCAGTTATTCTGCTGCCATGCCCTGTTTGATTGCTTCAACACAAAGCCTTACACCTGGCACTGCCCTTATACTACCTCCTTTACCACCAAATAGGGTCAAGTTTGGGTCTCTCTCTTCTTCAAAAATCTCCCCCTTTTAAGAGCTCATTTTTTTTTTCCTCTTCTTTATTTCTGTTATCTCTGGAAAGTCACACATTTAAAACTCCCAACTGCACACTCAGCATTGCATGTCTCATTTGCTGCAACATCAGTTTCTCTGCCCTTAGCAAATGCAATCTTGTTCCACACATACCCACTCAGAACGCTGCAACAAAAATGATTCTCCTAATTTGTCGCTTAGATCATGTCAGTGCTGCCCCTGCTGTATCGCATCAAGCAAGCTATTACTCTACATTTTATAGGTCCCCAAAAGAGATACAAGAACTATGTTTTCAGTTTAGCATGTATTTACTATTAAAGGGGTATGGATGGACAGCAGGGGAAAAAAAGCTGCTGGTTTTTTGTGGTCCTGGTGCTGCACACTGACTCAGTTTGAACTCCCTAGAATGAGAAGGTTTTCCCTCCCTAAAAACAACTGGGTATGCCAGGAGAGAGAAACCCCTGGAGTGCTGAAAGGGGTCCTTCCTGAAGCAGGTCTCTCCTAAACACAGACGTCAGGTATGAAAAATAACAGATGAAACTTTTTAAAGATACAGAAGGGACATGCAAGTCTTTTGTGAAACCTTGGGGCTTAACTGCGATAGGGGTGGGGGAACGGACGGGGAGAGGAGTGTGTGCTGCAGACTGGTTTAAGAAGTCTATGCAAGGTGATGGGGAAAGGCAGGCCTATTTTTGATAGAGCAGAAGCACTATTCCAGGGTCTACACTTCATCAGAAAACTGAAAAAGGCTTTTACTTTTTATAAAAAGCAGGAAATCACCAAGCTAACCAATTGCAAGATGGGCATTATGGGTTCCAGGAGACGTGCAACCAGGGCGGATCTCTGTGTCCTGGTTGCTGTTACTTAAGGGCCTGACAGGGTCCAAATGAACATTAAAAGGTAAATAACATTGCTCAGTAAGTCAGAAAAACAGCAAAAATAACTTAAGGAAAATCTATTTTACAAACATACAGAACTTTCAGTGCAAACTGAAAATTATGTGATTTGTGAGTAACACAACAGGCACTGAAGAGAAATTAAAAATAAGTCCTGAACTTCATTTGTGCACTGTGTCACTGCTTTAAGGCAACAATTATTTTTAAAATATATTCTTTCACTTGCATAGGAAATTAAGAAATAAAATCTCTATATCATTATGCCCTTTATTAAACCAACCTGGCCATAGGCTGACTGGCAATGCACCTCTAACTGGACAGTTACGGATTTAACCATATCATCATGTCTCTGGCTTCTGTAGATGATTATTCAAGACATTTTCCCCAGATGTATGTGGCAAAACAAAAGAGGAACTATATGTATTTTTGATGGATAGATCCAGCACAACATAAAATATCTCAATTCATACAAAAACAAAAGCCTACCACAAAATCATACAATTACTGTTCCTTAGTTTATTAACAGTCTCTTTCAACAGAACAAAAAATCTCACAGGTGTGCTCTTAAGGGTTTTTCAGTAGAAAAATTAGTGCTGTTAAAAGTCCATGCTATTAAAAAAGATATACTTAATAATTGTATACAAGTTATAAAAATTAATGGTTTTAAAAACTCACCAGTAACCACCAGTCTGCACTTAAAGATGCACAGGCTTTTTTATTGCAGTTTATAAATTACATATGTTTACAGTCTTATCCTACAAAACACAGCAAAGAAATTAAGTTCTTACTTTCATACCTATGCAGGATAAACATACATCCCAAAAGTACAAAACAGCAGAATGAAATGTGGCATAATTATCCGTCAAGGTGACTGCAAGGCATCGACATGGTGCAGCTGTGAGAGAGACCCTTGTAACCTATCAGCAGTAAAGGTTACAGAAGGTTACAGCAGTAAAGAACAGAAAGCATCACTTTGATACTGAATACGGATCCAGCCATCCTTTCTGAGGCAACTCAGAACACGCGACAAGGAGAGGCAATAGTGAGAGCAGAAGTCACACTATTTCACAAAAATGGCTAACAGAATTTGGTTTGTCTGACACAGCAAAGACAGAAGACTATGCCATATTTGTCTACATATACTAGGGGGCAGAAATTGGAGCAAAAAGCAGAAAGAAATATTTATTGATCTTTTTAAATGCTTTGAGGATAGAAAATGTTGAGCCAGGACCAATGACCATAAAGGTACCATGAATAAACTTAGCCTGGGATTAAACAAATGCTGTAATTATTCCCAAAGAAGAGCCCCCAAAAGGCAAAGAAAGACTAACCATTTGAGACTTTTAAAAAAGTATATGATATTGATGCAGGAGACAGACAGAGGCAGATTTTCATGAAGCAAGGGGTCTATTTTAGCCTCCTTTTCCCAAATGTATGGGGAAATAACTTTGTACTATTGCCCTAGAAATGCCAGTACATCACTGATCAACACACTTTGTGACAGTACCAAATTGCATTCGTTCTCATCACTTCCTTGGAAATGCAGATACTATGCTATTTGATGAGCACAATTTCAGCTTCCCTAAATGCTCTATTCAGACAGGAACTTAAGGAAGAATATCCAGTTATTTCATCAAATAGTAGTTCATCTGCTGGATTCTCAGATAAGTGAAAATCAGCTGAAATGTTCTCCATTTTAGGAAGTGGAAGCCAGTTTTATACAGCTGGCATCTCACGTAGCAAACACACAAATAATGAACTAGATACAACTGTCACTCCTGAGTCACCACTGTATACTTCCCACATATTTTTAGACACCGCTGATTTACAATACAGTAGACTAACATATTGCAAGTCACAGAAGTAGTTGTAGTATCTTCCTGTAATCTAATCACATTGGCAAACTGCAAAACCTTTATCAGTGTTGATGAGCAATTATACTTGTCTGCCCAGTGAAATCAATCTCCCCCGAGAAAAAAGACTCACCAGTAGCATGTGCACTATACAGCTGAATGTAGTGATGCAACTGCGGTACTAATCTGTTATGTGCTTCTGAGCAAATAGCAATAAAACATAACCCTATGATCACTTTCATCAAACTTTTCATGTTTTTCCCTCCTTTTTTTTTTTTTTTCTTCCTTTATTTTTTAAAATAATATCAAGTAAAATAAAAAAGAAAAACGTATGGTGTGTGACAACCGTGGTGGTTGTCTGGTCCTGACTTTGAACTTAGGCTTTGGGGGAAAAAATAGTATATAGTAATATATATTGTGAAAACAGACTGTTGACACAGTACTTTCATTATTGAACATTTCCTTTCCCAAACAGTCATTTTTAAATATGTGAGAGCATCCCTGGGAGTTTACCAAGGGAAGTCATGATTCCTACTTGTTTCTTGGCAAGTAAGCATTTATGATTAATACGGCCCTACTAAAGGCAACCAATAACATTGTTTAAAATAATACTTCTTAGACAGAGGTAAATTCTACACAAAAATGACCTTGATGCTAACAGTTTGTTTTTACTGAGACTATTTTCAGTGTGATTTGACTGGATATTGAAGTTGTTACTTTCCAACATTTATGCTGAAACGTCCATATTTTATCATCTGCCATTTCAGTTTTCAAACGGAAGGAAATGGACATGAATTATACAAATGCAATGTATGCAGACATCAATCTCACAACACAGATTGTTTATTTTAATCAATGTCACCTAGTGATATGCCCACACTTGTCAGCGTGCCTCTTTTTTACCAGCTTCAAGCCTGCTCCAGCCACCTCTTGATTACATCCTCGCTCTTTTCCTACAGTATATACCCTAATTAACAACATTTTGTTTCCAGGATTGGAAACACGTAGCATGTGTTGTATGGGGTCACGTATGAAAAATAACTGATGCTACAATGGGTCAGTTATTTTAATTCAGTCTATCACAGATGAATGTGACATGCGAGACTGACAGCAGTTTTATTCCACGGCCACAGCCACACAAGGGTTACAAAAGCTTAAATCCCACAATGACAGTGGGATGACACATGAACACAATGTCTGCTATTACGGTCACTTTGACAAGTTATTACTAACTGAAAGATTTCTACTGATAGCATAAGGGAGTAAAGTTGGTATGTACGCATACAGTTCCTTTACAAGTTCATCTAACAAAGCAGTATTTGGT
>JAOXJM010000001.1:29750510-29766181 GCA_026413425.1 Tringa solitaria | reverse complement strand
TGGACAATGTACACTTAGCCCTTATTTGTAACTTTTGCCAATACTCTATAAACCATTCAATATGCAAAACAAAAGCTTTTTGTTGCCCTAGGGCTTGTAGTCTCAGAAGAAAGCAGGATGATTTGACTATGAAGACCATGAAAGGAAAACTGAACAATGATTAATGCCACTACCACCCCAGCACAGACACACACACACATTTGTTGTGGACATTACAAAACCAAATTTTTTAGTGCCACTGAAGCAGAAGAAGGACAGACTGTCTTTTATTTAAAGCTACCACTGCGAAAATGCTTTCTGCCTCGGGCAGAGTAGCTACGCCTACTCCAATACAGGATTCCAGACAATGCTGGAAGAAGGAATCAAGGGCATCATTGAGCATATGAATCTGCTTTCTTTTTTCCTAAAATCAGGCAGGGAAACTATCTCAGCCTACACTACAGCTGTAGATCCATATGTGTCTTTCTTCTCGTCAGTATTTAGAGAGTTTATTATTATCTGGTTCATTATCAGACACAGAGACAGGCATATTTGGCGTGCTCGTTACACCTTCTGGTATTCTGATCAAGACTGACAGGTCCTGACCACCACCACTAGAGCAGGAGAGGCACCCTCTACAATGGTCCTGAAGTTCTGGTCTCCTGATCAGCTACAGCTGGTGACATGCAGATGTTCCCTCTGGCACAGTCACCCAGGTTTCCTTTCCAGGGAAATTAGGACATATCTAAAATAAAACAGGGATGTGGCTGGGTTGTGTGCCTGTGTTTCACAGTCAGAGATAGTCCCCATGACTCTACTTGAAGAACGAGATTGGACTAAGCAGTGCAGTGCGTTGGAAGTAGAACAGATTGTGACTATGCAAATAGTAAGCTGTTGAGTCTTCAGCAAGAAATCAATGTTGAAGGATGATTTTGGCCCTGAGAAAAATTGTGTTTATTGGCATTAAAAGTGGTATAGGACAGAATCTATGGCAAATGAAAGGGTAAAAATATTTTACTAGGAAGAAGAAGAAAATATTTCCATGAACTGAAGGCTTCCAAAGATAGTTTTATGGGTTGCCTTGGATTGTAACCTTCAAGGCACCAAATGAATTTATTTTAAGGCCACAATGAAAACATTTATTTCAGCACACTGAAAGAGCAATCTCATACTATTACTATACTATAGTAAAGTTTAATCCATACCATCCTCAGCTATGGCTCCTCCAATAATACATAGAAGTATGTTATCAATTCCTGGAAAACAGCAGGGAAGCAGCTAGTCAAAATAAAGCCTATCAGTTCTGCAGTTTACATACAAATATGATTGAATTTCTTTTCCCATGTTATTATAACTGCTCGGCTACAGCAACAACATGGGCAAGAAAAATTAAAAGAAAATTAAATAAAAGCAGGATGACCTGGTAACAAGAAACATAAACCTCTTTCTCCCTGTGACTAAAAGATGATATTTAATCAACAGCTGTGTGCTTTGAATTTGAGTCAACCTACCTCGAAAGGTCCTTGACCAAAGACAATTACAGTCAGTCAATTGCATTTATTTTATACAGTTTAGCATTTTTGAATTTGAATCACTTTCTTCTATTCACCTGGAGTCCAATAATTCTATATTAAAATAAAGTGCTAATAATATCATGTTAAGTACACTGGCTTAAGGACAGAGAAGTTCAAGAGTGAGAAATATTCCTGCTTCCTATTTATCTGGCACTTAAGTTTAAAGCTCTGCATTCTGCATACTATTTAGCTCAGATAACATATTACAATTGAACACTAAACTAACTGTTGTCTTCTGAGTTTCCATTAAAATTCTCTACTATGAAGAGGTTCAAAATTCAGCCATGTCCTGGGAGGTACTGAAGGTATCCATCTCAAGAATGGATATTTTGATTTTTTTCACAGAAAGTATCTGAGGAAAAAATTCAAAAACCATCTCTAAAAACATAAAGTGAACTAAGCAGCGATTTGAAGAAGGTTGGTCTGACAAAGGAGCCCTCAGTGGGGTGCAGAACCTTCACTCACTTCAAGCAGTCGCTGGGAGGTGGCTGGAGTCCCTGACAGCAGCAGCAGCAGCCTTGGCTCCTGCCCAGTACAGTCACAGAGCCCTGATAACACGTCTGCACGGCAGTACAGATGGATCCCCTTCAAGCATATGTACTTAATGTGAAAGGCTGTGGTCCTCTTATACTCTAACATAAGCTTTCCACATCCTGTTCCGTTCTACAAAGAGGAACCAGATTTATTTTGCTTCCTTCTGCCATATGTGCTTCTGTAGAGAAAAGAGGATTTGTCCTAGTAAATGAGCACATCATACAAAAAGAAAAATACTAGTCTCATTTCTGTCTCTCATGCACAGACTTGACAAAGAAAAAAAATCATCAAATATCAAGTGTTTAATGTGGAACCTGCTTCTGATTTTTTAATACATATTCATGCTTAAACTTTCAAAGCATTTAATAGAATCAATAGAATTTTGTTATGTTTTTTTGTGCATTTGCTAGCCATCTTAGGCAACATAGTGAAGGAAAACCAAAATATTTCTGGTCCATGCTCCAATGCCATGTTCTTGCAGCTTTTTCTCCAAGGTACCATTTGAAGCCATGTTGTCATTTCTCTTTTAAAGTTTATCAAGCATTGCAAGTCTCCCTTTGGAACCTAAACATTGTTGGAGGATAAGCAATTACAGAAAATGGCTCCAACTGCTGCTATAATGAACAACATTTTCCTAGTCAGAATAATGTTTTCAAGTTTGCATTGGTAAATAGTTGCATATGAACTGCTGCTACAGTGAAGCATCTTTGAGACAAGTGATCTTGATAGATTCTCTTAACAATCCCACTGCAATAATCTATATGTAAACTCAGTTATTTAGTTATTTCCTTACTTTCTTGTGGAAAGAGTAGGCTACAATGTGAGGAAACTGAAACGCACAAAATTATCTTTGCATTATATTCATCTGCCCACGCTTGAAGACAGCTTTACTTTATTTTATATTACAAGAGTACCCAAAGTCAAAATTGGTTTCGAAAAGCACTTTCTACTATTCTTCATGGCACAACTTTCTCATTTAAATCAAAAAGAGTGACAATGTCAGGGCAATGAGTTGGCTTTATATCATTGGAAAATCACTTCTTGACCTTAAAGAAGTCTGCTTGGACTGATTAAACTAGCTTTAAGGCCAGATTTTACAGGTGTTTGGCACAAAACAGCTACTCCACAGGATTTTACTAAGAAGGCTTCTGTGGGAGAAAGAACAGAAGGTAGTTACCAGATTGATGACAGAATAGAAAAATGTCTCCCATGGGTAAAAGTCTAATGAAGTTTTGGCTGTGCACTATTCAGAGAGGAGCATGCATGTTTCTGTGTTTGAAACGCCAAGCATCTATCTGGCCTCCAGAACTATCTTTTGTACAGTCTTTCTGACTGCCAAATCTGACACAATTTGTTTCACAAGTATGGGAGCTGGAATGTGAAACACCAATTACCAGAACAGGAAGAGACCCTTGGGAGTAGTTATTAAATATACATGTATATTCATGAATACTTCACACTTCTCCCACTGACCACACTACATGAACATTCACTAAAATATGTAAGAGTTCATGAAAACTGCATGAATGACAATGAACATCAAATGAGACGTTTTGTATCACTTTTTGATATGTGAGATCTAGACCTTCAGGGATATTATCTCACTGTCAGACTCTTCAATATCTACCTTAGAAGCTCTGAATTACTTTCCGCCAGAATCTGCATTGTGCCTTAACAGGATATATAGACAACATTCAACACCTAGGTTGCCAGCTTGCAATAGGTTAACAGAAACACACATGAATATACATACACCAGCACAGAGTATCATCCTTGCAATTAATGTTCAGGCAATCATTTCTCAAAAAATTTTGCATTCTTCTCCATGTATTTTTTTCACCAAAGAATACTCTTGATATATTCTGGGCAAAACTCAACTTTCCTACTTTTCAAAACATAAGTAAAATCTGCTATTAGCAATAACACGGCACTTCCACCCTGTTATAGCATATACACAAAGAATTTAGGAATAATTCAGCCCTTTCCTTCCTGCTGACTTTGCAGAGTGCTCTTGGAGCTCCTCTCCCAACCCAGCACTCCCTCCTCTTAGGACACTGAAAGGCACCAAATTCACTAACAGTTCTAAAAGAGAGTTCTTAGGCATGACCAATAAAATGACTCAAAGTGACTTAACAAAATCATAGAATCATAGACTCATCTAGGTTGGAAAAGACCCTTGGGATCATCGAGTCGAACCACTTACCCTACTCTACAAAGTTCTTCCCTACACCATATCCCCCAATACCACATCTAAACGGCTCTTAAACACATCCAGGGATGGTGACTCAACCACCTCCCTGGGCAGCCTATTCCAGTGTCTGACCACTCTTTCTGTGAATGTCTCTTTGCATGGTACCACCTGGAAATACAGTTCTCCTTAACTGGTCTACTTTTATGTCTGTTCTGAGACCTGAAACTGTTTTCTTCTTATACCAATCTTTCCTCCATCTATCCTCTCAAAATTACTTTTCAGACCTTCTACATCCAATGCTCTTCCTAGAGGAATTTAATTGTCTTGTCCATAACTTCCCAACTGCACATACAAAATCACATTGAGGTATCTATAGATAAATCACAAATTAGGCAACTGACCACACTGTAAACTCATTTGCTATAGATCAGTTGCAATAGATTCAAATGCATACACGGAGAAACTTGAACAGATCTAAATAAATTGATTTAAATATCAATGTAATTTACATCAGTGTCCCTGAGTGCATTAAACAGCATTTCTTCCCTTTTAATGCAGGCATTCTCTGGATGTAACATATGCCCCTCCTGTTTATAGCAACACAGATATTCTTTACATAGATTTAATTTAACTCCACCAAAGTGGGGGGGTGAAAACTCTCCACTGACTGAATAGCTTTGAATTAGCTCTGTGGTGGAAGATATGCCTTTATGAGCTAAAACCAAAAATATTACATTGCAAAGTTATTTATCTGTCTGATGTACAATATACTCTTCTTGGTCTCTCATCTCAAATAAATCCCAATTATCTTTTTTGCTTCTTCTTATGCCTGTTTGAAGCAAACAATTTAAATCCTTTTCTGCTTTGCATTTAAAAGCTTATTTTCTGCTCCCTACTCAGTTGTTGTGCTATGTCCAACATTGTATGCTATTAAAAAATAGCTGTATTTAATCCTCAAAACAAAGTTTCTTTTCTTCTCTATTACTACATAGGAAAGCAATGTTGACAGATGGATCAAACTGTTTGCCCTCAAATGCCATTATGAGTGGATAATGTAGAAAAAATGTGCAACTTAGATTAGATTATCAGGCTGAAAGGAGACTATTCTAGTAGCAATTACAAAAAACTTATTTATTTACATATAAATAGCTAAGAAATTTCAACACAAAATGTACCTTAAGACATAAAATAAGAAGTTCAGTAAAACAAGGCTGAGGTGCATCTCAGTGCTTGCTGAGGCGATTACAACCACCATGAATCTAACAAACAAAAGTAGATAGAAAGACATTTTAAAGTCTTTATTGGAAGAGAAAGAACCATGGATTTTTTTTAAATGTACTCCCACAACAACCAGAGCTCCAGCATCATGAATGCCTGACTTTCCATTCAACTATTTTTGGAAAGTATCAGCCAATCATGTTTATACAGAGAATATTGAGAACACAGTTTGAACATGCTGTATCTCTACTTCTGCCTAGAAATACTTTAATAACAGCCCAGGGCTCAGTCAGCTGGTCCCCAAAGCAAAGTTTGTGGTGCTCAACTATATGTAGAATCACTTGAGAAAGGCAGTAATCTGAATCTCTCTAAATTGCTGCTGCTGCCTCAGTTTCTCTCCAGCCCAGCCTGAGGAATAGAGTGCACACAGCCATGGCAGGTCTCACAGCACTTATACACATGGATTTCACACTGTTGTGTGTATTTACTACATGCCATTGAAACGACCTCACCAATTACAAATCACTGAGCTAATTTGTATGTACTGTATGTAAATAATAAGCATATTTAACAATGCTATGTGAGGGAGGGCAAAGAGATGATGTCTTGCTCTACATACGACAGATAACTCAAAGATACTCAATCAGAAATAAAATACTAATGTAGCCACTATGGTATTTCTGCTTGTCTGGTTTTTTTTAATGTTATTAAAACTGGACTAATTTTTCAAGATAGAAATTGTATTATGCTTTTTGTTTTGTTTAGCAAGTCCTGAGATTTGTGGTTTAAGAAATAAAACTACTTCCTTCCTTTAAGAAATAGGCCCAAGACAAGGAAAAAGCATTTTGGGCATATGTTCTGTGAACACCTGGACTGAATGTTTCCTTTCAAAGCCAGGAAGAAAATATTTTCAAGGTGAGGAAACTGGGAGAGAACACTTCATATGCTTTCCTCCAGTTGCATACAGTTTGTAATTCTACCATGGCTTTTAGTGGAATAACATCACTTGTATTTTTCCTGAAGCCATTGTGATAGCAATAGGAAAATAGAAAAAAAAAAAAGTATTGAAAGGTCCTGTAACATCCCACAATATCTGTATGCCTTTAACCGACTTCTGGAATGCATAAAATAGCAACAACTCTTATGGACATGTTATTTTCAGTTACATCTTACTGGCAAAGAAAAGAAGCCCTACTGGCAATAACAAATAATGTAGTCAAAAATGCTGTCATTTAGCAGCAAGGATTTGATCAACAGTTATCTCTCCTAAATCATTCCCTCACTCACTGATCAAGACCACTCAGTTGTCAGAGCCATATGTGGGCTTTGCAGACAACCCAGACTGCAGACACAACCAGACGCCAGCTCATACCTATTGTTTAATTACTTTGAACAAGACTCTTTAAAGATGCTGAATTCCGTCTTCAGGAACGGGGTAACCTCTCTTTGGAAGGCATAAATACACTAACAGTGACTTGATAAAATACTTCAAAAATTAATAACAACAGAGAAGGTCACAAAAGTAAAGGAGTGGAACACAAGAAAGAAAAAGAAAGACCGAGTCCCTTGAAAGGAAAGATTTCTGCAACTAAACTGCCTAAAAAGAAAGTCAAAAAGAAAAAAGATTTTCTATATATGTAAGGTATTTTTATTCGCTGCAACTAAACTCTAGGGAGATCTATCTAGATGAGCTTTGTGGTGTCAGACTAGATATGCTATGCAAAACATTTCTTCTAATCTTGAGCAGCTTCTGTGCTGTTAATAAATCCTGTTTTTAATTAGACCACTTGAGTCTCAGACTTTTATAAGGAAAATTTCATACAGGTTGTCCCAGAGAGATAAAACTTTCAATCACTAAAAGGTAGTGGAAGAAAGGTGGCCAACAGGGATTCCCAGTCAAAGAGGACAATTTTGCACTTCTTTTAGAGAGGTATATGACTACTGCAGGCCTAGGGTCACAGGCATTCTTCTACTGACCAAGAAGAAGCAGCAAATTCAAAGGACGCAGTGAAGAACAGAATGTTTATGCCCTTTTCTCTTTCCCCAAACTTTGAATACCTAGGCAAATAAAAGGAATGGTAAGTACTCGCACTACTACTAAATGACAAAAACCCAAATACATGGTTGCGATTTCAGAAACTAGAAATGCAAAGAATTTCAAATGCAACTTCTGATTTTATCAGCTTTAATTTTTTGTCCCAATATGAAATGAAATAAAGGAATCAGCTTTATGTTCTCAGCATTGAGAACACTTATCTAGATTACATTAACAGTGTCAGTTCAAATAACAGACCTACAACAAATAGGAAAAGTACAGAGATACCTGCAGTCAATAGAATGGTTAAAGACATCTCCTTTAATAGCTAATGAAACTTAAAGCAAAAAAGAACCTTTGAAAGGTCAGGAATTTTAAAACTTTGAAAAAATGTGTGACAAGTAACTAGAATGCTGATGAAAGTATTCTCTACAACCACTTTCTATCTCCTATAATCTTCTTTACTGCACAATTTCACAACACTCCCAAAGGAAAAAAATATTAAGGTTTAATATTGTGTGATAATAAATTACTGAATGCAACTCTTAAAGTACATCTTGTAAACACGAAAAAATACTTTGCCAGCTATAATACATGTTTTATTTCTACTATTTATAATAGTTACTTTCTAGTCACTCCTTACTTTGCATACAGTTCTGAAATAACAAACATTTGTAGCAAGTAATATTTCAGCAAGCAAACTGTCACAATATTTTTAGGACATATTTGGTCTGTAAATTTCACAACTAGTTTTTGCAATCAGCATAGAGGCATTGCAGCTGTCACCACCTTTGAATCTGCTTAATAATTATCCTCTAAAGGATACACAAATAAACCAACACCAGTAATTAACCACAAAATCCCCATGCAAAAAGAACATTTCAAAATGCATCTACAGTATTCTGCAAGCATTACTGTAACTACTGACTGAATAGAGGCTCTTCCAAAAGGTGAAAAAGCATTAAATACTTATCTCAAATTTCCCACTTGCATCTCGTTCGCTTAGGAAGCCTTCCTCAGTTTTTTTTTTTTCTCTTTTCAAAGATCATAAGATCATGTGTATCAGTAATGTGATTCTTTCTCTCAAGTTAGAAATATTTTTGTTCTTTACTCTTGAATTGCACCTGTTATTTGACATGCTGCTGTGGCAAAAGCTGTGCAGAGAAAGGTTGTAAAAGGCATGCCAAACATGAAAGACAAAGAATGGCCTAAAATGGGAAGTCAATGACAATAGTCTGACTCAGTAAAAAATAACTTGGGGTTGAGGCAGGGAAGGAAGGAGGAAAATCAAAGGTTTTCATTTATTTTTCTCCTGACCTGAGAAAGAACAGGTGGGATGCTTAAAGAATCTTATTATAGCTAATGAAGACCTCCATTAAGACTCTCAGGTTCAACTGAAATGGCAATCAGCTTGGAAAAAAAAACCCACATTTGTCTCCCATTTTTCCCCTTCTATACATACTCTGTGGCTTTAAAGACTATTTCTTCTGTACCTGTTTAACCAGGAAAGAATTATATGTAAAACATATTCAGCAAGTGATAATGCAGAAAATAAAAAGAAAAATTAAGTTGTGGTATTACAGAGAGCTCCTATCACAACTTTAGATCAGGAAATGTCTGAGGTTATGAACTGAAATTCACTGACTTGCCCATGGTATTTTGGCAAATTTCAACATTTCAAACAGAATTATGTAGAAAAGTTTAAATTATCTTACCTGACAGTTTCAGGGTCTAGCCCAGTGTGGTTTTTTTAATTCAGTAAGATAGTGAGAAAGAGTCCACATGCAATGAATACACAGCTTGAAAAAACACTGACACAGTAAATGTCAATATTCAAATGCTAATGCCTCCAGCTACTCAGGCAATACATGTCTAAAATAGAAGTGTTAATCATATTGTGGAAACACCTGAATAGTAAGACTACTATTTGAAGTTATGATTTTGCATCCCTATGAACATTATTTGTCATAGAAATAAACCAGATTTTATTTTCACGTTTGAACACCTATGATACTTATGTTTTTTATATATTTATCATGTCTTTGATTACTTTTTTGATACCATGTTTACCACATAGTACAATCCCACAAAAGATTTGCACTGTATTAAATCAGCTACTTTATTAATTTTAGAGACCAAACCACTTTATTTTTCTATTTGTACTGCAACATCAATCATTTAAAGTGTATTTTCAATTGTGTTTATATTATGAGACATACAAAGCACATGAGGAAATACATTGTAAATAAATTATTATTACATTACTAGATAGCAATAAAGGTTGAAGGCAAGGAAGAAAAAACACAAAGTGCATTACTCTCTGATGGTGAGACTGCAGCAAACAGCAAACTGCTTAATCTATAGAGTCAAGACAAATGTCAGGGTAAATTCCTGAGCAGAACTATAAAGCTCCAGGGAAGGATAATGGCACACTGTGCTCTTCAGCTTCTAGGTCACAGCCTGGAACCAGGCTCAGATCATTCCTCTTTTATGCAATGACCCACTGCTTGCATATGCAGATGTCAGAGTTGCTGGTTGAAGGCGCATGAGGAACGCTGGTAATGAAACTCACCACTTTCATTTCTCATAGTATTGTCAGGAACTCACAGCGCAAGCCAAATGGTTGTATCATGGTTGAAAACCAACCACTAGCTAATGGTACGGGCACAAACTCTAAATGTTTGAGCAGGTATGAAACTGCTACTGAAAAGACGAATGTAGCTTCACCCAGGACATCTATGGCTGTCTCGTGGCCCATGTGAAATGAGCACTTGACACAGTTTTTCCTGGTTCCCGGTGGACAGATAAGAAGTAATACCCATGGGAATCAGTGACCTTGGCAGTAAAGCCAAAAAGAATGAAAGATTCTGTCTTTCTTATAGCACCTAAGAGTTGAGACTGTTGCTGGAATACAGAATAGAAACATGCACTGAATCACTGAAGACAACACTATTGTGATATCCCAACTTCAGTGTCAATCAGTGGATGTGACAGGCACGCTACCTTCACATTCAAATTAGAGGGGGGAAGCAGCTCATTTTTCCTGCTGCTAGAGTACAGCTCAGTACAGAGAATTTTCACAAAAGTGTCTGCTGATTTCAACACTAAAGTATGCTCCTGAGAGGCACTAGAAAGAAGTGTTTATCTGCTAGTGAGACCGCTATAAAATATGTTATATACGCCAAAGAAAGTAACTTTTCTACAACTATCAAAACTCTTGAAAGACCATTTCTGGCAGTTTCTAAACACAGTTATACTGGCCAGAGTTTCATAAAATATGATTTATGATCCAGCACACACCTGACAGCTGTTGTTACCACCACTGCTGCTGACGCTGTTAACTGCTGTCATTTTCAATGGCAGTAAATCCCTAATTAGGAGAATCCGTGATAGGAAACTGTATGGACCTGATCTCAGGATATACTGATACAATTTGAACAAGTCATGATAGTAAAAATTTGAAAAAATAAATTAATGTAAGCACTAATGATGAGGATGAAGGTTTTTTGCCAGCCAGCACCGAGCCAAACCAAGCAAAGAACAAGATTTCGTGGAAAGGCCACATGCTAACTAACAGGACAGATACTGGAAAAGCAAAACAGGAAAAGGCATAATGGCCAGCAAAGTCTTCAAAATCATCCGTGGATTTTAAAAAATACTATATATTTTTTAAAGATTATAGTATCACATATATTTTGTATCTTTGTATAGATGAATAAGAGCTAGAAAAAGGAACTGAAAGAAGCGCTCTTCTAGACTGGATATTAATCCCAAGGAACAAACTGGTTGAGAATGTGGTGGTAGGTGAAAGGCAACTTGGGTGAGATTGATGATTAATTTACAGAATACACATTCCTTTAAAAGGGGAGAGATAAACAGCAAAATAAAACAATGAACTTTAAGAAGGCAAACAAATTTGGATGAATCAGTGGAAAGATAGAAAAAAGAAGTTAAGAAGAGGTCAAAGAGTACTGTTTCCCAATGGAGAAAAAGGCTGGAATTCCACTAAATCAGAGTTTTCACTGATCTTAAAGAACAAGAAAGTAGGCCAAGTAGAAAAGAACATACAATGACAAAATAAGAAAAGCCAACACACAGTATGGAATACAAATAGGAAAAACAAACAAGATTAACATCAAAAAAACCCCTGTGAATATACTAGCAGTGAGAGAAGGACAAAGAAAATATTGACATGTCATTCAATAGAGAGGAAATGCTATTGACAGAGAGAGTGCTGCGAAAGGGCCAAAGTGTTTAATAACCTTTTCCAACACTTGTCACTACAACAGTCAATTGCAAGTCAATGGACAACTCAGTTTCCACCAAAGGAAGAAAAAGAGCTCAACTCTTAACTGTAGTCAAGTTTATCTGAACATGTGGGCTAGAACCAAGATTGTCTTGACAATCTTTACAATCGTTCAACCTCCTAAAAAAGGAAGGTTAGGGATAGAAAGGCTATTGGTAAACCTGAAAGTGAGAAATGAGTGAGAAGTGCAGTTGGGATTCGAGTGTGAACATTTAGGGAGACTTCTTTTTTTTTTGCTTTATGTAGTAGGGTACAAACAATCTTTATTAATAACAGACCAGAGTCCAAAACAAGGATAAGGCAAAGAAGAAGAGTTGAGCCATTCTAAAACTTCAGTGAGCAACATCTGTTCACAAGAAAGATCTTTGCTATTACAGAAGTTGTCAACTGAACTGAACTAGATTAATCTAACCTATGATTTTAAAAAATATTTTCAAAACAGTTTTCTTCTCATCAGAATCCAGTGTATGCTATAATGAAAGAAAAAAAATATTATTTATCTCCCTCAAATCCATAACATAAGGAGAAAAATTATTTATGGAGCAATCATTCAGATTCACTATTTAATTTTTACTACCATTTCTCTTCCTTGTTCCTTCCTGGTTATTTGTTGCAGGTTGTCCGTATACAAATTGGAGGTGATAACACAACTAACATAGTCAAGACAAAATGAAATCAATCTTAAGATACTTGTGATCATCGTATCCACTGAATAAATAGTTCACCAAGTGGAGGACTAAATCTCCACTTCTTTTTTACTCTTCAGGGAAAAAATATCACTAGGAGAAGACATGAGACACAAGTCTTTAGAGGTGAATGCACCTAACTAAACACAGGAGTTCAGACTATTCTGAAATCTGACAGAACAATAAAGCTTGAGGACTCTAATTCCAGGACAACAAGAGCTCTTTCTCCTCATGAAGGAGCTACAAACATGAACACTGCACACAGGAGATTTGCAAGGAACTCTTAAATAGAAAAAACATGTTGGCAGCTGCAAACTTTGCATTTGTTTAGTGAATGGAATTACACTATAAATATCACCCCCCAATATTTTTTTTATTATTGAAAACAATACATTTTTAATTGGAGGACACAAAAATTTTTCATAAATTTTATAAAGAATAAAGATTAAAAAAACCCCTCGCAATTAATTTACAATCTACATAAAGTAACAGTCTGCAGTATACATTACTTATATCTCACTCAAATAAGAAATACACTGTGTGAATTTTGCAGTTAGAAAGAGACATCTATTTCTAAATTTTACCTGTGTGACACAATGTTTTGTGGTAGAAAAAGTACGCATGTAGACTAAGTAAAAGGGACAATTAATGAGTACTTACTGGTAGGAAGCATATATTTAGCTTTCAGCTAATAACACTGTTGTCTAGGTTGTGTTAGACTGAAAATTATTTTTTTAACACTGGAAGATTTAATTAACATTTTGCAGTCATTAGACTGTTCTGCTGTAAGTTGATTTTCTTGATCAAGCTGCTAGTTGCTTTAAAAGACTAAGATATCCTCAAACACTACACACAGAACAGAACATTAATCACATTCCTGACATTTTCAAATCTGGGTGGGTCTGTTTTGTTTTGTAAATATGTGCTGTATCAGATATGGGTGCTTCAGATTGATTTAGAATATCACCAGAAGGACACTGAAAAATCACAGAAGAAAGAAAAGGAAAACCATATGAAATTGGAGAATCATAAGATGTAATTGAGGCCAAAAGCAGAAGCCATTAATTTCACAAGAGAGCCTTGGATGGTATAAAAAAACACTTCAGATGCATTAGTTGGATATCATTTTCCGTTTCAGTGAGAGTAAGATCAAATCAAGGCAGCCTCATAGTAAAAGGAATCCTACAGTTACACTCTGCAAAGAGGGGTCATTTTAATTTCAGGGTCTTTTATTACACAGCAAGATAACTGATTGAACTGTGAAATAACATTTACAGCATAAATAAATTCTGATGTCCTCTCTTTAATGCATTTAGAAACTACAGAAGTATTTTTGGGTTTGTATTTGCAGAAATTATTATGATTCTTCAATTACTTTTGCATAACTTCAAAATATTCATATGAAGACTGTCCTATTCCTAAATCTTCTCCAATTGCTAAATTTTGCACTAATTATGAAAATAACTTTTTTACTGGCTGTGATGATATAATAGTTTCAGGGGTTCAAAGCTATTGACCAAGAAGGAACTTGTTTGCCACAAACCCATTACTTTTTTTCTTACTTCTTGAAGCCTTTTTCTGGAACAAAATATTGTTGGAAACTGAAGGAAGCAAGTGAAAAATTATAGGCATTTCTATATTGGTAAAAATTAAGCAAAATAGGAAAATTTATTTCTTCCAAACTTTAGAGGATCAACTGTCAACAGAAAGACAGCTTGATACCTGCAGGAGAGTAGTGTTTCCCGGAACCAGGCAAGTAGCTTTGACTTAACATGCAACTCGTACTAATACATCTACAAAGGTGCTTTCAGTAAGCACAGACGTTTTAGTGTTTATAATGTGCCAAGACTCTCAAGAGCTCAAGGATTACTAAGCTGATCTGTTTTTTGAATGCATATTCCTTTACCAGAAGCTGTTACTTTTTCAGTTTAATTTTTAGAGTTCCCTTTTTGCCAAGGACATAAAATTAAACTAATAGACAGTAAAGGTTGGGAGGGTAACAGGTACTTGTACTATTTCTATTATAAATATACAAAACTGCTATTTTTTGAAATAACAAATGCAAGAGCCTGCTTAAACTGGTCAAGAAAGACAATACCACCATGAAAATTTCAGTATCATCTGTGCTTTCCTCTCCTTACATGCTGGTTGAAATTCTGTTCCTGTCATCTCTCAACCCGTTGGGTATTAGCTACCTGTCTGACTAACCAAGGCCAAAGTTTCTTTAAAAAATATTTTCTTTAGATAGATACCTTAAAAATAAAATGACAAATCAAGTTTCATCTAGAGTAAATCTGAGTGTCTCTGCGATGTAGCTGAATTGCCAGGTCTGCATTAATATACATCAGTGGAGATCTAGCTTAAATAGTAAAATTTTACTAAAATAGTTTAATTTTTTTTCTAAAATAGTAAAATTTTACACCGCTATATAAAGTGGTAACAAGGTTGGCTAAATTGTAAATTAGCACACAGCTTGTAAATTAATTAAACTAAATTAACACACAGCTTCAGTTCAACTAAACTAGCATTCATTCAGAGAAAATCTGAAGTGTGTGTTAATGATACTCTCATTCTGGCTTAATTGTGTATTACATCCAGGCCTTTTTATGAAATTTTTGGGAATATGAGACTGCATAGGCAAGTGATATTTATTCACGCTCAAGGAAAATGAAACTGAATCACTTTTATCCCAAGAATCATGAGTTCCTGTCTGTAAATTTGTAACTCATCTGAAGACAATACCCAGGGGGTTTTGGAACGGAAAAACTCCCAAGGTTGTCTGATGATAATAATGATAGAAATCAGTGCATATTATAATGTGTTAGCATCAGTGAGACTCCATCCCTCTCAAGCTACACCCCCACTAGTCTGCACTAGGATATTGATCCCGGATATTTTTGGCAGATATTACACTTAGAAACTTTGCTAAAAACCTCAAGGCATAAAACATACTCTATTGTTTTTATTTTAAAGTCTTAGTCACGTACGTGGAACACCTCTCATAAAAGATTATCTATTAATGCATGAATATGTGCTGAGACACTAAACTGTATGCCAGAAGCTTAACAGTTCTGAATGTACTTCGCAAGAAACATCTTGACACTTTTATTTACATATTACCAAAAATACCTTTAGGAAAATACATAAA
>JAOXJM010000001.1:29727940-29748743 GCA_026413425.1 Tringa solitaria | reverse complement strand
GGGGGAGGGCCATCTGTCGGTCTGGTTGCGGTGATTTCGGCTGAAACCACGACAGAGCCTTTGTGACTTCTCAAGGAAGATTTGATTATATATTATTGTTGAACTGAGGATGACCTGCCAAGCAAACCTAATTTTTAGGAAGTGTTAGTTCTAGATGAAACTCTGCAGTAGACACAGAATCAACTCTGTTGACCAGCTTAGAGAAATACCCTCTGAGGTTCAGATGCTGAACCTAACACAGTTACTCACATGGAATTCTATTAGGAGCAAAAGACATCTAAAATTTCCCGATATAATTATTCTTCTTCCATCTTCTAAGGCAGTTACTCTGACCAGCCATTCTAAAATACATCATGAAGCCATTCTCTACAGTGACCGAATTATTTGATCAAATGGGAAAACCAAATTATGTGGCAAATATAATTGGACTATACTTTTGTTGAAAGTGCCTGTACTCTGACTTGAAGCTTTATTTTTCCTCTCACCTATAATGTATGAGATAGCGCAGCTGGACACTTAAGATCTAAAAAGAAAACCAAAAGGCAAAGGTTGAACTGATTTGTCAGGGTAAATGCAAGAAGAGGAATACTACTCTGGTTGCAAATAACTATGAAGACAGTTTTCTGAAAAGGAAGAAGGGATGCTGCAAACACATTTTTCCATCTTTCCCAAGGTAACAGTACTGGATTACACTGTTAGGCAAACATCTTCCTAGACCTTGACAATAGCTAGTGGGCCCCTATGTACCCAAATACTTGCCTTATATCAACAACTTATTGACCTACTGAAGTCAATTAAAATTCTCATGTGCTTAAGGGTAGATAAATTGGTTTAATCTCTTACCGAATCATAACTTTAATTAAGATATTCTTTATATAATCCCCATAGCATTTTTTTTCATGTGCAGTCCCAGTGACTTCCATTAGCTAATATTAAAATATCTGTATAAAAGCCACAGGAAAATTCTTCCTAAGGATTTAACTCCATTTAAAGCAAAGTAATGCATTGTATACATAAATATTTTTTGTTCCTATTCCCCATATTATAATCTTTGCTTCTGTATAGGGAGGCAACAATGTTTTTCATTGTTGGGAAAGTACTAGCATACTGGTTGCGTATTTGATTAATGCACACGAAATGAATGCTGTGTTTTTTCTATGTTACTTCCTTTCCCCAGTACATCCTTTTAGAATAGTGCCTATAGAACAGGCCTTTTTAAAGGTGCTTAAAATCTGAACAGCAAAAAACAGAATCACATGTATTACAGATAAAAATGCTTAGTAGGCCGACTATTCTCTCTGCACTTATTCTCCATGGCACATTTTCTAGTATTTTACCAGTAAAATTTTTAATGTGCTAAACAATATGACTTTTACCATTCGTCTTGGGAGATTATTTGCACTTAATACGTATTTCTGAAAAATCTTTTTTCAAGATTCTACCTACATTTTCTATCTTTTATCATACAGTGTCGTGTTGAACACTCTACATATTCCTTTCTGTGTTTGATCTTCCTATATACAAAATATTGGACAGGTCACCTTCCTCAGTCCTCTCCTGATAGGTTACCTGATGTATAAATATTTACTTTATTAAAAAAAAAAAAAAAAGGAGATCATATAGGAATATAATTTTAACATATGTATAATTGGAACATACATAATTTGAACATATATATAGTCACACACACATATATAAACATGAAATATAAACATGTATTTAATGTTTCCCTCTTAAAACAAAATTTCCATCATCCTCACTTTTGTTCATCATACAATCATCCTCAGCAACCTTTTCAGATATTGATTTATGTATGTTTGGATGTCATTGCATCTACTGTCTGACAAAAAATGTCTTGATTTCTACCACGCAGATGTTAAAATTTGTGTCTAATACTTCTACATAGCAATGCAGAATCTACAAAATACTACATTATAAACTATCTTCATTATGTAGTAGTCTGGAATCATAGCAGATTTTGCCACAAAAGACAATTTATTTTTTTTTTATTTTTAATTCTTATTATGGAATGAGTGTAATCTCAATATGAAATGTTAATAGCACCATTAAATAAAAAAAAAAAAAAAAAAAAAAGATTCCACAACACAATGAATTTAGACTTTTGGTACTGCCTTCTGTGCTACCACATAAGTAAATTCAGGAAATACAGTCCAGTCTAAAACACCCAGTCACTGAAAGCTATTAAGAGTGCTTTAGGCAGAAAACTGACAGATACAATCTAGATAAAGATGATTCTATGTTGATGAGACGTAGCTATATTGGAAGCAATCTCAAGAGGTCAGGTAGTCCTGTTTTCTATGGTTCATTTAATGAAATTATAACTGTAGCAATTAATTCTATATCATTAAAAAGTTGATGATTTGTTCTCATAAATATCAGCAATTGTATATATATATCCTAATCTAAAGAATAACTACAGAATTACTAGACATGCAAACACAGAAATCAAGATCCACATTTCCCATATACACACACAAAGTGATACCTGGTATTCCACAGGAATATTTGCTTTGGAAATAACACAAGGAAAAACATTTTATGCAGTCTCTGTGTATTCTTACTACATGCCTTAGCCAAAAACAGACTATGTGAATTCACAAAAAAATAAGTAAGAGCTCTTAGAGACATCTAATAATTTAACTATTTTTTTTCCTCTTCAAGAAACATTTACTACTGACGGTTACATTAGACCACATTTGGGTATTCTTTTCTTTCCTTAAAAAAATATTCTACCTTAACATTGTTAGTCAGTGAAACTGTTAAAATTGCCATTTCACAGTTCTGATTAATAGCTCAAGCCTGCTAGAAGTCAGTGTCAGATACTAATATATATCAGTGTACAGATACTCTAATCCTGTACAGAATTCTGGAAATCTCTCATATAATGTTGGAGTGAAAAAATGTGCAACAGCAACTACCTGTGGAATAGATCCAGTACAGTATTAGCCTCATAGTAGATAAATTGCAAATTACCTGCTACAAAGCTAAGCCCAAACAACACAATCTTTAGCAGACAGAAAACACGTTTTATTAAAATATGAAAATTACCATATATTGATCTGCTATATGACTGATCTTATATCTAGTTAAATGTTTCTAGATTACAGACAGTAAGGAAAGTGAATAATTACATTATCTATGGAGCCTTAAAACACTTAAATTCTACTTAATAATGGCACATTTTGTATCCAAAACTTGAAGTCTTTACAGCTTCTGATGTAAAGCGATCTAAAGGCATTTCAATTTTAGAGTGAAATGAGATGTCATCTACGGATCTTTAGTATCAGCAAGAATCAATGAAGTGGCAATTTGCAGTAATAGGCAAGGCCTAAATATGGCACACCTGGGAAAGGCACAGCTCCAAGGACTACAGCACTCTCAGTCCAACTGTCTATTCCAACCAAGGCTGCACTAAGTCAAGCTCTCTCACTCCGTTAAAGTTTCAACATGCAATAAAATTAACGTTCCTCTACATATTGATTTTTCACTTCATAAAAATGTAACACTCTGCAAAAGAAAATTTCATCACATTGCAAGTTTTTGTATTTGTTTCTTTCTTTGGCTTAATTTCAACTGGCAGGTAAAGTCCCCCGTTCCCAAGGCTGTCCCAATGACACTGATCTCTCTGCCATGATAAAGTAACACACTGCAACTGCCTTTATGTTGGCATGTGCAAAACCCAACAGCAAAACTCCTACTTTTAGTGAAATGAAGACAGTCTGAATACACTTTTAACAAAGTACAAAGGATAGCTTCACTGGGGTACAGTAAGACAGCTTTAAGCCTGGGATTCCCCAGTCCAATTTAACACCAATGAAATACTACCTATTGCAAAAGGAATAAATCATAACTTACCCAGACAGAAGAGCTAGTTCTTGACAGTTTTCTGCCTTTTGAACAATACTGAATTACTGCATGCATTTTGGAGAGTTTTGGAATGTAAAACAGAATAAGACAGTAAAAATATGTATTAAGCTGGAGTATCAGCTGAGGGATCAAATAACTACAGTAAATTCAGAAATGCTGCCTTGAGATGAAAGACATCTCACTGTTAAACATAAGTAGCGAGACAACTCTTAGGAAGATTCTTTCAGTGTAAGCGACATTGAAGAGACATGGAGGACTATCAATACAAGTTATCCTAGCTGTTGCTTTATAATGAAACTCAGGCACTATATAAAAATGTAAAAAAGTATATAGCTGATTTGAATTTTATCATATTTGGCCAAAACTACATGCCAAATTTGACCTAAATGAAGCATTAAAAATTATTTCCTGTGTCTCTTTAAATCTCTCATATAATTATTTTTATGGTATAAATAATTGTCTTGAGAAATCCATAATATAATTTCTACTACCATCTTTGCAAAATTTCATTCTTTTGAGAATTTGCTTGGTTTCTACAGAGCTTCTATGGCCTGCTTTTTCCATTTGAATCTTAGTGAAAGGTGAGATTTAGAACTACATTATTTACATTTCATATTTTCCTTCCTCTATAAAATTATGATTGTTTATGACAATTCA
Organism: Tringa solitaria; assembly: GCA_026413425.1. Taxonomy (NCBI): domain Eukaryota; kingdom Metazoa; phylum Chordata; class Aves; order Charadriiformes; family Scolopacidae; genus Tringa; species Tringa solitaria. The sequence continues at coordinate 29,744,198 of JAOXJM010000001.1, read as the reverse complement.
TTTAGCATTGATTTTAACAAACGCTAGACAAGAAATAATAGAATTCAGAATGCTTCAAATTATACACAGCTTAGAAACCAATTTGCAGAGAAATAAAACTGAAAGAAAATATTATTTCTAAATTACAGATTAAAAATTTAAAGGTCCAAATTGATTAAGACATCAACAATAGCTTACACATTTCATGGTGTGCATAAGGACATGTGACCAATGCTGTAAGTCTGCTGAGCATGACAGCAATAACACAGGTAGTCACTGAACTCTCATTCCCAATGGCTCAGCCTCTGTTACTACCACTGCTGGAAATAAAAAATCTAAATAGTAGGACAAGACGTTCAAACAAGTAGACCAGGCTTTTCACTCCTTCCATAAAGCAAAGTATGTTTCTCAGTGGTACATCCATATTTGCCGGTGTTATCAACCTTAAGAATTTTTTTCAGTTACCACAGAACAAACTTTATTTTTTCATGGTCATGGTAATGTGGCACTGTCTTTTGCAATTCAATTACTTTGCATCATCTGAACTGAAATCTTTCTTCATTTAGGATAAAATTATTTTGTCAGAAGCTTATTCTCATCAGCCTGTTGTTTAATTGCTTTTGTCTATAGCAACCAGAGCATTCACAGTTTTTTAATTATTTGTTTGGGTAGGCCCTAAATCACTGCAACAGACATGGACAGAACAACCATCATTTCCTTCCATGCTAAAGAAGAACTGACTGCGGCTAAACACTGTAATCTGTAGAATTTACATAAACACATTAATTAGCCTTCCTTTGTTTCTCTCTAAAACCATATTAAAATACCAGACACAGCTGCCTCTATGAGAGATTAAAAGCATGTCCTTTCTAATTCATGATGTCACCCCAGTCACAAGCAATTTCCAGTAGTTTTACTTTCAAAAGAGAGACAACTAATGAAAACATCACTATAAAATTTCACATGTGTAAGTTGTGCAGACATTCTACAAAAAATTTAGTATTCATTTGAGACCCCTTTCTCACACCGCTGGGCAAAGATATATAGGCCAGCATTCCTGAAGCTAAATCAAACTTCACTTCCAATAAAACAAGCAGCTATTATGACACAAGCTGAGAGATTCAGCTTTTATTTCTATTTGAATATTGCTTTCCCACATACACTTAATGGAATTATTTGACAGAGTGTAACAGTTAAGGATGAGCCAAATCATTGGTGTTTTACTTGTTCTGATAGGGGTGTTCAGTACTAGCAGAACATTTTATGGGAATGTATCATATGCAAAGTACCAGACAAATTTATGGAATGAAGTAAATGGGTTGATGTGAGGGCCTTTCTGGTGTTTTACAGGAGACTGAAAATGAAAAGTCCTCAATCTGAAGAGTAATAGTAACATTAGAAAAAGAAAGATGAGTAAAATTAGAAGACCCTATGCTAGCAAATATTGATACAAGGCCAGACCAGGACTGCAGCTGCATGATCATGGAAATCTGTGTGTCTGGGAGCAGAATGAAAGGTGTAATGAGGAAAGGAGATTTACAGTAGTAAGCAGCTCTGAAGACTACCATGTCATATACACAAATTGTGGCTCCTGCATGAGTCCCACGTTTTGACCCTTGAACATGTAGACTGGGATTTTGAACTGTTTCTGACAAACAAAGACAAAATTCAATTATTTTTATTGTTACTCTTGTGTTTTCTGGCACATCTCAGTCAGCAAGCTTATATTCACAAGTGCTTCAACAGATGAGGACTAAAGAAAAAGGAAGGAGACCACATAGAAAGCCAGTCGTCAACAGACTGAACCCACATGTCCTAGTCAAGTCCATATCTATTAGCTTGTCTTGAAATTAATATAATTATCTTTATTCCTTACCTAATGTTAATGAGAACACTGCAGTTAGAATTAAATGCCACTTACACATCATGCAACATTCAAGACCACAGTTAGAAAATTTAAAAGGTAAGAAAGCCGTACTATTGTGAACACACCTGTTCACTTATTCCAGTATAATACTTTTTAATATCTTCTAATATCTTTTTAAGAAAAACAAACAAGAGAATGTTCACAAGCGACAAAGAGAATTAAAACAAAATATTATTAACAAACTACTAATTAATCTGCATTTTTGGCATAACATAGCTTTAGCTTTTTATCTAATGAACTAAAATCTCTTTAAGAAGTGATAATGACAGGCCCAGCACTGACAACGCTTATAAAACAAAGGATGAACACTACACAAATATTATTCAGATCAAATTTTTCCCAAGACCAGGCCTTAAGTCTCTGTCCACAGAGAGTTATATTTGCATGCCTGTGCTCATAAACAAACCCTTAAAATGCATACAAATAGTTCATTATACTATACACAAACATTATAGTCAGTATTATCTTTCATTCCCACTATGGAATTGTGAGTCAGACCTCAGACCCACCTCTCTGTCTAACCTCCAGAGACACAATATTGGCCAGCATTGATGTTTAATTAAACAATTAGCTCAAAGGTTCTGAATACTTATCATAAACCAACTTCACTGTGTTGTCAAAATATATTTTAAATACAGAAAGACAGCTCTAATAAAATATTAATTTTACAAATTTAAATGCACTGCAGCAAGAGAAAAAATATTTAACAGCCTTGGTCACTCAGTCAGATTATACCTACAACTTTAAAGATATTTTAAACTACTAGCTAGATTACTATCTAAACATAGAAGTCCAAAACAAGGAATGGAGCCCCCAAACTAAACAGAGAAAGTATGTAGTGGTCTAAACAGCTTATGAGTTAAAGAAGATGCTTTGCAAGACTCCTAACTGCATGCTAGATTTGCAGCAGTGAAGGTAGATGAATGTAAGAGTAGACAATTGCTCATGACACAAAATGTTGGCAATCTGCTCTAACTGGCCATGCTTCAGCAAAGCATTTAAGCATGTGCTAAAAGACTCTCTTGGCTAGGAATACTTTCTTGAATTGAGCCTAAGTGCTTTGTGGACTTAGAGCCAGATAAAAACATGCATTATTCCTTTTTGTGAAAAAAACATTCAAATACAGAGCCCTTGGAGAACTGATGCATTCAACTTCTTTATCATTTAAGAGAAAAAAGAACAGGACATAGTAACTATAGGAATTCATGATTTTATATGCATTGACAGTCACAGCTGAAGTTGACTACAAACTTACTTACAGAATGTTGTCTTCGCAAAGCTGGACTGATGAAGATGCAATGATGCATGCTGGAATGTGTATATATTTATAAAAATGAATGTGATCAGGATATCTTTATTATAAATAAAACCTACTCTAGTATGTATGGTTTGGTGGAAACTGAAATGCAGAAAACCATGCAAAGGCATCTTTGCCTTTTAAGGATTTTTTAAGAGGAATGTATGTATTTCATATATACGTTCTTTATGCTGATCTCTTCTCTGAAATCAACAGTCTACATATCTATCTTAGGGAGAAAGGTGCTAAGTGGTCTCTACTATCTCATCTTTCTTCTTCAACATCTCTATCACCAACACAAAAATAGTCTGTAATAAACCATAGAAAAGACTCTTTTTTCTGTGTGTAGAGGTGTAATCAATTCAAAAAAGCTGAAGATATCAAACATGCATTTCCATCTATTTTTTTAGTGTGACCTAATTATTAAAAACAGATACATTGTTTATATTATCAGCTGTATAGATGCTATGAGCTACTGAACAAATGATCTTTTTGTTTGTTTAAAGGAGCCCTTAACGAAGACTACATTTCTCATTATACATACCCTCATATAGACTGACTTTTTGTGCTTTGAAGGATTAAGAGAGGAATTACTGCAATATACAATCTTCACTCAGAAAATCTCTTTTTCAGGTCTTAGGAAATAAACCTCAGTCTCTCTAAAGATAATGATTAGAAGTAAAACCAATTGCTTTCCTCTAATGAAAGAGACATGTTCCTAGTTCCTCCTACTTTACCTTTACCCTCCAGCATTTCTGGTACAGGGGAGGGAAAAAGATTAAAAAATTTTAATTTAGAAAGAGCCTTTTAATTTCTAAGTCTGGATTCCAGCTTTTACAATTATGTATTTTATATGTTCCATGTGACAAAATGGTCAAGTTGCTTCCTAGTTCTAGGACAAAGAACCACCCCAATACATTTACTAGCTAGTCTAGAATCTCACTCCCAGATGGTTCTTGTCTCTCATTTCTACAAAATAAGTCATCACTGCCAGCATATACACATTTGTTCTTCTGCTAACATTGTTATACAGCTTAAACAGACATTTTCACTTTATTCTGCAAGGATAAATTATGACAAGGTTTTATAATACCTGTGTAGGACAGAGTCTTTATTTCCCCAACTTTAGCTACCCATCTTGCACCTCTTACTTTTAGAATTTGTGTTTCAGTCATAAGTGACCAAAACTACAAACAGAATTCCAGATGAGATCCCACTAGTACCAAGTATATTGCCTTTAATATTTTCTTTTCACTCCTAAAAATGCTGTAATACATCTTGATATAGCTTTACACTTATCTCTTTTCATTGCCATGTCACATTTGTGGCTTTAGTCACCCTGAGACTAATAAAGCCAGATCTCTCTCTTCCTCTGACACTTTCAATTATAACTCCCAGCTTATAACAGAAAAATCTTATTAGTTCCTAATTAGACTTTGTACTGCACAATTTTGTTTCACTCACCCTTGCTTCTCTCACTTTCCTGATCTGACTTTCCCATCTTCTTCAATCAGCCAGTTTCCCAGCCTTTATTTTTATACTCAGAGAAATATTTCCAGTTGCCTTCATGTTAAGCCACAGCTCAATATGAATTTCTTTCAGCAGTAGCACTGATCTGAATTGAACTAATCCAAGAGGGGGAAAGAATGTTGGGTTTTTGGTTTTTTTTTTTCAGTCATATCAGCTCCCCTATCCAGTTTATCATACAAGTTCTTCTGCTAACAGTCAACATCAGGCTGACAACAAGCCCAGGAAAGGAGGATGTGCAACAGCGATGTAACCTGCAGACATGTTAGCCTGCTCTGGAGGCATTACCCTCTTGTTCTTCACTAGCCTTGGGCTGTCTAAGAGATGATTGCCACGATCTTCTCTTCACTATTAGCCATTATCTTTTCCTGGCTCCAGCACTTGTTGGATCATTGATTGAGGGTGATAAGAAGGTTGACCACCATTCACCATTATCAAATATCAGCACGTTGACAGGGCTGAGCAAAGGGTCAGAGGAGGCACAGAGCCCATGGAGGGGATGGGGAATGCAATTGCTGATGGCAGAAGGCCGGAACGACTGCAGCCAGCAGGTTAAACTGCAAAGGTCGTTCTACAAACCCGGTACAAGACTGGTAAGAGCTTGCTGCTCTCAGAGGACCAGATCTTTTTCTCCTCGTCCCTTCCTCTAGTGCTACTGTTCTTCCCTCTTCCAGCCATGCACTCCGACTCAGGGCATCGTTCAGACCTTTTATGAGCTGCTTGCACCCACCTCTGAGCAAACAACCGCCTGAAACACCCTGAGTGACTGAATGCACGTCTGCTGTGTGACGGGAACACTCAGCGAGGAGGAGAGAGGCATGAAGGCAGAACCATGCACCTCTTTTCTTTTGCATCGCTTCTCCTTTTCAGCTGCTTTGTCTACAGACTTTTAATACAAACTAATAATTAGTAGTATTAATTACGAATACCTAAAAATATATATCTGAGTTGCTGACTATAAGAAGTTTGGAAGATTTAAATCATTAACTCAGCCAGATTCCACAATGGGAGCTCATGGTAATTTTGATTGCCCAGAGGGTCAATTAGAAAGGTTTGGGGAAAATTACACCTTTTCTTCAGAAGAATCCCGAAAGAGAAGAAGAAATATACTGGGACACCACCCTTCAGCATTGAAATAGACAATCACCATATTGTCATATTAGAGTGTAGGCATACTTGCTGAGAGAGAACTATATCATTAAATAAAGTGTCTTGTCCAAATATTTATGACTTAATTACTTATTTGTATAAGGGCAAACTTCTTCTTTAAAAAGTCATAAAACTTTAATGAGGAGAGAAAGCAGTAGAGTGAGAAAATCTGTAAAGCGAACTTTATGTCTATCTCCTGGGTAGGAGCTGAGAAAACAGCCCAGAGTTAATGCATGACTTGAGAACGGAGAACAGGTTCTGACACAGCCTTTTGGCCAAATAGAAAAAGTTATCAAAAAAAGTGAGTGATGTTTTCTTAAAGGCGAGGATTTGTACACCTGGCAAACTCCACTCCAATCAGCACTTCTTCAAAACTTATAAACACAAAGAAGAGTAGTTAAAATGAACTTTCTTTTTAAAATAAGTATTAGAAATACCAAAACATATCCTTAGCCTGCACATAAATCCTCTTTATTTGGAAGAAATGGCAAGAACAAACAATATATGCTGAATGTTAATACGGGAGCAGGCAACAGATAGATCAGAAATAAGGGAGAAGGTAAAGGATAGAACTTCTAGAAGTAACAAAGTCAGTTTAGTGAACCTGGCAGACGCATTTTTTGTGCTCTTAACTGAGTCTTCCATTACATGCAAATTATTGTTGTGAATCTGTGAAACTGATTCCAGGATTAAAACTTAAATTTATCTGCTTCTGAGCCATCTAACATCCTTACGTAAAGACATATTTTTATTTCTGTTTTAATGGCCACATTCTGCCTTTGTGCAGCACATGTGTGACTGATGCTGTTGCAGGTAATTGTGCAAAAAGCAATGAAGGGAAGTTTTGCCAATTAAAATGTTGTTGTTCTATTGTAATTTAAAACATTTTCAATGCTTTTGCTAATTTAATTTTTGATAATTTGTTGCAGTTAAAATTTGTTGCAACTTCTCTGTTCTATTCCAAGGTGCTTTCTCCTCGTGGTTACTTAATTGGTTTATGAAAATTAATAAAATAATTTTATTTACTTTAAAAATAACTCATTCAGGAATAAACTCTAGGATCAGCTCGAAAATAGATTGCATAGTTTTGTTGCTTTTCTCCATCTTGCCTTTTTTTACTAGCTTTTTCACATTTTTGTAAATAATTCAGACATTAGAATGCAACTTACCCTTTGGAACACTTCATTACAACACATTATTTCAATGTAAATTAGATATTTCTACAAAGTCAATTTTTAGACATCAAAAATATAGCACTAAAACCACTGCTGTAGGTTACATGTTGACATGTTAATTAAAAGACACTTCTATGATTAGAAATTAAAATATACCAGGAATTAAATAACTGATATGCAGTGATTATTTTATCATTATGAAATATTGCAATATACATAAAAGATCAACTTTATCTGCTTAAAGATTTTGTGTAATATCCATCAGTACACAGCAGTATACAACCTACCTGAATACATGGTCCTGTAGTTTTACTTTGTTTCTCTCACTTTTAACTGTATTAGTTTAAGAAGAGATTCGTGAGACCCTCAGTAAATTCTTGACTCTGCAAGTAGCATTTACTTTTTGTGCACAAGGTATAGAGCAACAAAGAGAGCTAGGGATATAAGTTATATAAATGTCTTTAAGGCAGAACAATATGCATTTTAATAAATCTTCTGAATAGTACTGGAAATAACATTTTCTACATATGTTTAGCCACATTTATTTAATTGTCTGGACAATTTTTTTTAATGCATATTAAAAAATATGGGTATATTTCCAATAGATGAACAATACAGAAAAGACACAAAAATACTATTCTTATAACCCATCTCATAACCCAGACAATATGAGAGGCAGGTATAGGATAATAGTATCAAATTGTACATAAGGGAATGAACTGCAATAACAAACATAAGTGAAATGAGGACAGTTTCAAATCTATCTACATTAGGTGAAGGTAGATTTTTCTTCACTACACTAAAAATTACAGAAAGGTTTAACTGACCAGACTCACAAAGAACCTTACTCTAAATCACCCTTTTTCAATAGTTCTTCCACGTCTGAAGAACAGCCTTTTTACCAGACTGAATATAGCATCTCAGTGTTCTGATGTAAAAGGTTAGAAACAGAAAGACAGGCAGAACATATCTGCCTCAAACAAATTCTTTCAAAAGGAATTTTGTCTTTTGAAAGAAAATTCACAAAACAAAAGGAAAAACCTGTAGTGGCTTGAAGAGATGTGTTATAAACAGGGTGAAGGTTATGAAAAAATAACATAAAATAAACTGAACATGGATTTTAAATACATAAGTAGAATGATGCCATCAGTCATAAGCCTGATACTTAAGTTACTTAGTTTTGTGCAAAGGTGGCATATTTGTGCTCTACTCATGGCATGGTGTCTTTTGTTCTATAATATATTTTTAAAAATATCTGAAAATATCATTATTATCCAACAATGTAAGCAGCACTACTGATGGACTGAAATCCTAAACTTAAAGCAAGTATTTAGTCAGTCAACTTTTAGAATAAAAATATTCAGAATCAAGAGAAATAATCATCCATCACACAAAACAATATAATTTTCATTATTTTGCCCATTAGGCCAATGGCTTTTTTCATAATCTGGTAAGTGAACAGCAACATGAAACAGCTGGAAAATTTTATAGTTTATAAGCTAAGGAAAAAGAAGTTCATATCATATTGGAGCTTAATTCAAAAGCACCTTGTACAATGTAGAAAATCAGAGTTCAACTGCTGGATCAGTACTGTCTTCCTTTCAAGCCAATTAGAATTAGGCAAATTGTTTTCAAAACTCTCTTTTGGACGTAAGGCTGTACTTTCACATGGTGTTGTACTGTGTTGTATGCTTTTTCGGGAATTAAGACATGCTCTAATACACATACATCCATAATTTACTGATATTCATTTTCATATATATCATACTACCTAAAATTTTTTTACATACTTATACATAAAAGTATGAGGATGATTAACAAAGTCTAGTATCTGACTCAAGTTCCCAAGTCACTGGAAAGAAGATTGTGTGATACCAAGGTAAACCATGGAAGGAGCAAACAGTAAATAGCAGAATATCTTAGCCAAAAGGAACAAAACTCTTCCAGTGGAATAAATGCAAGCAGCAAAAGAATTTGAAACGAGTCAGGCCAAAGGTTTATCTGTTGTCCTTCCTTCAAGATGGGCTAAAAGCAGATGGAAGATGGGATCATCCCATCTGCAAACACACGTGTTATCTAAAACCTAATTCACTAGAAATACATATGCGCACGCACACATGCATTCACACACAAAAAAAGCAGGACAGAGGGGATGCAAAAAACAGCATTATGGTAAACTCCATCCAGGAACACATACAATAAATTAACTGTTATTGAACTGCATATCTCAAAAATAACTTCTTTCCACTCTTCCTTTTTCTGGAATAGCTTTGTACAAATACTGCTAAAACCAAAATGTGAAGTTCTGATTATACTAAAATCAGTAATTCACAAAACTCTCATCAACAAAACCACCCGGGTTTTCACCTATATATGTTGCTTATTATTTTTTATTATAGTTTATGGGTAATTTGCTTTCCAAGTGTATAGAGGTAGAGTTTACAATAGGCCTTGGAAAAGTGACCATGGCATACGCGGTAATCGCACCATGAAAGCCACCATTTCACATTTTCCATGGCTTCAAGAAAACCAGGAGTAAATTTCTCTTTATAAAACTTTAATTCTGAACCCCGTAATGTAAAACATTTTATCTCATTCCCTACAAATATGTTTGGGAATGATTTGTCAAGAAAAGTGAGAATGATTCCATGCTTCATTGAGATGTTATCAATAAATTACTGCAAATTAGCTACCAAATAAGCACCATGTTGCTGATGCTAAATGTTTCATTTCCACAAGCTCTTTAGAGAGCCAGTGCATTATCCCATTGAACTACTGAAATACGGAATTATGTGGTATTAAAGGTGAGGTATGTGCTTATAGAGTCTATTGAATGCTTTCAAAAATAAAGACCTATAACCTTTTATTGTTTGAAAGCAGTTTCTCTCTTTCTTTAAACCCTTTAAAAAGCCTATGAAGATTTTAATATTCACAGAGTTTACACACAGGTAGAATAATAGAAGAATGGTTCTCAGAACAAAAAGATTTGCCTTGTATTAAAGAGCTCTCTCATACTGGAGCTCTTCTGAAAGGGTTGATTAATCATACTATTTAAAGGCTGTGACACATTTATACTCAAACTAATACAGGCAAAGCTAGTAATTCACAGTTACAAACCTGTGCAAGAGACAGCTCGCATGTTGGGACACTTGGTTTTAAATTCTGGACCTTTTTGGACCCTGCCAGTTGCTTTGTGTTGAAGGCAGTTAATTAACACATTTTAACGCTTTAGTGGTTTGTATGTTTAAAAAAAAATAATAGAGGCTTAATTTCTTGTTATTTGGATATGCACTGAAAAGCCTTTGTCATTTAGGTTGACTCAGAAGAACCATAAAAACTGTAAAGAATAAGGATAATAATTCATATTGTGCTTCTCCTTAGCCAAGATCATAAAATTTTAGACTCACTTAAAAAAAAAAAAAAAAGCAATCTGCTGCAGAGCATTCATTTAAAACACAGAAAAAGGTGTTGACCATAAATACACCACAGATGTTAGCCTAATTTATAAATAAATATTTAAATGGGTTTTAGTGAATTCTGAACATAGATCTTCAAGCTTTATAGAGCTAAAACTAATTCAAGGCAGAGCAGTATGAAAATCTGCATAGAGAGACACTGGATATTTGGTGCCATCGACACCCTAGAGCCCCTACAATACAGTTGTGCTGATCGTGGGCAAGGAAAAGGTCATACTGGCATATGCCAAATAAAAGTTTCTCTCACCAGTTCATCCAAGCCAGAATACTGACCTTTCAATTTATTTCCCTGACAAGCTTTTAAAGCATTTACCCATGAAATATAGGCCTTGCTACATCTCTTTTCACCCCTCCCTTCCACCAAAAAGAAGAAAATTGTACTGCACCCATGATTTTACCATCCCACATTTTAAACTAGGAAATGGGGTTGCAACAGCTGACTCCAGGAGCAGGGGCAGATGTTGATCAGGCAGCACTTATCCATAAGTGTGCCCACCTCATGCACACTCTGTGTGGAAAGAAGGGAAATCTATATAAGTAGAGTCTATGAACCAGGTCTTGGAGTGACAGCTGTGTCCTGGGGTCAGATTGGCCACGTGTTGAGACTTACTAAAGCAGACAGCTTCAGAGTGGTCTTTAAACCAAGAATACAGGAGTTTTTCTGCAACAGCCAAAGGAAGAAATAGATCCCACACAAGCAGTGAGGGCCAGCCCTCCCACTGACATCCTTGAATTGATGCATAAGGTACCCTGAAGAGGAAGCAGAGGACTGAAGTCTCCATCCCTCTGGACAGAAGGTAGCAAGCACAAAGACCTGAGCAGTCAGCAGGGAAGACTTTAGGGAAAAGAAAGGTGAACTACCCAGTTTTTTCCAAAATTAGGAGCAAGATGGGAGAAAGCAATTGCATGTTCTCTGCACAACCACAAAGAGGAGGGAAAGACTGGGCACAGAGAAGGTGAATCAGTGGAAAGTGAGATTCAAAGCGTAAGGTAATTTGCAGTTAGCTCAGTTAGGAATATTCAATTAAAGGTTTTGAAATGCAGTGTAGGCAGCAATGAAGAGTTTGGCTTCTTTCCAAAAGTAGCTGCACTCACACCCAGGACTGGGATGGTCTCAGGAGGGGTTAGTGGAATTAATGGAATCACTAGAATCTCCTCTCCCGGTCAAAAGTTAGTGCTCCTGCCTGACATACCAAATTATTCACCATTTAGGTTACTCTTGAGGCACATTTGTAAATGGCAATATTGCGTCTCCTTTATGATCAGTTCAATATTCTCCATTTGACATAACAGTGGCCATGATAAAAATATGTGGCCTGAGAGTACAGTTAGGAAAATATGAGAATGAATCAGCAATTTGATTTCTCCCTCTTTGACCCATGCATTTTAACTTGTTGGGTTTCCAGTTTGAATGTTATTACTATTTAATTAAGGCCATAACTATCTGTGTTCCGGTTCCTGAAAGCCTATTTGGCATAACATTCGAATTAGCAGTAATGAGAAAAATATGCTCTTCCATCATCAAGTTTGTTACCTTGATGAATATCTCTCTATAGGAAAATATGAAATGCGTTAATGTACCTGCCTATTAAAGCCACTTCAGGAGATGGCTGAACATACAGGTGGCCTATTAGCTAAAGAGAAATTCAAGCCAAGGCCCGAGGAATAAATACAGATGTATCTAAAAAGTGGATTTATTACAGCTATTTCTTACACCTACTCATAGAAAAAGTAGTCAGCAAAATTAAGTGTGCTAAAAGATCACACTAAAAAAAATTGGGGGCATTTGGATTTTGCATGTAAGATGACAAGGAGGCTTATATACATTTTTTGGGCATATAAGACTTTTTGTGTATTCCTTGTAGCTGAACTTAGATTATCTGTCACAGTAACCAAAAAAACCCCAGCAGAAGATATTGAAAACATTACCTGAACAACACAATGAGGTTTCTATATAGTGATCAAAGTTGCATATAGGAACAAAACTTTGGGTAAAATCTAAGGCCTTTGGACGACAATTTGTTTTAGAAAATATTATTAAGGGCATTACTGTTTCCAGAACAATCTAGACAAGTGGAAATCAAAGACTATAATATGGATATTAGATTCCTTTTTTCTTCTGAACTTTTTGCAGTGCCACTCCAACTGTTAGCATGTAGAGATAACTAAATCACTATTTTATAATGGCAAGCAAATGCAAATTGCTAAACTTATATTTGCTTTATTTGTACTTGCAGAGAAAATATAGAGAAAAGCTGTTTTACCACTGAAAAATCAGTATTCCCACAAGTTGGGGAGTTAGAAATTCCCATGCATGCAAATATTCAAGAGTATCAAAAGCAGTTTAATAGAATTTAGAACACAGAAATGGGAAGTGGATTTATACAGAAATATGCTAAGTAGGGTTTATCCTTGATAAGCTAAAAAGGACTGCAAAGATCCTCCTAAAACATTAAGTGTAGCTCCTTCTTCTGTAGGTATAAAGTCAGCTGTTTGTAAACATTACTCTTTTATGAATGTATCAATCAGTACCTTTAAAGAGGTTTTTTTGTTAGTGGTTGGTTTCATCTGGGTTGTAGTTATTTTGGTTTGCTCTTGGTTTTGTTTTTCTACCCAAAGTATTTCCACTGGAAACTTGTCCCAGGATGTGGTGACGCAAACGTGAAGAAAAAAATATTTTTTTTCTAATTTCCAGACTTAAATTTAATCACAGGCACTTACACATTTTGTTCTTCTGCTAGCTGTACCTCATTGTGTACCAGCAGGATGTGTATATCAGCAGGAATCTTATTTTACTCCTGACTCTCCTACACTATACGAGGCAATGTGGGCTCCACATGCCGTTAATTGCATGTTTTTCAGTTTGAGTTCACATTTTTTTCAAGCACAAAACCACAACCGAATGAATTATTCTAAATGAGGTGTCCAAAGTGCTACTAATTCCTTACTGCTACTGGAATAACTTTCCTGGTGCATCCTAGGACCATATTGGCTTTTTTTTCCCAGCTATGCCATGCGGTCAGCTCATACCTCTTGATCGATCAGTAATACAGAGATATGTTCTCCTCCTCAGTTATTTCTAAGTAATAAGCCCACAACTTACAGCAGAATTGCATGTTATTGGCTCCAAATGACCTTTCTTCATAGACTACTTGGAGTGTAATCCCATTTCTATTATTAAAGTTCAAACAGCCTTTTTGAATTATATTCTTATGTTGTTCTAAGGTGCTTATTGTGGAAAAACCTTCCTCCTTCTATTCTCCCTGTCCTTTGCCTCCTCCTCATGTCATCATAAAATTTACTTGGCAGTAAACTATTCTTTATGTTATCTACTTCATTTTATATTTTATACAGATATTTAAATTAAGTTATTAAAAATGCTGGTTCCTCTTTTCTAGTAATTGGAAACATACATTTAATTATTAACTCTTAATTGTCTCTTAATATCAAATGCTCCTGGTCCTCACCAGGTTAACTGACACTCTCGTACCAAAACAGATGTTACCTTTCTTTGAGAGTACCTGTCCCAGTTATTTTATAAGAAAATATTGATTTAATCTCTTTTGTGATAATACTGATGGGAGTCAGAGGCTGAATGCACTCTTTTGGAAACATACCAGTTACATCGTAAAGGAAATTGTCAGTATTACCTAACACTGAAGATCTATCCTATTTCTTTGTGCAAGCATAACTTTAAGGATAATGAATAGCAATGCTTTTAGTGCACCTTGAGAGATGTTGTGAATCCTTGCAATAAGACAGTAGAAAGCAAACAGAATCAGTGCAGGATTGAAACAACACAAATACTCTGGAATATTAAAAATTGATGTTTCTTAGCTGAGACAAATGAGTTCTGTTATCTCTACATAATGTAAATACATTTATTTTATTTCACCCAAAAGTATTCAACTAAGTCAAGCCAAGGACTGGGGTTGTTCAGCCTGGAGTAAAGGAGGCTGAGGGGAGCCATTGTCACTCTCTACAACTACCTGAATGGAGGTTGTAGTGACGTGGGGGTTGTTCTCTTCTCCTAAGTAACAGGACAGGAATAAATGGCCTTAAATTGCACCAGGGGAGGTTTAGATTGGATATTAGGAAAAAGTTCTTCACCAAAAGGGTTATCAAACATTGGAATAGGCTGCCCAGGGAAGTGGTTGAGTCACCATCCCTGAAGTACTTAAAGACATGTAGATGTGGTACTTAGGGACATGGTTTAGTGGTGGACTTGGCAGTGTTAGGTTAACCCTTGGACTTGATGATCTTAAAGGTGTTTTCCAACCTATACAATTCTATGATTCTATGATTTCTAGATCTGTCTGACACTTTGAACAATTCTGATCCTTAAGAAATCAGTTCCAAGTTATTTAAATACTTAACCTTTAAAAACATAATCTGTCAAATCAGATTTGTCTGGCTGTACTAAGGCAACCTTTTGTTTCTGAGCACATAAGTTAACCATACACAATTTCTAATAGAGAGGGGTTCAATTCAGTTGTTAATATAAGTGTTTGGTCAGCACAGAATACATGTGCTATTCATGTGCCAAAAATATGCTGGCCCCAATATAACGTAAGTATGTTTGGGTGTGTATTTGCAGTCGTGTCTTAAACTGAAGTGAGGAATTTTGCCAAAACAGACTCACTTTCCAAGCAGAAGTTTGGTCAACTCATAGCCTTGTTTTAGCCATTATCATTAGATAAGTACTTCTTTCTACTTCAATCTCATACGACTTTTCATTTCAGCGAATGAAAATCAGAACTTATATTTGATACTACCGAAATGGCACATCAGATTTCTCAAGTGTCCTTACAATAGAGGTATGCTTTAAAGTGCAGGACAAAACAACATCTGCTTTCCCTGTTTTACTTATTAATATCTTCATTATGGTTTTATTAGGAACAAAACAATCAAAATGCATATATAGACATCCCTAAAATAAAAACAGATGTATACACTTTCACGAGCATGTAACACAATACACTTAGATTGTATTACTTAAAGATGCAGTGGTTTTAAGCCTCTTTTGTTTCCTTTGCCTCTTTCTCAGTGCTATAATGCAATCCTCAGTGTTTCAGCACCAGACTTCAAATGAGAGATCTATTCAAAACACGCACAGACAAAATAAGTGGTTTCCTTAGTAATGGGAACTATGTGAAAGCCTCTGAAACAGCTCCTCCTCCACTAAGTCATTATGTACATGATCCTTTCTACCCTCAACTTATTAATGTAAAGATAACTTCACATTTAAAGAAAAATACCTGATGTGCAACCACAATTTTTGGCAGTCAAATTACAGAGGAGAAGGGAAAAAGTCACTGCATTCCTAATTAAATAGTTTGCTTTTTAATCAGTTAGGATGTTGCATGTTTCAGTGACATTTTAATTAATTTTCCAGATCCACAAGTTGAAAAAAAAATGAAATTGTGTAACTGAACTACTAAAAGCTTCACTTTGGTACCCCTTACAATCTAATAGTTTAGTGTGCTTGATACAAACTACAATCATATTCTGAACATACACCGCACAAACTCATGCTATTCATTGTCACCACTAAGATAGCTCCATAACAATTACCCATCACCACAGTTTGAGAATCCTATCAACAACACTGGAAAATTACTATGACACTTCTCTTAATCTCAAAGTAACTAAAAGCAAAATGATGTTCTAGTTTTAATATTTAGCTTAGTGACTCTGTACAGATTTCAAAATCAGCAATATAACATGT
>JAOXJM010000001.1:29704685-29722475 GCA_026413425.1 Tringa solitaria | reverse complement strand
TGACATCTTTCAGAACCATGAATTCTACACTCACAATGAGCAAAACAAAAATAAAAAAAAGAAAAAAGGATTTAATCCCTCCCGAGCTGTTCTGTTCTGTACAAACACAAAGCATGCCCTGTAACTCCCACAAATCGGAAGAGATCTCTGGAAGCGTGCAAAGGCTCGTTCCGTGTATCCGTACCCGAAGCAGCAGTGTCACGTAACAGACAGCTTCCCACGGCCAACCAGGCTGGCGCAGCCGCGCGTACTACGCGGCATCTGGGCACGCCGAAGCATTGGCTCCTCTCTGGGGAGTGGAAAGGGCTCAGTTATTAATGACCGCTGAGCAGGCAGCACCGTGTCAGTGTGACAACCGCGCGGGTGAACGATGCACCACTAACCACCATGGAAACAAGGAGAAATAAGAAGAGCTAGCGAGCATCTATCTCTCTCTCTCCCCCCCCCCTCCACCCCTCTCTCCACTGGATTGCGAGCCTCAGCCAGCCAGGCAGCAACAGAGCTCTGGCAAATGTAAGGGATCTCAGCTGGCAGCACAGAGAGTCTCTCGTGTTGTAGGATATCAATAGATACATCTTTGTATTATATACCGTGAGACACACGCATGCACGCCAACCCACACACACGCGTACATGCATGCACATCTATTCAGACTCTGGCTTTAATACAAGTATGTGGCTACCTGAACTAAGGAATCAAAATTACCGAGATGCAAGAACTCCTCCGGCTCTGAAACTACTCTTATTATAGGGTAAGTTCCTCTCTATTTTCAGTTTTATCCTGACTTTTATCTTAACTAGTCAACTCTTTTCCCTTTCTTCTTTTTGCAAAGTTATTTTATTAGCGTATTTCCACATTTTACTTTCTGAAAGGAAATGCAAATGCAATTTGCTCTTTGTGACAGAGATAATCTATACGTGCTTGCAAGAGTATCAGATTTGTGCATTTGTTAGCTTGCAAGAACATCAAAGGATAAAAAATTATAAAGGGGGAACATTTCCTCTTATGTTTCAGATGCAAAATCAAATTACACAGTTGCTCTGTGTTTTTAAACCAATAAAACAAGATACAGGACAGCCTCCTTTCTTCTCTCCAGTGCTAGGATTAAGGGAAATGCTGTTTATGTCAGGACCTAAAAACCACTGAGCAACAAGGCTGAATGAGCATATCACAAACAGTTATTGAATTTCTGCCAGGCTACATCTTAAGGATCGTGGCAAATGACTTTGCTTAAAAACAACCCCTTTCCAGTCAGAAGGGACAGTGTGAATGTCTGATTACTGATGCAGCTGGAACAGACGCGTTAGGTAAAAAGGATCGCATTAAGCAGAAGAGTTCTAATCTTCTTTGGTAATTAACAGGGTCGCAGCAGGGTGCCTCTAAAGTATATTTTCATGTAAGGAGACTGTTCAAATCCATCACTATAAAAGCTTTGCCTGTTCTAGTATAGAAAGGTTCAGAAATGTTTGTCTTTGCTTTCCATGTCTTTGTTTTCACATGTCTAGTTGGAGTTTTTGGCCAGCACTGCCGTTCAGAAAGAGAAGAACCCAACATAGGTGGATGAAGGGGACAGTGAATGCAAGGAGCTAGAAAAAAGACAGTGATTTTCTATTTGACCAACTTAATCTACATAAAATTTCATGCTAGCACTACTGTTGCATATTGTGTTTGTGTTTATGCATGTGTATGTAATTTCTTTCATGCAGCATAAGAGTGCCCCAGTTGAAAACACATTCAGTAAAGTCCATCAGCGTGGATCTGTGATTCATGCATCAGTGAAAGCCAGAGAGATTTTACTTTACACCATGAAAAAGACAGGTTAGCTATATAATGCATTCTTCGAAGTAAAAAAATGCAACCTAAGTCTTCCTGCATGTTTTTGTTTGCTTTTTAGAACACCATGTCTGTATTTAAAACAGCTCAGTATTTAGATTACTTCTCCTGTCCCTTTTTCTCCCCCCACCCCTCACTCCTGTATATCTTGAAGAACATCATAAGGAATCTGTTCCTTTGCAGCAATGCAATTATTTGCTTGTAATTTTAGAGTTAGTGTGTTTCGAAAAACAAACACTGTGAAACAACCATCAACAGATAGCCAATGGCTGTAAGCCTGCCACCTTTCCATAAATGTCAGGAAACGGGTAGCTTAACAATATGTATGGTAAGAAGTCAATTAATTCAGGTGACCTTTGTAAATGGTGACAATAAAGCAGCTCTGACAATATGCCACAGCATTTGATATTCCCTGTGGAAAATGAATGAGCTTAAGAAGAGGTTTCCTTTTCAGAGTACAAAATGAAAGGTATTGAAGCATTAGCTCCTGCTATTGGCAAGATTGCTTCCTCTATTTCAGATGGTCTATGAAATCTGTTTAAAGCAAGCTGGCTTATTTTATTACGGGAACCAAAAAAAATCTCTGGTTCGATTAATTAAATATCCCAGTTTTACCCACATTGCATGTGCATTTTAGTTGTTAAAACAAGAAAACTGGTTTGGATTTGCACAGAATGTGTTATACAAAAAGGAGAGAAAACCTGATTCTGATCTCTTCATGCTATATGCAAAGGACTACTCAGATGAAACTTTTTCTATTATATACCACTGTACACACTCAGCTTTGCTGAATCTTTATCCTCGCTCATTTTTAATGTAAATATTAAGTAAATATGAGTAACTTTAATGCATGTTCGGTTTTGCCACATACACCCTAATGCACTACTTCAAAATATTATATAGATATGCCAAAGAGTTTCAGAAAAATGTGGTCATTCAAATCATACATGTACAGAGAAACATGTCTCATGTCTGAATACGCAGCAGAGACATTCTTAACTAGCAAACCAGTCAAATTGTATGGTGACTGTATTTTGGTTAATATTCCCTCAAAGCTCCTGCAATAATGTTGTAGTGTCAGACAATGACTGGCTGATGTTGTTATGGCAACCCCGAAGTACCGCCTTTCAGGGTGGTAGATCTGAGCATGACATCACTGCATGTCTTTTAGGAGTACCCAGAAGTATGTGAGTATTTCTCTTTGCACCAGAATTAGACCAGATCAACTAGGCAATATTGCTACCTGTAATGCAGGTCAAAAATATCATGTTTGTTAACTAATCAAGAATGAGCAGATTATGAAACTACTCATGTTCTGCAAATCACTCATGATCACTTGTCCCTTGGCACCAGAGGACAAAATTAAGTGTCTGCAAGTGAGAGCAAACTGTTTAGCAGTGTTGGAGCCACTTTCTTTGACTCTTACCCCTAACTCTCTATTATATCAATAATGATTCTACAAGCAAACCAAAAGCTTTGCTGCTTGGTGACAACCACTCTTAACTTTATATGCCTGGTGCTTAACAGCCAAATTTTAGAGCATCTAAAGCAACAGAAGGAGATAAGCAGTAGAAAACAGAGTTTTGCAAGATAAGCTCTATCTTCTGAAAGAAAAGTCACCACAGAGAAACAATTAAACCTTTTTCTTAAAAACTCTAGGTGTATGTTTTTGGTGAGTTGTGGTACATCAACCTTTTAGTTAGTCATGTCTCCTTCCTTCACATAGTACTATAAAAGCTGAAGGAAAAGAAACCTCCGGAGAGAGATATTGTCAGAAACTATCTTAGTAAACCCTTCCACTTTAAATTCCACAAACTCTACTTAATATCAACTAGCAAAAACTGACAATGAAAAACTAACTTCACACATAGCGCTCAAGGAACTATTTTCTGAATACCAAAAAATGGTCAGTTTCTAAAACACAAATTTTTATGTTTGGGTTTTTTTTAACAGAATAAGTCTTCAAGTCCTCATACTACTTCAAAAAGAATATTAATTCTCATTCCAACAATACAACAAGCAATTAAAATCCTTTACTGAAGGGAAAATTCCAGCAGAATTTGAGAAGAAACAGTAGTGACAGATGTCATTAGAAAGGTCATTAAACACATTAGTATTAAGAGAAAAGTCAATACTTCTCATTATAACTGTAATGTAACCATAAAAACAAATTACTGCACCTTTTACTTTTTCAACTGACCAGTCCACAAACTGTTAAATGCCATTACTGTAAAATGACATTGCTCATAAAGAAACTTCTTTAATATTCTTGATGCCAAAAACTTTTAAACAAACAGTATGATCTTCAGTGTTATACACAAAATCTATAAACGATGTCAACAATGTTTTTGCAGTAAATCCATATTCTCAGCTGACCTGAACTGATGAAGTTTTATTAGCAGAGCACATGGAGCTATACTCATCTGTGCCAGAGTAATATCCAATATGGATGTCAATCAGATTATTCCACTTTGAGTTCTTTGTGGAGTAGCTGAGTGTGCCACCTGGTGAGAAAGAACACTTTAATGGGGCAAAATACAAACAACTTTCACAATTTTACTGGATCCAATTACTGTCTCCTGACAGAATTTTCTATTCTTTATACATGGAAGATTGTGCTATGTAGTATATCAACCATAATAAAAAGAATAGCAAAGAACTGAAGAAGATAGTCAACCTGTGCACATTTTCTGCTCTCGAATATTTAAATAAATGTTCTAGTCACACAAGCCAAAGGAAATAACATTTGATAAACAGCATTATATTATGCTCATTTACTTTATTTTATGATTTCTTAGCTTTAAATTATAAACTGCTTGGAAGAAAAAACCACAGACATGTTCTTACCCCTAGCATTCCCAAACCTGCTTACTGGTTTTCTGCAAAGCGCTAACAAATGCAAAGAAATCAAAATGAAGGGAAAGTTTAATTTCATAAACATGAATTTATGCAATGTATCCTTGAAATAATTATCCTTAATTTAGAAATATTTCTTCTTCACAAAAAATTTATATCAATGAAACTCACTCTCTTTCAGCTTGCCTATTCACTTGGCCACAAGCAGTAATGCTCTAATTTGAAGGAAATAAGAAATAACATCTCTGTCCTCCCATTACTTCATTTCAGCTACTGCATTTCTGGAATTCATTAAAATATGTGCCCCAAATTTAATTGTAGCTTAACTCTACTGACCTCTGAATTAGAGCACAAAAGAATTTTTTGCCTCTTTTCTGCTCTCAACTCCCACAATTGCAGTCAAACTGGGAAATGCTTTTTGACAACATCGGCACAAAATAAATCATTTAGCAATTCCCTTTCCTGCATAAGCATCTGTATTTAGAGGTAAACACTGCAAAGCTGAATAAAATGCTACAGGGAATATTTTTTCAAAATATCTACTGATTAGTAGTATTACCCCAAGAGTCTTTTACTAGAGAGTTCTTGTCATGCAAATAACAACCACTGCCAGGAAATACTTTAAAGTCATTTGGTATAAGAAAGGTAAAAATCTTAAGTTTAGCTATACCAAAAATTACCTGAATGTCCAGCTACCAGTATGAAAAAAAAAAAAAAAAGAAAAAAAATATTCTTTATACAATTCTCTGTCTAGGGATCAGATCATTTCAGAAATTGCCTGTTGAATAAATTACAAAATAATAATCCAGAATAAACATCGGGTAAGAGAACACACAACGAAGAGGAAATTGTGCACTGAGACATTTTTAAATCACCGTAGAATCGCTACCATCCGGGATGAGAGAGTATGACTCTCCTAATGATATTTACAAAGGCAACGTGATGGTCAGACATTACTAGGGCTCTCCTAGTGTAGTCTTGAGAGTTCAGAAGAAACTATGGCTGACAATGAGGTTGGTTCGGTTTGTCATCATAGTGCTAAAATAAAAAGACATCCTTATTGAGACAGCATAAGAAATACAACCCTGACTTGGGAGGCATTTAAATAAGTGCAAATGTGTAACTGGTTCCCTGAATAAGAATAAACACAAATTTCTCCTAGTTCTGCCTTACAATAGTGGCACATCTCTGCTGAAAATGGAGATATATACGTGTCGCTATTTAGATCATATTTATGTGATTTATTCAGTACCTAAAGTCCTAATAAAATTGTTCATATTGACTGTAATGATTTTTATGTGGAAACAGAGACTTTTCTCAAAGATTTTAGCAAGTGTCACAGTAGCTGTAAATCGAAGGACTAGAGACATTCGTTTCTTCACCTTAAGCTCAATTCTGTTGCCAAGTTTTCTCAAGTCCCTGAACTTCCTCTCCCCTCTGCAAAGCAGCTTTCTCTAGAGGTCATGTCAAGCATCATCAATTTTGGCAGATGACACTTAACAGTCAACTAATTCACAGTATGTCTACCAAAGTGCAGAATTACCTGCTGAGTTCCCCACATCAGCTGCTCCATGTTGCAGGCCACAGGAGCAGAGAGGCAGGAGACCTTTCTCTAGTGAAGGCTCCTATGGGTTCTAAGCCTCCTAAAAATCTCCTCCTTGTGCAACAACAGCTCCAAGCCTACTGCACAACACAAAGCTGTACCTTTACAAGTCTCCCATATGGAAATCAGGCAGTGCTTTAAAAATTTTTTGTCTCTACCCCATGCAAAAGTATGTTCCAGAACAATACAATTATGAAGTACAATATTTTCTCTTATCAAATTCTAAACAAATTAAAAAAAGCCTTTCTCCATGAAAAATAAAATTACAGTCAAGTGGTGCTTTATTACCACTATAGCTTGAGGGACGTTATCTGCACAACTCCCATTTAATACTGGTTTATAACAACAAAGAGCTACTTAGGTTGTCCTCTAAGCATAACATTGCAAGTTTATCCTACATATGTTCATTTTATTACACCTGTTTGAATAGATACTTCTTTTTACACAGCAGGCACCATGTTAACTTTGAAAAAAGACAGCTGAGCCTGTACAGCAGCTATTTCATGGCACTCCTGGAATACAGTAATTTCACTACTTACTTCGTTTTGATTTGTGTGGCCAGTAACTTCCTGGTAAGCCCAAATACAAGGCTAAAACTCTACAGCACTTGAGAGAAATGGAATGATTAATGACCATTATACCAGTTTATAGAAGTATCGTTATGAAGGGGAAGAAGACAAAATGAGGTAATTGCAAATATAATGATCTGTAAAGCTAGAAATGTTTGTCTGAATAGCAATTTCACCCAGCATGTGTAATTCAGGAAACGTATTCTTCTGAATGTTGCTTTGATATAGATTATCCAGTCATCGATACTGTGTCAGACAAACACATTTTCAGTCATTTCATTTTTATTGTGCGATAAGAAACAAAAGGGATATTCAGCATATTACTTTAGGGTTAGACTCTAAACTCCAAAAACACATAAGGGAAAGTACTCTGCCCTCCAAGAGCAGCAGCTGAGCTTCTGAACTCTATCTTTCTTGGGCAGAAACAACAGCCAGTGAATCTGTGGAACTGCACGGCAATTGTCCTACATTTTTCACTCCCACAGACCCACAGAATAATTTGCACGTTGAGACATATCATACAAACCCTATACTCTGACAGGAAGGAATCTCCTTAGATATTAGTGCAGAGACTAATTTTAATATGATGAACCTAACTCTACATGTCAGTAGTGTTACCTGTAAGACAGTACGTTTTCGTTCCTAAACTTGCTACCAAGAACCTGTGGTTCAGAACAAGTCCTAGTACACTTGGACCATATCCTCACCACTGCTCTACTTCAGCAACATCAGGGGAGCTGATGCATTTGTGTTCACACTGGTACAGATGCTTCCATACCTTTAAAGCATAATAAAAACCAAATACCAGTTTTCATTCTGTAATGATACATTTGTAACAGACATTACAACTTTAAGATATAAACCAAAGAAAATCTGATTAACACCAACTCACACAATATCTATAATTGCCTCATTAGCCACAGATACTAAAGCCTAAATTGCCCTCTCTTGCACCTCTAAAGCTGGTGCTACTGCATATTGCTGGTGATTTCTGATGTGTTCAAATACCTCCGTAAAACCAGACTGGATCAAAACCACTGTGGGAGCCTCAACTGAAATTGTTATCTTTTATTCTTTCTTGATTTTTTTGCTAATTGGGTTTGTTTCCACTATCCCGTTAACATTGTTTTCACAAAGTTCCATGTAAAAGTAATTATAAGAGAACTATCTGCTAAAAACAAACAAATGAAACTATTACCATTGAAATTTCCATATTAGATAGAACAATCCAGAAACCTTTCACAGATGGTCCTCAGAATTGCCATCCTTGAGTGTAATTTTACTTCCATTTGTGGTAAATAGCAAAATTCCCATTGATGTCAACAGATGCAGAAGGGATTCGTAAATGCTTTTTCTCTTTGCTTTTTGGTGTTTTCATGATTTTTATATCTAGAAATACAAAATTCATCACGTTGCTTCATTTCCACTCATGGAACAAAGTAAAAGGCAAAATAACTCCTTGAGAACTTTTCTTCTTGTTTAGAATGTCATGGTACTATGTCATGCTACAGCCTCTTTATCTAAGACATCTAGACAAAGGTCCACAACTTTCTGCAAAACAAGACTTCCAATAAAAGGAATTCTACCAAGTCATTTAAAAAAAACCCCTTGAATTCACAGTCCATATTGCCTAGAAAAGTTGGCTGGGTGCTACACTCTGAGAGACCCTGGAAACAAACCCAGTTTTCAACTTCTGGTCAAATGGATTTTAATTAAGCGGAATTATACCAAACATTTGGCAATTATTGTGCATTCTGGTTTCCCTGTGTGAGGAAACAGTAATATACAGAACAATGAATAGCATATCACCAGTCCTGATGAAAAGAAGTAAATCTCTTCAATATTTAATATGCACCTTACCTTGAAATATAACTCATAGACATTAAAAGGATGTTTCAAAATGGAAACACATGGTTCCCTCTGTAACTTTTTCCTCCTATTTGCATTTCACTTTTCTGTGGTAAACATTTTTCCAGTAAGGAAATCAGTATTTACATTGTCATTTTATCATCTGTGAGTAAAAGGAATAAGATTACGTACATTTTGTTATTAAGTGTTGTCATAATTCATTTACTTAGTACAAAAAACCAAAACAAACAAACAAAAAAAAAGCCAACACAAAAAACCCAACAAGAAACCCCCACCAAACTATTTTCTGTTTAATTTTATTTCTATCACTACTTGGCGAATGAATGAGGAAATTAAAAATTTTGTCCAAAGAGCCTGGACATCAAAGACATATTCCTATTCCTGTCATTAGAAGCAGTTAGAGTTTAACGCAATTCTCCCACACATTCAGAGGAGAGACTTACCATAAAACTGGCTTTTTACTCTATAGTCATAACAGTTAACTTGCAACAGAATTTTTTGCAGCTCTTCATGATTTGTGTCCTATTTTCTAGACCCATGTCCATTAATGAATTATATCTCTTGGACAAAAATATACTGTGATCCTCTGACACTCAGATATTCACATTTGTTGCATAAAGCCATCCTCCTCTGCCTTTCAAAGACATTTCTAACATTGAAGTTTGTTTATTCTTAAAGAAGGCTCCATTCACCTATAGTTAGCATGTCTCACCTCAGTAATTCCATTCTGTTCATGATCATTACTGTCACACAGGAAAATGGAAATGAGAAAAAAACAAAACCACCACCAACACCACCCCAAAAAGTATTTCATTTACATATTTTGACCTGTGCTCTCAAGCTACTAACTCAGATGCCACTAATATTATGGAGATAATATAGTATTTTTTACTAAATAGGCAGAGTTTAATGTCTACAGTAAAGGATATTAAGGACATTTTCAGCGTTAATGACAATTATGTTAAACTCTTTGTTGCTCCATTTTAATGGCAAAAGTTATAGTACTAATTCCTGTATCTCCTTCTATGATTTGGAATAATTTCTAACTTTTGTACCCATTACTAATCCTGTTCACAGTTACATTTAGAAGCTGCTCTAAAAAAGACAGTATTCTTTATACGGTTTACCAATTAAAAAAAAAAAGTGTGATTTCATTGGAAAATTATTGATTCAAATAGAATAGAATGCATTCTCTTGTAACTATGTATTTGCTGTGAGGGTTTTGAAAGTGGAAGTCACAGAAAGGTTTTCCTATTTATATTTAGGTACTTACATAAAAGAACTTCCTCTAATAAAGTTTACATTTTAAAGTTGCTGATTGCCAGTACTTCCACTGCACTCAGGGGCTTCTCAGTGCAATCCAGATCTTTTTTAGGTATTTCAATATTGCCTTCAGTAGGTGCCATTTAAGAATAAACTATAACTAGAACAGAGAAGTAAAATCACATGCAATTTCAAAGATTTAATTGCTGAAATGTTAAATTAGCCACACATTGTCCAAATTCTCAAGTACATTTGGTCACCATCAAGTACATCCTTGGTCACCATCTCAGTTGATTCAAAGTATATAGACCCATATACTTGGAGCTGGCATACTTGGAATTAGGCCAGCACAGGTCCTGGCCTTCTATTCCAAACTGAAATACTTTTTGCTCTTTTAAGGGTTGGAAAACCCATAAACTTTCTGATTTTCAAGTGTTATTCTTCATCACTGCTCTGACAGTCTCTGAGGTTTACCAAAAGTTCACAGAAAGCAGCAAAAAACCTTTCCATTTACCTCAAGTGAATGTGGATTAAGTAGCCTTTACTTTGTTTTATTTTTGTTTTATGTATCAGTTCTTCAAACAATGTCTTCTGCTGGTATATTACTATATCAGCCCTAGCAGCAGCACAGAGACATAGAAAACACTACAAAAATGAAGACAAATTGACAAAAGTTTTCTCTAAACACGCATCATACATGTCTGACGCAAATATGGCACAGAAATGATAATAAATTACATTGAGATTGTAGACTACCTATCTACAACTACTTATATAAGCATATAAAAGTTGTGGTATAAATCCACTATACTGCTATTTAATCCCTTATGTAGAGCTTTGCCAAACTTTAAAAAAGTCTGACTAAATTTTGTGGAAGTGAACTACTCCATCATTAATTGAAATGTAGATATTTTAATAGAAGTGATAAGGAGTAATCAATATTCAGGCTCAGGAAAATGTTCAATTTCATAAAAAAAAAATTTGCATTAGCATTGCTTAAAAATAAATTTTGCTTGGTCCATCAAAGTACAGTATTGAATCCACATGGACCAAAACCAACCATGATCTATGTGAAATGGGAAGATCAAAGAATAAGGTTAATAAATCCTGTATAGCAAGTAGTAAGAAACTCCAAAGTTTGATTTTACCTTCCATAAGCCAGTCTGATATAGCAGCTGACTTTGCTTTGAGCAGGACATGCGACTAAAGACTGAGGTCCCTTCCAACTTGACTCTCCCATGATCCTCTCAGTAGAGGGGGTTGTTTCTTTGCCAACATTGTCTTAGGTAACGATCAACAGCACCACTGTCCTCATCAGAGCCTTCGTAGATGGCTTAGCATGAGTGCATCAGACAAGAGCAATTAAGATGTTACCAGAGGTGAACGGCACTGCCCAATCTGTCTTACTACATATTTTGAGTTTGGTCTCTGAGCCAGTGGTACGAAGTTGAAAATTTTGAGAAGGCAGGCCTTGTGATAGGCTGCTAACAGCTATAAAGGAAAAAATCCCTCCATTGAGTCAGGAGGCGTTATTTGCTTTGCTGTTACCTACCAAGAGAAGGCAATTTGACCACATCCCAGCAGGATGCTAAAAATTGTTTAAATGCCCTCCTATCTTGTTTAAAATTTTAAAATAACACACTATTTTTATTCAGATAACAGAAACCAACTATTTTCTAGTAGGGGATAACAATTCCCTGAAACATTACCATCTTAATTTTTAATCTGTGTTTTTCTGCTCAACCAGGTGTTCAGTGTATTCCACAGATCTGGGACTGAATATACTACCATTTTATATACGGTCTTGAAAATACAGCATTAGCAATTGTGAATTAGAATTAGCATAATGACCACTTCATATCGAGCTCTAAACTTTGACTTTCACTTCATACAGTGAATATACTTCAACTGTGTCACTCTCTACGCGAGATAAACCTAAAATGAGTTTCATAAGGAGTGATTCTGCTGAGAAATCTTGCCAGTTTAGAGCTATTATTTGTGCTGAGTTTCTCATAGTTATCTCCAATATCAAGATTCATCCAGTAATTACTTCTACCAGAGTAATTTAAGAAACATGAACCGGTCAATTAGAGTCGCCTAAAATTTAGAGTACCCTTATATAGATGATTAAATGAACACAATTTTTAGTCCTAATCTTTGAAAAATAAGACAGCAATGTGCAAACGATGACAAACTAGAACCATACTATAATATTATATGTAACTTAGCTGAAGCTGTGGAGTGTAAATCAGGGCAGAAATAAGCTGCAGCACTAAATTCCAGTGTTTGCTCTAATGTTATTGGTGGATAACATAAGACAGCCTTTTCAGCTTTATGTTCTGAATGCACATAAAATCATTGTCATGAGATAAGAGGGAGGGTTGGAAACTTTTAAATTATTTTTCTCATATTAGAAACCACCTTGTGCAGACAGTTTGCACTTCTGTTCTTTATCATGAGTGAAAGGTATAATTTGATAATGTTCTTTAAGAAAAATGTTTCTGAAAACATAAATTATATTGCCAATATTAATCACTGGTACTTTATCAATTCTCTAAATCAATATTCCAACACAAGCATACTCTAAACTCAAAAGTATGAAGAACGAAGAATTTTAGAAATACCAACCAAAATAATACCAATAGGCTATTGCTTAGTTATGATCTTTACATTTGCCTCACAAAGTTCGCTTGTTGCCATTCGCTAGGGTTAAGTATTTGAATGCAATTAAAATCAAAATGTTAATGATATCTTATAAAATTATTTCTTCTTATAACAAGGATGTGTTTCTCTTTACACAACAATTTGAAGAATTTATGACCAAACACTTTCCAAAATAAGCACAAAAAAGTTTGCCTGAACAAGAACTCCCTAAATGGAGTCCCAAATTGGACTCATATGAACAATGAAATCTGGTCTTTCTAAATGCCTGCAGATACTCATATTCAAGATAGATGCTTAATGGAATTTGACCAATTACAGGAAGTCATATTTAAGTGCACAAGACAATTCTAAAATCCAATTTCATTTCTGCTTACATGACCTGATAATCACACCTAGTGACCATGATCAGCACTTAAAGCAACCACAGCTACATCTTATTGACAGTAAATACAGATAGTTTGACAGGGCAAAAAAAAGTTTAAGCTTAGTTGCTCGGTGCTTAAATGACTTCCTGAGCTATGCAAAATACAAGTGTATGGAGAGATTCAAGGTAAAAGCTGAAGCAGATCTAATTCATTTTTATGTAAATACTATAGAGGAAAACCATAAAAAACAAATTGAGAATATGAGACTGTATATGATACTGCTTTCGATACTGCAAATTTACATGTGTTTTATTCTTGGACTTTTCCTGCAAAATGCAAAAAAAATGGTTTCCCTAGCAACTGCCACATGTTACTCAGTTTATTTCTGAGACACAGAGCAGCCTATATCAGAATAATACTGTGCACTTTTATCAGGATCTCTCAACAACACAGAGAATGGGGAACTAAGCATCACAATATGTTCATGTATTTTCTCAAAGTTTTAAGAAGGCATATTAAAAAAAAAAAGTTGTATATATTCTGCACGTAAGTTTTGTAATCTCATTTTCTTTACTGCTTTATGTGTAAATTAAAAACAAAGACCAAGAGTTGTATGGAGAAAAATGTATAGTCTGTCCAACCTGACAGTTGCTTTCTCCATTCTTCCTTCATTACTGTTCTAGCAGAGTTCTATACCATACAAGTAAAACTTTCAAAACTCCTTTAATGATGTAGGAGATGTCATTTTCCAAAGCATAATCATAAGGTAGATCTCCAATTCCCGTCATCCATCAAAGGTTAAGTTTTCATTCAAAGTAAGAAGTAAAGCATTTCACAGTTAATCATTAATTATCCCTTCCCAAATGAAGTGAAGTCTTTGTTACATACCTAGGCCCTATATCATTTATGACACGTCTTGCAATAGTAGTACAAAAAATCAGCATGCTAAAAAGGAAGCCAACTAAAGTTAGCCATTAATGAACACACCTTAAAGAAAATCCTGTCATTCTTCTGCCTTTTGAAGGCCGGAAAAAGGCCTCTCTGTTGACTGGAGATCTGCACCCCAGATCTTAGAGACAGACCTTTTTCCAAGCAGTCAGCACAGGAATCAAGGCAGGACTCATAATTATAGTTTCTAGGCCAAGCTAGGGAACCTTAAGCTCTTTTACCCCATCTCCCAGTGCATTTTTTTCTGGTTTTCACATGAAAATGTTTTTGGATAGAGGAAAAGGCTAAATCCTGACTTCTCATTCCAAATATATGCTTGTGCCCATTCAGATTATAAAAATATTTCTACATTTGTACTTGAAACAGAATAATCAAAATTAAAAAGTCTTTGGATATAAATAGCATCAAAATGTTCCAATATCCTTCCCACTAGCTATTTTCACAAGTTCTAACCAGCAAATGCTGCTCTACCTATTTTACTTGTCTTCACTGATTTCTTCTATGTTATCATGTACTTTAGGAAAGAATACAAAAGCTGAAGAACAGCTAAACAGAAGAAAACAGAAGCCCAGATGCATTTTTTTTCTGTAGTTACCAGATACGAAGATTTTGTAAAACTTAGGCAGAATGGCATTTGACTAAAACTGCAAATTACAGTAATTAGATTGATGAGAAAAACAGCAGCACTTGTGGAAGTCCTGAACCGGTCAGAAGTTTTGAGAGGTCTAATAGCATAAGAAGCTCTTGGTTTGGGAGGGTGAATGAATAGAGGCTAATTCTGCATTTAGGCTTTGTGAAGAATTCAAGCTAAAAGTGCCTCAAACATTAATGAAGGCTTATGACATTGGACTAAGACTAACACATTAATTTCATATGTACCACATACACCTACACATGTTGGGCAATCCAAATGTTAAAAGAACATGCCTCCCTTTGGAAGCACAAATACTTCAAATCATTATTACAGATATATAAAAATAAAAACAATAACTTCAAGTGCAATGTTATGCTAGTCCAGAACACACACACACAAAGAAGTGATTAGATTTTTACAATTCAAAAGAACTTACCTTTATTAATACATAAAATAAATTATTCTTTTGATGCTTAGTTTAATCAAACTACAGAAACAGAATAGCGGGGAACATAAAAACAGACTTTTTTTTTAATTCCCTTGGGGCACAATATAGAGTAATCAATTGTAAATTAATTGGGGAAAATTTGTTTTGCATAGCACGGAGAGGCAAAACATTAATTCAGAATCATTTGCTTAATGGCATTTCTAATATGTTATGCATGTATTCAGCCTAGTTTTTTATAGCGAGATGCAAAACAATTACCAAGGATGTAAATACCAATACACCATAATCTCCATCTCTACTGAAAAAGTAGAACTAGAGTCAAAATACTAGATAATCATTAATTTCTACTAAGGAATTTTCAGAGTAGTTATTTGAGTGTATGATATCCTTCATCAATTAATGAGAATTTATAATTCTTACATTATATTTAGGTTCACTCAGTATGGATACGCAAAGCCACTCATGACAGCACAGAGGTTGCATGTATGTATCTGTTTGTATGTAAGCATTCAAGTCAGTGCTAGCTCTGCATACGTTACTTTCTTTACTTCTTATATAAACTAAATACCCGCTCTAAGTACACTTTCAGTAGAAACCAACACCGGTTTTAGTGATATAAATACATATGTCTAGAAATTGCTCTCTACATTTTGAAACAAACTCCTGCTTGTGGTTTGTCTTGTATTTGTACAGATAGAAAAACAGATAAAACAAATATATGAAACATATGAGACAGAGAAACACAGAGAGAAATTTTTCAAAAAGCCACTCATAAAGTCACCAAACACGTCCTCAAGGGAAAGGGCATGCACGTAAAGCAATAAAAGAAAAATCTGTATAAAAATAATAAGCATTTTGCATTTTACTGGCCTTCAGAAAACTAATTTTAATTGGTGACTTACTAAATATGAGATTGAATAAATGCCATTCTTGCTCTGATTAAATGTCAAGGCCATAGATGTGTTGTTTCAAAGTGAGTGAGCAATAATTTGGTGAGTATAATGAACCTTCCAGATGATTTATCTGTGCAATACTTTTCTTATCAATGAAACTTTGCGATCTGGTGTCTCAAATTATAGCTTCTTTATTATGATATGTGTTGGTTTAATAAAATTTCATTTTTATTTTAACAATAGAAGCAAACTGGTGCAAACCTAACCTGATTGTGACTACATTTTTGTCAGTAGGCAGAGAGGAAGGAGCAGTCAGAAATCTTATTTTTTATCTAGAAAAGAGTGGCCTGTGATGATTTTTCCTTTCCCTAGCACAAATGAGACTTGAGAACCATATTTTCAAGTTCTTGTCCTCAAATCCACCATTTTCACAGCCAGAGGTACTCTAGGTGAATGTGGTTATCTTAGAAAGCTAAGTTTTTTGTGACTCTGTACAAGTCTAAGCTCCAGAGGCACTCTAGGTCCATGTGGTTATCTTAGAAAATGAAGCTCATCACCACACTATTCTACAATCTATGCCTAACCAGATACAATGGAGCCCTGAGGAATTAATGGATTTTCTAAGTGGTATAAAAAGAATCTTTCAGCAGAAAAAAACAACTGTGCACTGGACCATTCTGTTCAGGTTCCTTGCATATAAGAATTCAGGAAATAGTTCACAAGTATTTCTAGTATTTTTAGAACTTATGGCTATAACATAAGAAGACAAAACATGCAAAAACTATTTGCAAAGGTCACCGAGACATTCTGGATGGTATCGCAGGATGATATTTGCATCTTTTTTTTGCTTTTCAAATTTGTTTGAATTAATAAATCTGTGTTCACCCAAAAAGTTTTGCAAAATGAATTTTGAGCCTATTGTTCAGCTGCAAAGCAAATTCTGGTTTGGATTCAACAAAGTTCATGAGCAATAGTTTGTGAAAAATGAGTCATTCACTTAGAAAGTAGCTCCGACATAAAGTACTACACAGAGCAAACAGTAACTCAGAATATTAAACAACAAATATGAATTACTGTATTTATTCAAATTGCTTAAATGAAAAAAAAAATATCAAAAAGAACATGCAGTTAAATTCTCTAATCTAGAACCAGGAATTGAAATCTAATACATATGACAGCACACTGCAGAAAGTAGGAAGCACTAATAACACAGAGAGACATGGAACTTAGGCTAGAATTTGAGATCTTTCAGAAATTATGTGCGATAAAAGCTGAGCTCTTGTAGCAGGCTGACGGCATGGTGTTTTCTGGTTTCATTTGTCTCTTTTGGGCATAGAAAGGACTGAGAAGTCTAATTCCTACCACATGGATCCTTTAAACAGCCATTAGGCAGATAGCCTTAGTCTGAGCAACAAAAAACACCTCAAAGGACCAAGCAATGAATTTTTTTTTCCTGAGAAATGCTAGAATTCACTGGGTAGAGCAAAAGTAGAATTAAGTTAACATCAATTCACTTTTACTTCCAACTGAGTTAATTTCCAAAGATGGTAAGCAAGAGAACAACAAAATAGGAAAAAAACTTCCTTTCTGTATCCCCTCATCTTACTCTCCCCTGTCTGCCTTTAGCAGAGAAAAACTTTTATAACTGTTTCTACCTACAGTTTTCAGAATAAAATATCACTTTAATTTATTATAATGTTATCACTTTAAATTGTGCTCAGAATTCTACCTATCAAGGAGGAAGTTAATAAATTCATTGGAATTCCATGGCTATTTTACAAAGCTAAGCTGCAACTGAGATGATCAAATTTAAAAAAAAAAAAAACCTTTAAAAAATCATATTCA
>JAOXJM010000001.1:29666731-29687206 GCA_026413425.1 Tringa solitaria | reverse complement strand
AACAACCATATTTTACATGTTGCTTATTGTGGGAGTAAGAAGAGAGAAGGGCAGGAAGGAGACGTAAGACTGATAGGGAAATAGATTGTTAGCTAGTGATAACAGCAAGTTTTGAGCTGCTTTGGTATTTTCCCAGAAGCCTGAAAACTGAATGCAATGTTTAGACTCAGATAATATAAATCCAATATTTTGTCTTTAGTCAAAAGGGTAATTCAGTTATTATTAATGTCTAAACTTTAGGCTGGCCATACAGGGAACTTGGATAGCTTGAACAGCTTAAATGATATTAAGGTTTTCTTTCTGGACCTGCACACTTCTGTTCAACAATAACAACAACTGACTAGTTTATAAACCTCCTCAGCTTTCACAGTGTAACAAGCAATAAATGACTGACAGAAATTTTATTAGTAGAAATGAATTGAAACAAAATGAAAAGAGAACAATAAATACCTGACTACTCATATTGAAGCTAAAGTTCTTGTGGGAGTAGGATGGGCCCATAATCAGCAACTGTGCACAAGAAGCTGCTGATCAGAATGTTGATTATAAGCTAAACCAATTCTGTGACGATGGAAAAAGCAACTACTCCTAAGCCCAGCACACAAAAAAAATCTGACTATTAAGACACCTGATGAAAAGATGTGGTATTTCCTGACAAAGAAAGCAACAGCAACATTTTAATGTTATTTTGGCTCATATATATGAAAACAAACAGGAAGAATGAAGCACAAAAAACCTGGTAATCTCTGAATATTGCACTAAAGGAAGTAAATATTCACAGAATGTACAGGTAGCTTGAATTACAAAGTAAAAATAGGAGTAATAAACACTTTTTGTAAGTCTTTAGTAGACTTCAACATTTTTTAAACCCTATAATATCCACTTTATATTTCTAGACTTGGTTGAAGTTAAAATTTCTGTTGAATTGCTGACAAAATTTTTGTAGGTAGAAGAAGAGTTACTTCAGTGAAATTCAGTGAAATTCTGTATTTAGACGTTAACAGAAGAGTTACTTCTTGTACTTAGACATTAACTTTTTCACTTATTTATAGTCTACTGCATACTTTCAAAATATTATTTTTCTATAAACACTCATGGAAAAATAATTTCATTTTATCTAATAATAATTAATAACTTGCTTTCATGTTAAAGATGACATTTTTCTAGTTAAAGCCCAGGATTTTTTAAATTATGTAGAGGTAATTGTCAAAGTTGCTAAAGGCAGAAAGAAGAACCCAATTTTAAATTACAAATTTTAAAATTAAAAACACTTCGGGTATTCATAGTGTCTATATGTTTCACTGAAGAAGGAAGTTTACAAACCTGATGAATCGCTACTGCACATCAAGGTACACTGAAATTGGGCAGAGAAAGGCTGAAATGGCATGACAGGTTTCAGCACTACGGGAGTGGAGCTGCTCCTCGAGAAATTGGGTAGCTCCAGTGAGACCCATCACCAAGCAGATATTGTACTTGTCAGCAAGAACTTGTAGGTATATCTTGTATGTTCACCTTTGGAAACTAGTTATATTTAGAACTTACAATTCTTAGAGCTCCAAAATGAAAATCTAATTTTTTCAGGCAAAAACATCTCTGCACAACATTATAAACCAGCACACAAATAAAAATTTAATGGGGAACACTGATAAAAAGATTTTTTCCCCTCAAAGAATAAGTATAGGCTTTATTTACTTTATTTAACTATCTCATTAAAAGGGTTTTTTTTGATAGATAAAATGCATTTTTATACAGAAGAATTTTCATACTAAACTTTTGAGAGCTGAAATGTAACTAGATATATCTCAGAAATCTTTGAATTGTTCTATACTTTATATTGATATCAGATGAAAATATATCTTACAATTTTAGAAGAAATTATCCTGTTGCTAATTGTTAAGATGTAAATTATTTCCTTTATATTCAAAAAATGAGAAA
Source organism: Tringa solitaria (assembly GCA_026413425.1). Classification (NCBI taxonomy): domain Eukaryota; kingdom Metazoa; phylum Chordata; class Aves; order Charadriiformes; family Scolopacidae; genus Tringa; species Tringa solitaria. The sequence goes on along the minus strand of JAOXJM010000001.1, from coordinate 29,685,271 downwards.
TATAATCGCATTTTCTTAAAGTAGCTTTGCAATCTTCCTCTCACATGAGCTTGATTAAGCCACTTTACAGCTCTATAATTTCCTTTCTCTGAAAGTGTCTCTGAAACAATATGTCGAGCTTTTGTTTTCAGCATACCAACAATATGCATCTTCTGTAATTATCCACCATTGAGTAATATTCTTTATTTGTGCAAATATGTCTTCACTGCTATCACTCAAAAGTGAAACTTTAAGAAATACTAGGAAAATTTCCATAAGAACAGGGTCGACAGTGTCTCTACAATGGTTTATGAGATCACAGAATTTTTAGTGACTCATAGAATAAAACATTTCTGATTTGGTAGGGGTGTTTAAGTGATGGGGTACAAAGAAGGAATATAACTGCAATAATGAGAGCAAGGATATCCCTTCAAACAGTTCTCATTCTTACCAAAGGATCTGCAGAGAGAAATGCTTGCAGATTTAGATTAAAACTTTACAAAGCCATACTTACTAGCACATCTAATCAACACTGTTGACTATATCAACATCCATTTACTCATGAACTTATAAGTCAACAGCATTAAAATTCTTCAGTATTCTACTGAGATTTTAAATACCTTTGCAATGAAATTTTACATGTTTCTAACAGAAACGTAAGCTTAGTATATTTTTGATGAAATTCTATTTACTGTAAGAACATGTCAATGGTAAAAATCATGTTGGAGGTGAGGCCATTTAAACCCACTTAAATTAGATTTCAACATGTATGTTGACTAACAAATGGTTGGTTGATCCTTTTATTATATACACTTGGTTGTGTATGTGTACTTCTGTTCTATTAGCACCATGATAACCCATTTGCAGACCTTCATTATATCTATTGCATTATTTTATCTACTATACAAAAGTAGTATCTTGTAGAAGACGTTTCACTGCTTTCAATGGCAGCATTATGAACCACCTAGTATCCATGTAAACACATCTTTCATATCTACACAGAAACATCTCCATTAGCCTAACAAATCTCTAAAAAAAGATTCATTATTTCTCCATAATCAAAGGCATTCTTCATGTTATAATCCCAACACACTCTGCAGGTGAGCACTGGGATTCTTGTGTAGCTGTGTGTAAAAATGGATAGCTGTTCCTTCCACAGATACCTGAGGGTTCTTTGGAAGTAATAAACCCCCCTTTTAGCTTTAATAGCTTAGTGTATATTTAACTTACATCACTTCACAGACGTATGCCAAAAATGTAACAGCAATTTTTTCAGTAAAGTAGAATCTGTTAAAAAAGTGTAACAAGACAAGAACTTCCTAATAGTGGCACAGTATACTTTTAAATAATCTCTTCATTTACAGGAAGGTTGTTTTTTCCACACAAGGCATAGGACTAAAATTTTTCTGTCTTTTATTAATTGGGATGTTCACTCTCTTTAATGGAGGTAGGAACTGACAACGAGCTATATTTAATTTCCTCAGAAGCAGAGAATAGCATTGTTACACACCTGTTTCCAATTATTTAAAAGTTTTCTCTCAGGAATCCAATGGATTAAAACCATGACTTACTGATTATTCAAACCAGAAAACAGTAGCTCAGAAACAGATTATCTTGGCATTTGACATCAAACCTCATTGTAAAATATGCTACTAATGAAAGAGAAAAGACAAACATGAGTATTTAAAATGTCTGGCTAGGCAACACTCAAAACATAAGATTGAAAAGACTTTTTAATTCAATTTTTTAATTCAGTTACCTTACTTCTTTCTATCAGCTACTAGACTGAAAAGTAGTGTTCTATTCATAAAAAGATCAAGCATTTACTTCTTAGTAAAACATTTACAAAAATCAATTCCAATATTCCATCAGCTAACACAGCCAAATTCTAGCTTATGGTCTGTTTTAGCTACAATGATGTGAAATCATACGTACAAATAGTAACTAAAGAACTTAGATAAAAGATCACAGAATAAATATTGATTTACATCTTAAAAGGAAATTTCCAAAAATCACTAATAAAATTCATTCTGCTTGTGTAACCTTAACCAATGACCTCACAATAAGCTAAAAAAGAAATGGAGATCCTTTCCTCAATCTTGTGCTTGCCATTAATAAAAGAGACACAATGATCAACAATAATCTTATTGAAACATTCTCTGTTATGTGAAACCATACAGTCTAGAAATTAAGTTCACGTGCTAGACAGTACCAGAAGAATTGAGGTTTTAGAGACAAAAAATTGAAAAGTATCACTCTGTCAGACTTCAGAAAAAAATTCTCATTAATGAACTGAATGGAATAAAACCAGAGCGGGAGTGTGGCACTGACAAGACAAGAAACTTTACATAGCAGAAAGCATACAGTAAGTATGAAATGCCCAGTATGAAAACTACAGATGATTTTGAAGGATAAAATTAAATGGACTGGAGAAGATAGCCATTGAACACAAACCACTAGAGAAAAAACAAGACTAACAATTCACCTTATGCTAAAGATGACAAAATTTGCTTAGAAACAGCAAGCAGTTTTTGTAGAGGTAAGAAATAAGATGACTAGAAACATATCCAGAGTTAAAAACTACTGGTGTTGCCTACAGAAGATCATGAGACTTTTATCACAACATACCTTACAGAAAGACATTTTGAAAAAAATTGTTGATGAAGCAACAGATACCAGATACAAGTGACCTTTTTAGACCACCTTTGGGCCCCACAAGCATCAGCAGAAAGATGGAGTAAACTGCTAGGTAGGAAAAAAATGCATCTTTCTGGAATATTCCAGTGTTCTTAAAAAAACTGAAATGTGTTTATATGACTTCTTTAGACATTTATGAAGAAAACCTCCTGTTTTCATTTGCTAAATTACTATGAAAGAAAAAATACAATTATTTGCACAACATGAATTAATAAAAAACCCGAAATGAGATGCTGATATGAAATGTTGACATTCTTGTAGAACATTTGACATTCATTGAACCAACAATTTCAGATTTTAAAAAGTTCCATTGGAAAATGTTTAATTCTTTCTAAAGCTCATTGTACAAAGACAGTCAAAACTATAAATCAACAGTCTTCAAAGTAACTGAATCTTTTATTAAGTCATTTCTCCCTTCATACAAAGCTGAAAACTTCAAATAAAATTCCTCTGGCAGCTAAAAAATGCTTTTTACAAATCTCTCTCAGTTGCTCTTTTTTTTTTTTTTTGGTCTCTCAGCTTCAATTATTTTTAGTCTTTTTTTCCCCAAGTCCTTTTCTTTGCCTTGATGCAAATGCTCTGTTCCTCTCCCTTCCATAATCCCTGTAGTTCCTTTGCTTATTTCCTGCCACTATTGTAGCTGACTATCACATCATTTCCAACACTGCCAGTAAGGACAGGTGTTGTCTGACTTAATAAAAAAATTATGAAGCAAACATCATATTTGGAGGCAAAATATTGGAATAGTAAAATATAAATACAAAGAAAGACCTGGAATTCTTAAAGAAGAAGATGGTGTAAAACTAATCAGCTAATGGGATGAAGTATCTTTCAAGGAAACAAAGCATAAAAATGTAATGACATGCAGATGAAAATAATAACAGTAATATGGGAGTAAGATAAAGCTGAAAAGGCAGGCAATTTGGGCAGATGGCCTATTCCTGATCCTAAAATAGCTGATGTTCTTTTAACATTACAGTTCAGAAGAGTGGAAAACAACTCCATCTGCCTTACACTTACGTAGCTATTGTTCGTTATTCGTGTTGATGACAATTTCATGCTGTACTCCAAATAGCCATAATTCTTTTGGGAATCACAGAGGTACATGCTGTACGTATTCAAGTGTGCAGAGTAATATAGAATAAATGGCAAAAAAACCATGATAATAAATATCATAATAATTGTAACTTATTGATCCAAGATAATTTACATTCATATTTCTACAAAATATACCCCCTAATACGGAACTTCAGGATTTCCCTCACAAGTTGAATATACTGATTCTCTCTCACCCATTCAAAGTATACAGTCACGTAACACCTCAGTCATAGGACAATATTTCTATTAGCAGGAACTCTCTACTAAAATACAGAAAGGAAAGTAAGGGAAGTATATGGAAAAATACTTCCATACTGAATTAACTTCTAAATAGAATCTAACAGCCGTGTTATAATAATCATATTCCTCCTTCCAAGAATTATTCATTAAAGAGGCTACTAAAATCTACAGATTATTGAGTTCTAAACTCCACTCTGATACAGGGCTGTTCTCATTGTGTGTCCTGGCTAGAGCTCAAGTGAAAACAGAAGTGCTGAGGCCAGCCGTACATAGAGGAATTACCACAGCCCAGTGCTAAATTGTCAAGGAAGGCTATAGCTCCTGTCCTAGATACTGCTTTTTACTTTGAAATGTCCACACATGAGACAAAACTACTTTCCAAGCCACCATCGGGAAATATACAGGTTGATTCCCTTTCACATTCTGACTCAACTTTATTCTTTATCTCCATATTTCATGCAGATTTGCACTCTTTCCCAGGACCAACGCAAGGATAGGATCCCTCAATGACATTTGGTGTCATGTATCACCCTGAGACCGCCAGTCATTACTTGCACAGTGTGGATTTGATCAGACAACATTGTTGCTAACCAGATAGACAGCTCTCTAGTTCACACCGATAAGGAAGTAAACAGGAAGAGTCCCATGTCAATAACAAGGTATTCACAGGTGATCCCTTCAGTTCAGACTATTGCTGCAGATGAAAAAGCAATTTAGAATTGGACTCCTACAAAAGCATGTACTTATTTCACTCTCCAGCACTTAAGATGACCCGAGAGCTAGGTACCAGAACAAGGGCCAGTAGGGCAGTAAGAGTCTCTTCTATAAATAGAAGACAAGAAAGAAATCAAGATACAAAAATTAACCTATTTATGTTCTTTTTTAAGGACATATGGTTTCTAGTGCCATTACAATAGTGAAATAATTACTTTGTTCATCTTTTTAAACCAAGAAATTACACCATCTTGATCACTAGACTTTGGAGGACAGATAAATAAATGTGAAGATTACCTCTGAAGACCAAAAAAGGAATGAGACATGCCCAAACTGAGGTGTGCAACAGCATGGAGAATACAAAACTGAGTAGAAAATGAATTCTGCTTTTCAAGCTAACTGAATAACTAGGAAATACAAAAACAAATATCAAAGCTTTCCTGATAGTTAGCTGTGCTTCAGAACCTCAACAGAGAAGAAGGAACATGCTCCTTTTGAAAGTGGAATAAACACAGGCTTTTCACTGGTCAAAGACAAACCAGTGGTCAAAGACAAACCTCAAATAGAAATATCTAATACTATTTTTGAAAAAGCAGTGATAGTCTTCATTTATACACATTTCTTCCAGTCCAAACCTAGATTGTATAAATAAACCATTTTAGAAGTCATACACTACACTTTACAGGTCAAAAGGTTTACAGATTTGTCATTTAGCATGGGAGCACAAGTCAGATTCCTTGAGATGGCTGTTGGGAATAACATTTGAGGGCAGAATCTTGTTAAAAATTCTTAATTTTTTGTATGAAGTTGTACTCTCTGCTGTTAACATTTATAATGTCTTTTGGTTTCTGTCTCTAGCATGAATTTCATCTAAACTTAAAAACATGCAGCTGGATACTTTATAGCACCAAAGAAACTGGGTTACTGCCTGAAGACTACGAAAGACAGCTAAAAGACAATGCTTTGACATAATGGTGGAATGATTTTATAGGACACAGAACCATATGATGAAAACCATCTATTCCTATATATTCTAACATTTAAATGGAAGATAAAAGGGCTACAGTTAGAATTATCACTTTTAAATTAAGTGCAAAGTGTCCGATAGCTACACAAAACAAAACCCAACCATTTAGTCTCACTATAGTAAAGCAACTACTATCATTAAACTGCAGGTAATCAGATATGTCTTTCTTTACATATCAGGTAATAAAAGGATTAAATAAAATCAAACTGTTATTATCAATTATACTTGCTTAGATTAATCTTACCTTAACATTTACTATAAAATGGGCTGAGTAAAATATTTATTGTGTAGTTAGCTATTTTAAAAAATGCATTTTTGTCTAGTTAGTCAGACTATTCTGTGAATGGAAATAAAATGATAGCTGCTGAGAAAAAATAAGTAATATCAATTTTATATTACTTTGGGTCAACAGGCAAAATGTGGTCATATGCATTTTACCAATTCACTACTGGTTTTGTGCTTTACAAAAATTAAAGTGTTCACCAATCATAAGTGTTCAAGTCTTACATAATTTATTTCATAAATGCTCTGCAGGTATTTATGAGAAGTACATGCCCATTTTTAGCAAACTAAGTGCTATATTGAATATTCATGTGCCACACAATGAATTCTAAAATAGGAAACAATGCTTTCTCCTAAAATACCTGCTTTCAGAAGTTCGCCTATCTATACCTAAATTATACAGCATATACACTCCACTATATGAATTCCCTTTCTTCTACAGCCATGTAAGAGGATTTCAGTTCTCAAGCTAGGATGAACTGTAACCCCATGACTTCAGACTCTTAGTTTGACAAGAATAGCAGTATCCACTGTCACAACACTTATAAATGTATATTTGCATTATCATGTCCAAATCATCCTGTTCCCTTTCAGGCTCTTAGAGGCCAATTCAAAATTAATTCCTTTTCTCCCTCTCAGGAACTTTAGCTTCTCTCTCTTGCCCTTCACACTTCTTCCATTTATTTAGCATTAATCTGCTGTTTGCTCTTACACAAAATCACACCAGTGTGAGCATGCAGCCCTCCTTCTAACTACTTTTTATCATCTCATTAATGCTTCACCTTTTTCCCAGTCTCCTACAAATTGTATTTCCAGACTATCCTCCTCTAAGCTATTTGTTATCACTTTATAATTTACAATTACATGAAAAAAAGAGCAAAAAAAAGTTGAATTGTTCTGTGGATTCAAATGTAAATTTCAAGTGCAGCCAGAGGAAAACTGCAACCTTGAAAACTGCAGTCTGTTCCCCCCCCTTTTTGGCAGACAACTTTTCAAAAACAATATTATGTTAACTAAAGCTCACTTTCTCTGCCTTGGTCTTAGAAAAGCTGATTAAAATAGAGGGTGACCACTAAAACTATAGTAATTTTGAGTTATTTCTAGCTTGTGTAATGTCTGGATTATTGGAAAGAGAAAACAGGAAGAGAATAATCTTATTATTCATCCAAGCTTTCAAAAGCATATTGCAATTTATAAGCATACACCAATAAACATACTACACCAAAGCACATACATCAAAGAGAAAAGCCTCTTGCTTCCCTGAACATTGGTTAATTAAATAATTTCAAATAAAAGAAACATATTGTCAGAGCTGTTTTTTTCTCTACCACATCAAGAGGTAGAAAAGTGCCCTCCAGTACTTCCTCATACAGGAACAACATTTAAGTGCTTAACTTCCACTGAATTTAGCAAGTACTATACTCTGGCCTGTTCGGGTGTTTTGGACATCACTAAGCATGTCCCTGAACCATCCGAAGCCTGGCCCCATGAACCCAACTATCTCACTCACGGCCCTTAAAAATTTTTTTTCCTATGAATGGCTCTACTAAATACAGTATAAAAGTAATGTACATCATTCATTTAACTGCAAACATTACATATATTTTTAAATAAGACAAAATGGGAAAAGAACAATATTACTTATTTAAAATGCTTAGAATAGAATACTTTGTGGAGAGCATCTGTTTCAGGATTAAATAATTCAATATCCATCAAAGAAATATTGGATAGTCTAGAATTTAAAGTTCCAGCAAAGGAATGTTCTGTATGTTCAGATATTAACTAATTACAAAAAAAAAAAAAGTAATATGCCATACAATATATTCTAAATTACTTTATTGTAAGGTACCACAAATAATATAGGTTTCCCTCAGATTCTTACTCTCCCTGAACTAAAAAGTTTGCAAGAGCCCGCTCCTACTATTCATCTCTAACTATCAATTATCTTCCTACAGGATGTCTTAGGCTTCAGTTTGTCTTCCTCCTCCTTTTGTCTCCTTCATTTGAAAATTTCTTTTGCTTCACTCATCTTATGCGTGAAAGCTCCCTGTCTTTCTATGTCATGCAACATCATTCTCCCACTATCAGCATTTCTTCTCTTGCTTAACATTCTGGCACAGAACTCTCCTTTTCCCTTCCCAAAATTAATATTCCATCACACTAGATGTGTATAAAATAATCTAAATTTTTCTTGCTAGAACCCTTACATTATACATGCCAAGCTGCATATATAATGAGATGACTTTCCAGTGAGCAGGGGTTTACTTTAATCAAGAGTGTGGAATCTATCTCATAAATATTCGGAAAATAGAAAGTTTAAGGAAGGAAAAAAAACCAACACTACATTTAAAACAAAACAAAAAAAATGATAGATTACAAATCTTACCATATGCTGCTAAGAAATCAATTGTAGACCATGTAAATATTACAAATAAAAGTGCGGAAAAATCAGAAATGCAGTTAAAGAGGACAACTTTTGAAACAGCATCAAATCAATATATATGAGAAAAAATAACTTGAATATACAAAGAGGTGCTACAAGTAGCTCTAACGATGGTGAAGGAGAAAAGTAGGGTAAAGATATAGGAAAGATTGTTGAAGAGGAAAGAGTAAAGACACTGGGTCTAACAACTGGTAACACAAGAATTACAGGTAGCAAGAGACGAGGCAGTAGTTGGAAGCAAATTTGGGACATGAGGAAGTGACAGTATTATTAAAACCCAAGAATAATTAATTATAAAGAGATGAAGGAACAGCCAGGGAAAACAAGTGAGCTTGAAGATATCGTGAAATATACATATCCAGACATTTTAAATGAAGATAAGACTTACCAAGAATGGGGGAGAAGGACAAGACAGCGGGAGTATGTGCTTTGATTTGGCCAAAAAATTTAGTACAGAAACAATCATGTTTAGGAAACAAATTATAATTTCTGTACCTTATGAGTCATAATTCACCAAGTGTCTAGGAACAAATTATAATACTAATTATAAAACAAGAAGTACAAAAATATTTATTAGAAAGCGAAAAGAAGTAAATGCTTAAGTAATGAAGAAAAGCACGCCTGGAAATTCTGGCTAAAACGAGGAAGGTAGATACACAGCAGGTTGTGCAATTTGGGAAGTTTCATCCAGAAGACAATTGAAAGCTGATAACCCTGTGTTATTAAGCAAAATACTTTCATAAAGAAATCTCAGAGGGAAGGAGACACTACTGTCTCTAATTAAAGACAGAGCTCAAGGTCCAGGAGCTGCTTAACAGTATCAATTATAACGCCACTAATAACTAATTAAGGTTTGTGATTTTTCTAAACATTACCAGAGCCACAGCAAGCTTTATTGTTACTTTTAAGAAGCCTCAACATTCTTTAAAAATAATTAATTCTAAAGGATTAACTCAAAAAATCCATTTAAAGGCAATAACAAAAGACACTGGAATGTATTCAAGTTTATTCTAAATCATATCCAAAGCAAGTGTATTCCACTAAAAAGAAGTCAGTCATTGTCACACAGAATAAAAGCTTGAAGAAAAACAAAAGGGAAGAGCAGGAGTACAGGGGAGAAAAAAAGAAATCAAACCCAGTAAAATTAAGAAGAGAAAAGATGGAAGAAAAGAATTATTCAATTTAATAATAAGTTATACAAGTTAATATATTTGTTATATATGAAAATACTGATGCAAAATAGGCAGAAAGAATACAGTAACAGAAAAAAATTTAAAGTGTCTTGTTTTGTTTTTTTTCTAAACCCATTTTAAAACTGGTAGCAAACTAACTGGAAACCCAGTGAAAACTTGGAAGTAAGAGAGACTGAATAAGCCAATTACGTGCCTCTACATAAAACCAGAGTTAATCTTAAAGATGCCTCTCAGATGTAATTTGGAGAGTTCTGAATTACCGAGTCCATAAAGAGCTGGGCAGCACTTCAAATATTGGGTCCAAGTGCATTTGAACATTATTAGCCTGATAAAAAGGCACATTACCGTAATATCACTCCCACCAGCTCTGATTGGCTTGGAAAGACCCCATATTCATAGATGTAGATTGTATGTACAAAGGTGCTAAAATACATAGTACTAGCCATGGTAGTTTGGACAACACCACTCCACACTCAAAGGGTAGTGGTTAATGATTTGCACTCTACAGAGACCACTCACAACTGGTGTTCTTCTATTCTAGGATTTACGCTGCTTAGCATCTTTATCAACTACCTGAAAGAGGAGACAAAATCCTTATCAATCTAATAACACCAACAAGAAGGACATAGTCAATATATTTGAGGACAGGGCTGCCATTTAGGGAGACCTAGAGAGGGTGAAGAATTAGGCCAACAAGCTAATTCAAGGAGCAAGGAGACATGTGAAGTCCTGCACCGAGGATGGACTAACTCCTGAATGAGTACAAACCTGGGAGTGGCCCACTAGGGAGCAGCTCTACTGAAAAAGACTTGGGGGTCCTAAGGACAGTTGGCTAAACATCCCTGGTAGTAATGTAGGCTTATAGTGTACTGGGCTGTATTAACATGAGAGTAGCCAGTAGACTGAGGAAAACAATTATTCCGCTTTACTCAGCACTTCCTAGACCACCTCCGTAATACTATTTTGGCCCCCCACCCAACCTGTACAAGAAAGACATGGATCAACTGGAATAAGTTCAGCAGGAGGCTCCCAAGGTGTCAGGAACACTTGCCCTAAGAAGAGAGTCTGAGGCAGCTGGGCTTGTTCAGCCTGGAAAAAAGAAGTATTGGGAGTAATAAATAGCAGCCTTTCAGTATCTAAGAGTATCTACTAAAAAGGCAGAGCCAGGCACCTTACTGAAGTGCACAGCAGAAAAATGAGTGACAACAACAATTGAAATGGCATGAGCAACAATTGAAACTGTGGGAGGGAAGCTTTAGCTAGATATAGGAAAAATAATTAATAGGAAAATAATCTTGCGAACAAGTCACACAGATGTGTTATGAAATTTCTATTCTTGGAGGTTTTCAAGACCCAACTGGACAAAATCACAAGCAATAAGATCTGATTCATAGTTGACCCTGTTTTGAGCAGGAGGTTGAACTAAATCACTTCTCTTTCAACTTGAATAATTCTACAGAGGAATTATATCGCCAGAGATTACCCATGTGATGTAACACGCTCAGCAAAGCAGAAATATTTTAGCTGAAATGACTCCAAAGTTTTGATGAGGAACATTCTTTTACTCCTTTTTAAATGATTTAGAGAGTTCTTCTTGCGGATACGCTACAGTTTGGATGGGTTGTTAGGCCTTTAAAATTTCTAAATTTTAAAACTGTATTCATAATGCAGACAGATATTTCCATACTTTTTAAATGTGTGGGCATAATTTATTTCAAATATACTTAGTCTATTTTTTGGACTAAATTCTTAGGAATTTCTTACACGCCTTTTCTCATATTCTACCATTTTCATTATGATGCTCCTTCTACATATCTAAATAGTATGATTTGTATAAATGTAGAGCCACAGACTGTGAAACAATATAAGAATATTTCTTTTTTTTTTTTTTTCCCAATGCAGACATTAGTAACTAACTAGAACTAGCATCCATTTTTCTGGAACAAAAACATTGAATCAATCCATCAACATGAAAAAAAGACAGAAATTACCTTCCTCCTCCAAAAAAAAATATGAAACTGATGATCCAGAAAATCTTTCCTCTTCTAGTGCTAATTATTTCAAAATTTCATTTCTTTTGGGCATGGTTTTGTTCTGTAACTTCAGTCCTTCCTTCTTAACATTTCACTCTATCTTCAATCTTGAAATTTCAGTTGGATCTAGGACAATTCTCTTACAAGTAAGGTAAGTCCCAGACTGTATGCCTAAACATGCAGTTTCAACACTATGATGAAACAGGGCCATGAAATTTAATAACTTGGAAAAGCACAGACTACTTGACAAGATCAAAATATTTACAAAGTTGTTCAAAGGAAAAATTCAGCCCAAACAATACCTTGCTCAGAGCTTTAGATATTCCACTTGAGATGCTGCAATTAATAACAGTAATACGGACAAGTGTAAAGAATAGGTGGAAAAATTTAAAAAAAAAAAAGAAAAAAAAGATGCAACCAAGAACAAAAAATGGAGACAGAATCCACCTATTCCTTCAGGAAAATTGCTGGAAATATACATGGAAAACACAGCAGAAATCAAGACATTCAGTCACAATTTAGTCCAAAGTCACAAAGAAGTAAGCTGATAATAAATAGATTTTATAAATGGATATGAGATAATACCATAAGATATTGGGAATAAGGACACATAAAATAAATTTGCTGGTAAGCTAAGATACAGATATATTACATTCTTATTATTAAGCAATCCATTAACAATGAAGTATATACATAGGAATACTATGACAGATATATTCAAATCACAAGCTTTCCTACGATGGTTTCCTGTCTCTGACAAAGTTCAAGAGAAGATGTTTAGTGAAAAACATAGGACCAGGGTGACTTTCCATAACATTTTCCCATAATATACCCTGTTATTTCCTTGAATTTCCAGACCCCTTCTTCACCGAGGGGAATTTTCATGTACCTTCATGCTTAATAGCCTTTCACGGACTCTTCTCTCATGAATTCATCAAGCAGTTTTTCAATTTATGTAAGTGTTTAGCATTCAAAGCATTGTCCTGATGTGCCAATGAGTTCAAATGATGTTTTAACAATATGCTACAGAGATTTTTTTGCAGCCAAATGCAATTATAGAGGCTTTTCCTTTTCAGTGAGTGCAGAGGGGTCAAAACATTTTTCCCTTTAGTTAAAGAGTCAACTTTCTCAAGTATTTGGTAACATTTAAGTTAGGATTTTAGTGTAGACATCATCTTAATAGGGAAAGGTTGAGGAACCCTGATAAACTAATCTGTGAGAACAAAACACTCTTGGGACCATTACAGAATGATTAGACTGCTAACCCTGGTCTGAAAAGCACCAAGGTGACTCAAGGAAAGAAAGTATCTTCCCAAACACTTTGCCATCTAAAGGTGATTATTATCAAAAAAGGTGTTAAAATTTATTCTGAGACAGAGAGGAAAAAGAATTTGGGGATTGCATAAAATTTATTATGTGATGTTTTAAGTAGAATGAGAAAAGGCAGGAGGAATGAATCAAGGTGGATTTGGTAGGATCTAGGGCTGGTAAAGAAACTGTTTTCTGGGTGCATTGATCTGTGCGGCCAGCCAAGTGTGTGTACTGCATGGTGTGCAATGTGTGCTTCACCTCGCCACTGGCTGGACCCCTTGGATACAGAACCACAGCAAACTCACATTTATCACACCAGGACAGGAGGTCCTGGGTCTTATAATCCTCCAAAGTTGGCTCCAGTAGGCTACAAAAAAATCTTCCCTGCATCCTGAAGTTCATAGGATCCAATATCTGTGACACAATTTCTAAGGTTACCCTACCAATAAAAATATCATAAGTAATAATATCTGAGGTGATGATTGGTTTAATCTCACAATCACTATATGTATAAATAAGTGTGCTCTTCTAGTGTACAAAATAGCTTCTAGTTTAAAAATATTTCATTACAAAACTTTCCCAAACAATTTTCACATTTTCTTTCCCCTTTACAGCACAAAATAAACTCTCGCTGCAACGTCACCACCACAGGCAATAAGAATTGATCAGGAGTAGGCTTATTGGTACCAACATATGCTGACACACACTCTTGACTAGTTTTCTCTAAGACTTCAAACACTCTACACCCCTGAAATCATTTGCTTTTTGTCCACAGGCAAAAGAACTGCCTGTTACTGCAGCAAACAACCTTTGCTTCTACCTTTGAGAACACCTAATAACTAACCATTCAAACTGACAGCACCAACCAGGGTCAAAATCTTACTGTGTCCTGAGGAACACACAGGAAAGCCATGCCTTAATTAGTCATGCTACCTTTGGTGAGAGAAAATTCAAAAAAAAAAAAACTGCTTTCATTTTACCTTCTGTTATTATTGTACACTTTCATTTCAAACAGTAACTAATTACATCAATTTGAGTTTGGTATCCTCTCACAAAAAAAGAGTTTAGTAATATTTTGGTTGACTACTAGCTCTTACATCTGTGTTATGGCTGATACATGTGATCTTGGCATTCTCTCCTGTGCACTTGTGAAATTTTATCCCAGTTACAGACAGTCTAAGCTTTATCCCCATCCCTCATATTTTCTTAGCTTCCCTCAGAAACTCAGTGAAAAATACTAGATGCAGAGACCTAAGTTGTACTGAAAGCATCTTTTTCTTAAAGTCTTGAGTCATATAGGTCTTCATTAAATTTTGTTTCTCAATGGAACAAGTCAATCCTGCTGCAGCAGCAATAATTCCTTTCTTTTGTCAAGTTGCTAATGATGAAAAAATTTCTAATATTTGAGTCCATGTATGTTAAAAGTTTTCTACTTTTGTAGTCTCCTCCATAGAATCTACTTTTTAATTGCATACTTAATATTGGATCAGTAAGTGACAAGAAAATCTCCATTCTCTTTGCAGCTTCGCGTTCTTCCTTCTCTATGCTAGTCAGACCAGCAATTTGATACTAATCAAGAAATCCAGAGGAGGGCCACAAAATGATCAGAGGGATGAAACACCTTTCCTATAAGGACAGGCTGAGAGAGTTGGCCTTGTTCAGCCTGGAGAAGAGAGGACTCCAGAGAGACCTTTCAGTACTTAAAGGAGGCCTACAGGAAAGATGGGGATAAACTTTTTAGTAGGGCTTGTCACGACAGGACAAGGGCAAATGGTTTTAAACTAAAAGAGGGAAGATTTAGATTAGATAGAAGGAAGAAAGTTTTTTTACAATGAGGGTGGTGAAACACTGTTAAGAGGTTACCCAGAGGCAGGATAGATACCCCATTCCTGGAAACATTCAAGATCAGGCCAGACAGGGCTCTGAGCAGCCTGATCTTGTTGAAGATGTCCCTGCTCATTGCAGGGGGGCTGGACTAGATGACCTTTAAAAATCCCTTCCAACTCAAACTATTCTATGTTTCTTTTCTTTTTTTTTTTTTTTTAATACTGTGAAAGTTTGATATTATAGTAAAAATAATATCTATAAAATGTACTGACTTAACACTTCACATTACTCTAGGAAATACCAAAGCCCTCAGAGATTTTTCATAGTTCTTAACAATTTATTTAAACACAGTAAGGCAAAATATTTAATCATTTCTAATATTTGGTTCTATTTACTTCACCTTTATACAGATTTCACACTTCAATTGATTTGGAGGTACTGGTAAAAAAAATCCTCTTCTGCAATTAAGATGGTCCAAGTTTCACTTTCCTATTAAATCAGCCACTTTAATGTGGACTTTATATATAAACTTTAATAGCCTATAGTGCAATGAATGCACAAGTTTCCAACCCAGTCTTCAATACTGTAAAATCAATTGTTCTCTGAATGACTGCTTATATCCACTCAGCATGAATTACTACTTTTTAAAGCACATGGATATCTTTCCCTTGTGCACAACACAATATACTGTATCTAGTTACAAAAGAAGAGAAAAAGTCATATTTTCTACTGTTTATTCAAATTCTGTGTACTAGAAATCTCATTTTTCTAATTGTCTCAAGATGTCATAATGAACAGTTCTCCCAAATTATTTTTATGACCTACGGGTTAGCCCATACACCCCTGCTTTCTTCCTTCTATTTAAAAACAAAGGATTGCCAGTAGTCTCATAGTAGAATGAGTCATTCATAACCTTTAGCCTACTTATTACATATAAAAAAATTATAGATGCATATGCCCTGTAGCATACATTATTGTTACTTATGATAACCAGCAACTCCTACAAAGAGCAGAAATTACAAGGTTGATTTCCACTTTAAAAACAAGAAAACCAACAAAAATCAGCATTTATATTACCACCATATTGTTCACTCATATAAGGATTTGTTCACAATTTTAATCTTGCAATCATTGACTTTAAGACTAGATACTAGAAAAAAAACTTAGCACATACTTAGATATGTAAGTGCCTATAAACTCAGACCCAGAGTGCTGTGGTGGTTGCATCATTTGCTCTATCAACTTCTGTTCAGAGGAGAAATCAAGCATCACTATATTCAATATGAAATATTCAAGTGTTCAAAAGACCCTGAGTTCATAAATGCAGATGCAGTGTTATCAATGGAAAACCATTCTAAATAAATTTCTCATTCCTAAATATCAGGAAATGCTCTATTTCACACACACCAAAACCCCTCTTTTACTTTAGATAAAAGCTTCTTTTGAACTATATGCCGCTTGGAAAAGCATTCTGGGTAATATGCAATTACCTATTCCACATGTATTGCTAGATTCAATGTTAACATTGAAGAAATAATAGCTCTTATATTTACAGTCAGTTAAAATACCATGAAAGACCTATTTTTTTCCTAGATATAAATATCATAGCATAACACAAAATTTCTATATAAGCAAAGGACAAAAAGCAGGAAAGAAAAAAATGTCCATATTAGAAATTAATTAACTGTAATTACATTAGAGAATGGAGACTTTTATTTTAGATTAGAGAGTTAGAAAAGGTTAATAAAGTGGTGAACAACAATAATTATAAAATTAACTGCCTTAATTACTAGTCTAAAATGGAAAGCTCAAAAAAAAGCCTTAGTTTCTATAGCCCCTAAATGGATGCTACAAAAATTGAACTAGTCTTTGGAAACTATTTCACTGAAATTTAACCTCAAAGAGGTATGAATTCAGTTGTATCACTTTAGCTATCCATATACAAGCTAAACAAGACAGACACATTAAAAAATGAAATCCACAAAAGAAGCAATTTCATGAAACTTTTTCAGGCTTAGAATTAAAATTAACTTAAGCCAGAGGCAGATCTGATTTTGGAGAGAGCTAGGTCCAAACACAGCAGAGTTTTATAAGTCTCCCTAAATCTTTTCCTGTTGTTCTGATATGGTGACATGCAACAGCTGCATAACACAAGAGGTTTAGGACAACAGTATTGCAAAAAAACCTAGTGGCTATTAATACCAAGAAGATGCAAAAAGATGGTACTTGTTTGTTCTTGGGGATGGGTCTCAATTATACCTCTGCATCTTTAGCACATGTTTCATTTATTTATATTCAAAAAATGACTACTTTATTGCAGAAACACTATACAGACACTACTCTTATAATGAAACCAGATTACTACCTTTTATATAACAAGGAAAATTAATAGGAATTTCCTGCTAACCAGAATTTTACTTTTATTTTAAATTACTTTATTAAAAAAAAAATCAAACACTTGCTAAGGACTTTATATTAATAAATAGCACATTTATTACACAGCAGATATGCTGAGAAAACACCCCCATATTTACCACCTAGTACACATTTAACTTATTCTTGCTTTCCTCTGATGACTGGCATTTATGACACATCAAATGTATTTATATTAAATCTCTCTATGAATGTTTTACTCAGATGCAGTTTCAATTCCACAAAGGAGCTGCAGAGGCATAACATATCTGCTAAAGGCCCCTTAGTTTACAGCTGGCAGTATATCTGCACTTGATGCAATTTGTCCTGGAAAAGAAGGCAAGAAGAATAAGCAAATAAAGACAGTATTTTATATCTGAGTAATTCTCCTCAGTACCAGTGGTGCCCTGTGTTCCAGAAGTTAAGTATACACACTGAAAATAAAGACAAATTTAATCCCTATGGTATTCGTAGTTTTGTGGGTTTTGAATTTCTTAAAAGTATCTCGGCTCTTGTGTTTCCAGAAGCAGAAATCAGCACAATTCAATTACCTTCCTTGTACCAATCATTATTTTTTATGCTTCTCCAGAGAACATTTTTATTCATCTACTGACCAAATGAAATAGTTGCAGTTTTTAAACCCTCTCTTCTCAAAAAATCTCTCCCTGTATTCATCGTTCTACCTGACTGTATGGTAATAGTAAATTTAATGAATTCACTTAGGAACTCTTAGGGTAACTCAGCTTACTACTTCTTCTGTTCATCTGTTACTAATGAATTTTACATTCCATTAGACTGCCTATTCACCTTGGCTATTTTTCTGGAGTTCCCCAGTCTTCCATGGTGCTACCTCATTCAAATAATTTGATATTAAATATGAAAATTTTCTCCTCTTCAATAGCACCATTCCTAACCAGTCCACACATTAGAAGAAGATATTAATTTATTAAATTTCCATACTAAAAAAGGACCCCTCAACCTTACTTCTTCATTTATCCAATCTTGCCAATTTCATCTTAAAATTACTACCACAGTATCTGAGTGCTGTCTGTACAAAATCAATAGCAATAAGGCAATTCTAATGGAATTTACTTGGGAATGCTTAAGGTGTCACTTAGTTTTGAGAAAGTCTTACTATAGGGATGAGTCTGTTATTTCTCTCAAATAATGTCAAAATTTAGATTTAGTCTGTCTCTTCTGGAAGATTAACATCTGCATTATTTCATTTTTCTTAATGGAAAGAAAATTATAATCTTCAAAATTTCATAATGTTTTATTGTTTGA
>JAOXJM010000001.1:29628722-29640339 GCA_026413425.1 Tringa solitaria | reverse complement strand
AGATGATCTCTGTGGTCCCTTCCAACTCCAAAAATTCAGTGAAATTCAGTGAAAACAGTTTCTAAGATCTCCTGATGACAGAAAATGAGTACTGTTCTAGTTAACAACAGTAGAGTCAACTATTTACCAGATTGTTGATCAAATTTTCTTCACCTTTGATCACTTGAAAATGCACCTTTACATTATTTAATGCATTATTTAATTGATTTTAAACAACAGTTTGCTTGTTTACATCATGTTGAATTGAAAGAAAAGGGAATTTTATTCCAAAAAGTATGTAGAACATATGCAGTTATTTGCTGAATTTCAAAATGAAGAGCAAACCAATTCAATATAGGCTAGTTAATAGTCAGTTTCCAGTTTCTGTGTAATTGCTGCACATTTGTGACACATCGTTTTCTTTGGATTTTTGTTCCTATACTGCTCTTTATAGGTAATAAGAGTTCTAAAAAGAATGTGCTTGTTGTAAGCTTTGTAGTCATAAACAACGGTCTGGACGCAACACAACTGGTGATGCAGTTCTACTCATTGGAAAAATGGACCCTTTCTGCTTTTTATGTTATGTGGTGAACAAGCAGATCAAAAATAATTTTGCATTTTTCCTTAAATACCTTCTTTCTTTGGTCATTTTATATACACCAAAATATTTTAAAATGTGCAGCTTTTAATGATATTACTTGAATGCCTTAAAAGGAAGACTTCTGATGATTTAAGTGGTAGATGTCCGATCACTGAAGTAGAAATGAACTTTTACTACCATTGGCTGATACATACTTTTGTTCTTAACTTTCTTTGCTTTTATCTCTTTCAAACCTAGAAAAAAAAGTTTGTCCTCTGGACCTCATTCTTCATCCTTTCATATCAATAATGGGCTGTTTGTACACAGCTTTGTTGACTCTGTTCCATCTAAATCAGTCTCCTCCTCTCTCATCACTATGCTCTGTTTTCTTTCCTTGTCTGTCATTATAACTTCATTATAGCTCAGTCAAGGTATGTGGATACTCACAGGGTTAAAAATATTCCGTGGATTAGTTCAGCTAGTCATATTAATGACTAGAGACACCACTGCTGTACTTACCAATTACCGTGACGATATAATGCACTTAATTAAACATGGACAAAAAAATGCTGGTGTGGATCTGATATATATACACAAAATATTTTCACTTGGTAATGGTAATTTTTGAAAGACTGATACATTACAAAGAAGACAATATCTATCTTGGATTATGAAGAGACATGGATATCAAAGATGAACTGCTTTATATGTGATCCAGAGACTTAGTAAACAAAGTGCTAATATATTAGTTCCAAAAAGCTAGTGCTTTCTCATTTATTAATCAAGAGACAAAAATAATTCTGTGCCAATACAAACAGAGGTAGAACGATATTATGACAAGAAGGTGCTCAAGTTAAACTGGGAGTCGTGATCGTACGACATAAAAACCCATCCATTAGGATTCACCTTTAAGCCATCAATCTAATTTCAGGAGACCTCACTTAGTCATAAAACCCACTTCAAGACATAGAATGTCCCTGGTTTATCCTCTAAGTAATCCAGCTCCATCAGGAAACTGGATAGTAGTTTTAATAAAATAGGAGTCATAAGTTTTTATTACTTTTATAATGAATGCTTTTCAGTTTTATTGGCTCTTGGAAGGAGTAATTTAGCTTCTCTATTTAAACATGACTTTTTATCCTTCACAACTTGCAGGTTTCAATGTTATGTTTTTAACTTTATAAATATAAATGCAGATACCGAGGTTTTAATAAAGCTATGAAGTTCTCTTCACTGATGTATATGACATATGATTTTGAAAATCACAGGAAAAGGAAAAAAGATTTAATCACTTTTCCAGGCAGATACAGTGAACATCATTTTTGAGAATATAAGAATATAAGCTTTACAAAGTGGTTATCAGTGATCACACGGAGTTAGGTAATATATACTGCTAAACATCAATTTCGATGCTTCTCTTGCTCTTCAAATTTTCCTGGAAAAAGCATTCTCTTACATTTCTCATATATTAATATCATGGCCATTACTGACATCAGTAAGAGTTGTACCATCAGTTTCTTAGATTACAAAATGGAAAGATAGGACATGAAGATTTTTCTATAAAGTGAATCAGGAGACTGATACTGATTTCGAGGGGAAGAAAAAATAATTTCTGTTATGTTCTGTTTGTTCTTTCAATTTGGTTTAAATAGTTAAGCAGCAGAAATTTAAAAATACTGCTCCTGAAGTGCTAATTTTTTTTCTAGTTTTGGAATAGACAGGAAAAACGTGCTCTCATATCATACAAGTGTTTTTTCTTCCCTCATTTTGTTACAGAGGAAATGGGAAAAGAACAATATATTTGTATTGCCTATTTTTAAAAGTGAGAAATCTTTAATAAGAAGTGAAATTCTGGCATCACCAGATATGTCCTAATAAACAATTGACTGAAGAACATCAGCAACCTGAAATTCTACTAATTTATGGAAGACAAACCTGTCAAAGCTGTCAGGTATAGTCTTCTGGTATAAAACCCAGGAAAACTTATTTTTCCCCTTGCTCTTTCCTGTATATCTGAGTGACGTGATGTCAGTAAAGTGTTTATAATAATCTGAAGAAATGTGTATAGACAGCTTCAGCTTTAAAAAAATAAACAAAAATTTTCTTTTTTTCATTTTGTTATAACTGAAGCGGACATGGCACAAAGAAACAGCAATTTTCAACAACTGCATGAATCCCACTATTTTGTCAACACACTGGCTAGTTAGAAATTAGAGCAGAATTCACAGCTACAGAAGTTGTAACAGGAGTTGGCAATGGAAGCTGATGCATCACTGCTTGCCATCTTGAAAATAGCGGTGAGCAGCTGCATGTGCAACTTCCATGCAACACATCAGCATACCCTAGCACTCATGTATGACATGAGAGCAGAGGGTCATTTATAAAGTACTCATTAGCTGGTTAGGGAATTTCTAAGATTATAAAGAAATGAAATTATTAAAATCAAAATTTAGTAAAACTTCATCCTGCTGGACTTCATGAGAAAATTCCAAATTTCACGCTTTATACTTTTTTTTTAAAAAATTGTAGCTGGCTATAACTGAAATTTGGAGGTTGCTAATATGTTATCATTACTCAAATAATTAAGCTTGGGAGCAATAGATTTTTTTTAATTAGCTATCTCAAAGCAAGTACTATTATAATCATCTAATTATCCTTTGAGGCAGCTTTATGCATAAATGTTTTAAACATTCATTGCCTTTCTACTGGGGGCTATGCCTCAGTTTACATACTCTACAAGAAAATAAAATTAGTGTTATGCACTGAAGAACATGCATGAACAGAAAATGTCAGAATGCTGAATGTTGCAATTTTATATTTTTCTCTCAAGACTTTCTAAGGCTTGAAGGAATAAACCAACTTGTCCATTTAAATTATTATTTTTTTATCTTTTCTTTTTCCTGTTTGATTTATGCCATTTATACTGTCTACACCTGCTTCTTCCCCACAAGCATGGAATAATGCCACTTCTCAAATGATTGAGCTATTCAACTGTTAATGAGTAGCTATTAAGATTTTCATATACATCTGTCTTATATTTAATAAACAAGTCTTTCAGCAAAACTACTTCTGAAAAAGCCTCTTAGCTATTTTTAAGAATTCTTGGTGTATCTGCTCAGAAAAAAAGAATGCTGGACTGTGGCATGGGAAAACACAGCCTAATTAGAGGGGGTACCAACAGTGAAAACGCAAAAGCACACATTAGCAGCAAGCCTGCTGTGGACTTGGTACACGTTGGGATGCTGGCTAATAACAAAGCACGTGCCAGCGTGTTTTTATTAATAGTGCTACTTTCAGCAGATCCAGGAAAAGCTGAAAGGAATCTATTCATCGGTGTGACAATCAGACCTTCATGTTGCTACACCCATGCCCTAAGAGGGCAAGTTTTACTTAGTCTCATGAAGGCTTAACGTCTTAGGTATGTAACACGGTAATACGTAATTGGTACCTGTTTCAAATTAATAACAAACAAATTAAAACAAATAGGTATTTTCGTACTCATGTTGCATTGTTAATGACTACACCAAATGATATCTTTATCAACCTATAATTTGATATAGCAATTTTTCCATATTAAATATAACACTCTCTCTCTTGCTTCACTCTAATCAAAGAGCATGTATTAATAAAAGGACTATCAGAAAAAAGTTACTCAGAAGATAGATCATTCAACTTCAAAATGCTTAATTTAAACATCTGATACCTAATCGCTTAAATAAGAAATTTGAAAGTACATATGCAGTTCATTAAGTAATGCAGTTTTCTGGTTGGTTATTTTTATAGAGAAAAATGTATTTTTTACTTCATATAGAGCAATCTTATGCCATAATTATTCATATCAAGTCTTTATAATATTGATAAACAAGTGTACAGAAATTTCATTTGAGATGCAAATAACGCAAGTCAAAGCTACAGAAGATACTTATTAAATGTGATTCTTGCATGATAATGATGTAATTTCTGTATTAAGTTAAAGCAATAAGATGGACGAACGTGCACAGCATTTCAAAGTTTTAGATTGATGAAAAGTTTTCCTCATCAATTTACCATGGCACCAGAAAAACTGATCTGGATCTATTCCATGTCTTCTCTTGATTCAATTCGACAATATTGTAAAAAACGGAGTTTGGATGTAACAGGAAGATGTTGTTGACACGTTCTGTCTCTGGATTTTCAAATAGAATAACAAAATAAAATCAATAATAAATTACATTTTATTCAAGAGCCCTCGTTGTAGGCAGTACTGCCAGAGAAAAAAAAGAGGAGAGAAATAATTCATACCTGACTCAATTTTATTCTAAAAGATTTGTAAAACCAAAATAATCATCAAAATCATATACCAGCATCTGAAGCTGATTTATATTTTTTTACTTTAACTATATTTAGGTGATATTTACTTCAGATATGTAAGCAAACCAAGTATTCTTAAAGTTGTTGTCTCCGTTGTTTCATCTCTTAACTAAATAAATGTCCAAAAGCAAACATTTGTCAATGTTCTGTCATTCTCTATTTTAATAAAGCATTTTAAAAATCCAATATCCTGTCTTATGCTTTAATTACCCAGCAGAGAAAGGAAAGTTTATACGCACATCCATTTACATTCAATCCATATAACTGTCAAAGTACTTTATGAAAATAAATGTATTCCTCATGAGAAAAATGCAGATCTGTTGACGCTGGGTCTATAAGGCTGATATGCTTTACTGTATTTCCTAAACTCTGAGAAACATTGGAGGGGTAATTCTTCCATCAAAACATATAGATATCAGAACTTGAAAAGTTACTCCCTTCTGAAAACAAAATAGAAATTTTTTTCTTACAACATTTTACAAAACACTGTATCTACTCAGCTAGATTTCTGCTACTTTCTTTCAATCCATGAATGAGTACAAATATCTAATTAAATAACTTCATTTGGGAGTTAAGATCCGCTACACACAAATGCCTGAAAACTGGCAAATTGGTTGGCCAAACTGCATGAAACGGAACTAAAAGTCCTTTTTTGGCTGTACAAAATATGCATGCAAGATTTCATTTCACTTTCTAGATATATAGAAAGAAAGAGACCTTTCTAGGTAGCCATTTTCTAGGTAAATATAGAGACAAAATCTATATGAAGATTAAGAAATATCTTTTAAAATCCCTACTTTTAACTAATATTTAAAATACATATGAATACAGAAAAATAATTTCCTGATTTTTTTTTTACTTAATACTCGAGAGATTATTTTATTGCTAAAGGTCAAATACAGGTAACTGAAAGAGCTGGAGAGAACAGAAATGCTGTACTTTATCCTGCCTGGACTGAAGAGCTTCTTGTGACTGAAAGCTAGCTCTTTTCATAGCAAAGCATGGCTTTCATCTCGATTAATTGAACAGGGAAAGACATTATATCA
Source organism: Tringa solitaria (assembly GCA_026413425.1). Lineage (NCBI taxonomy): Eukaryota > Metazoa > Chordata > Aves > Charadriiformes > Scolopacidae > Tringa > Tringa solitaria. The sequence goes on along the minus strand of JAOXJM010000001.1, from coordinate 29,634,384 downwards.
GAGGGGGTTTAAAACCACCTGCTTTAGATATCTATTCCAGGATGGGACAAATCGCCATTTGGGAGAGTCCTTCCTCTTCATAAAGCAAACCTGGATGCTTTATTTAGAATACTTTGGTCACAAATACATATTCAATTGGGTAAGGAATAGATATGTCAGAATTATTTGGCTAATAATTGCAAACACTACCTTTGTTAAAATGCAAAAAACCCACATTTGCCCCAAGTGGACCCACAGGCTACCACTTTCCCCCTCATGTGAGTTTGGCTGCCCAGAAGCACATCCATGGACACGGGCAGCTCTGGTGGAGCGCAGCTGTGTCACCATGGCTGTGGGAAGCCTTCTGGGTCCCCTCTTGTCTGCTCTTGCCAGGAGCTGGCTGCAGCTTAGCCTTGTGCCTCATGACTACTGACTCACCCAGACCCATGGGGCTCTCTTTGGACTGCTGAAGTGGCCTCCTTTGATCTTTAATCAACACAATAGTATTTGCTTTTAATGGGATTCCTCATATGCTTACATTTATTCATATGTTAAGAATTATATTGGATATGCACGCTCTCACCAAGTTCGACGTTGTAGCATAACCTACAGCTCATTAAACTGCAAAGCAAACAGGTGATTTGGGGTTTAAAATATTTTTATCAATTTTCATCCTTTAATAATTTTCAGTGATAAGAATTTCATACAAACCTGCAATTGTACCTCAGTGATTTATTCCATTTTCATTAAATCCATACGAATCATCCAATTACCCCACTCCCTACTATTAGTCAAAGTAGTCCCAAATAATTGACAGCTTTTTTCCCAGGCTGTAGGTGCTTCTGAAAGCTTTATATCTCATGAAGTGGAGACTGACCTTATCTGCCTCACTGAGATTATCTACAAACTGTGGGCGATTTGTGTCACCAGCACACCCTAGGTTAAAAATGACAACCACCACTAACACTCTCCTGATGGATTGTCCTGATGGATCATTTGGGACCGCCTTGAGAGAGCCAAGGGCAAGCTGACAGATAAAAATCAGCAGCAATTGATTTCCAGCAGAATCTTGAAAATAGGAGACATACATCTCACTTGTCTCTTCAGATATACAGGCTACAGTTTCTCCTAGTATGCACTGCAAAAGAAAACACCCATGAAGGAGTGGTGGATTCACTCAATACCATGAACTGCTATGTTTTATCTTGGAAAACAATACCATGTTGTGTTACCAGCTGTTTCAACCCACCAGTATGTACCCAAACTACTTTAATTGAAGGTGGTAATATATTAAAGGTTTGACCTTTGGAAAGCGAGTATTTCGAGTAACTTGGGGATTACTCACACCAACTACTTTATATGCTTCACTCGCATATGTATCCCAGGGTTCCACTGAAGCACAGTTGCTTCTGTCTTTAGCAGTACCATCACATTTATTATCAAATCAAATGTATTTGACCCTTACATGGGTGTTGAGGGAGAACAGGAATAACTTTAGAAGTGAACGCTATGGCCAAATGGTGTTGCCTTGAAGACAATAAAGTTACAGTAGAAGATGGCAAACTTGCAGCAGTATCTTCTCTCAAAAGTGACCAGCAGCAAGGCAAGACAGAAGACATACATTTCATAAAGGAGTACTCAGCAAAAAATTAATTTTTAGAAACTGAAGTGCTAGAGAACATTCCCAATAAGATGTTGCCTTGTACTACATTACTATCACATGCTTCACTGGCATAATTTAAACATTAAAAATCAGACTCTTAATTCTATCAAAACCAGAAAGACTGCAGGCAAAGAAATCCTAAGCCCTGCCTATGCACCTGTAATTTTTCTAAGTAACCCAGACTGTTTTACAGCTTGTTTCATAGTGACTGTAGGAGTCTAACAAGCAATTACTTTTCTATGGCATTAAAACATCTTTTCTAGTAACTGTTGAAGCTGTTAAAAATACTAATAACACCCACTCAGCAGAGAAGACTCAACCTACTTGTAAAGGCTAGAAAGGAGTTCACTTCTTTTCTTCAAAACTAAAAGTGTTGTCGTTCTTAACAGACAAGAAATAAACTTCTTGCATTTTTTCATCTTGAAATGTGCACCCTAAATTCATGTTATGTTTCTCAACATGCAAAAAGGAAACTAAGTTATTGAAAAGGAAAAGTGTCTATGAAAAGTCAAGATGAAAATCTTGAATTGGAACTCTTAAACATATTTCTATATAAAATTTATATTCTTCCAAAATAATTATTCATAAAGAGAAAAAAATTATTCAAGATGTAGACATTCCATTATCTTTGTATCTGAGTATGTATTACTTCTGCAATAGCTGTTCCAGTATGTGACATCATTCTTTTATTTCATTCTAAATCTTAAAGTTTATAAAAATAAAATAAAAATAAATTTAGAAATCCATGTGAATACAGGTACAATATAAAATATATTTTCTTCTGTTGTTTTCTGTTTAATAGTGGCTTTAATAATGTCATCAAAAGACAGGAGTTCAACTAATTGTGCATGCATGTCATTCACATGGTATAATACTTTCTGTTAAAAACAGGAACCACACATGATCAACTGTAAGAGCTCTAGATGAAAAAAATTAGTCCCTCATGGAGGGAAAAAATAAGCACTAATTGAAGTTACACAAGATGAGGAGCCATATGTGGAGGATCAGCCAGAAAGCTGAATAGACGAGTTCCTAACAAATATATTATTGGTGCAATCTTTAAGCTTTAGAATTATGGGATCTAGGAGATACTATATATATACACACACACACACACAGAGTATCATGGGATTTGACAGAGATAAGAAATAGTCGACATTAAGAGGCCAAATAGATCACTTTCTGCTGTGCTTGTAGAAGTCTAATCATTATGACCCTACATAAAGTTTCACAGTAACTAAGGAAATTACGCACACAGCATAATAAAATGTATCTACACAATATGAAGCTTTCACCTATCAAGTCACTACAGTTTACACAGACTTTCTCTAAAGCACAGAAGGAGATATAGGTATGAATTACATTCTAGAATAATGGCAGGAAAATATGAACAGATATCACACAGAAAAACAAAAAATAATGAATTGCATCAGAAAAAGCCTGGTCCTTAACAGGACAATATTTACTTTAGATTAGTTTCATGTGGCAGAGGTAAATAAATGGAGGCCAAGTAATCTTGATGTACTATGGAGGAAGAAAAAGTTGTTAGAATAAGTAAAGCGTAATTGCCAAAGCTACTTGCTCTGCTCAAGAGGGTTGAGAAATTTCAGCAAGTTCTTATAAGACATCAAGGCAATTAAAGGGAAATATATCACATTCTCACAGTGATGGCATGATGAGATACCAACAAAAGACTTTTCAGAGTTTTGCTGTGAAAAAATTAAATAACATATCTTATGATTTGACTCATAAGGCAATCTTCTTTTCTCGCTCATTAAATAGGTGAAACTGAAAAAAGTGACTCCAGCTCTTACTTTTTTTTCTGAAAATAAGGTATTTTTCAGGTACTTTACAAAAGACAGACATGATAACAGAGAGCAATAACCACATGAGAGCCCCATATCACAGTAGGAGAAATTATTATGGCCATTGTCCTTTTTTTTGACCTCATGAAATCCGAATAATAACATAAACCTATCTGAGAAAAGACAGTAAGCTTTTGACATCAATTGACTCAAGGTCCTATTAAAATTAAGTCATTCTTGGTCAGCTGTCACTATCCAGGTGAAGAGAATGAAGCAAAATATTAGTTGTCTATGGAGCTTCATAATGACATTAAAGGAGAAAGGAAAACCAACACTCAGAACTTGCTGATCTCAAGCCCTACTCCTCCAAAACATTCTGCCTGTCTCATCTTACCACACAGAAGAGCTGAACATGTTTACTGTATATTAAAATATATTTTTAAATTATGCACCTAAGAAAAGTCTGATATCATGGATATTTTCTATCTATGATATTCAGTACAAAGTAAGCAATCATCATTACGTTCAGTGAGCACCATAAGAATAACAGGCTGCATAAAGAAAATAAGAGTATATAACAGTCAGAACAAATTTCTGGTTTCTTTTTAATACACAGAATGATTAGTCATAACCACATATAATTTTGCAAGGTACTAATACAAATAAAATTTAAATATTGTCTGCAATGTATAATTAAAATAGGAAAAAAACACCTTTTTGTACCACATGAATAACAGCAAATCCCTTTTTAAAATCCCCTTTTAAAACGATCCTGCTTCTCGTTTAACAATAATAGATTTTTCTTTATGTAACGTATTTACCTAATTAATAATATGTACCGTGGTGCATTTTATGAGCCTATGAAAAATCCACTACACAATTCCTGTGAAATCCTCTACCTTGGATTCTGTATTTTCTATTTAAATGTAACATCACACTGGGTGCAAAATGGATGGCTGCTTGCCAATTACATGAAAGCACCCTAACTGGAACACATTATTACTTTAGTCCACATTTCAGGGAAGAATAATTCCATCATTTTATATTTTGTAGAGCTCTGGATCAATTTGAACATGTAGTAAGAACAGTTTTAAGAGACATTCTTTCTTTAATTAGGAAGAAAGAAACTTTATTTACAACGTTTCTTACGCTACTACTAAAGAGAGAGAGCTGTGTGTGAACTTGAGCTAGATGAAAAAGAAATTCCCACCTATTTCCTCTCATGCTTCAAACTGGAAGACACAAGCTTTAGTAAGGGAGCCATAAATACAGAAAAGTTATTGGTACTCTGCTACAAAAAGTATTTTTTCTTCTGATAGGATGATGATGATAAAGCAAAGCTTAGTCCTCAACCCTCGTTCTTCTCACTTTGCAGTGACTGTGAACACTTCCCTCCACTCACACAGCTTACAAAGCTATCTGCTGATGACTCAAAACACTACCTGTCTCACCAACTTATCTCTTATGCCTGGTTAATATTTCTTCTTAGGCATACCACTGTCACTTCAAACAGATGATTCTCCCATCTTCACTTTCAAACTCTTTCTACAATTATTATTCTCTTAATCTTTCAAGAGTACGGGCTATACCTTTTCTCATGTTCTTTCTTCTCTACCCCATCATCAGTTACCCTAAATATCTCTCTAGTACCTATTATTTTATTTCCATAGACGTTTCAGCAAGGACTGCCATTCAGCAACTCATCACTTCTATTAATAAGACCTGTTCTGGCGCTGAGCTATTCTCTCACCATTTCTCTCTGCCTCAGTGACAATCTTTGTGTAACAGCATTGCTGTTAAACCACATGGCTTTGACTCTGTCTGGCGAGTCCTTCTTTGCTGCCATTTCAAAATTTGTATTTATATCACTGTCCTAGCATTTTTGAAAACACCATGTTTAGCCTACATGTTGTGCCCAATTCCTTCCCATCCTACCCACCACAGGTTGGCCACATAACCTTCAAATCCTTTTTGTTAAGCTCCTGCATCAAAGGCCCCTCCTTCTTCTTTGCCTTCAAGTTCTTCTTTTGTTGGTATCTACCTTCAGCCTACATACACACCACACAGCTGATTCATTCTGACAAGTATAGATACTAATATCCAACCCTACTTACACCCATATGCAACCTGACACAGTTGGTGAGGCAGTTTATATCAGAAATGCAACCTGAGCTATACAAAGTGCAACATGGCAGAAGAAAGAAAAATCATTACA
>JAOXJM010000001.1:29615536-29628233 GCA_026413425.1 Tringa solitaria | reverse complement strand
TTTTAGCTCATTTTAGCACATTCATACCGTCTGTAGCAATTATTTTTCTGCTCTTGCACACACATTCATATCATATATTCATATATGATGCATGACAGGATTTCACTACTTCTGAATTACTGAAATACTACATTATAAACCAGGTGCAGCTGATATGTGATCTCTGTGATCGCTGGCTAATGCAGGAAAAGTACCATTTCATCCGACTAGCTGCCACTCTGCCTGTTACATCTGGTACTCATCCTCAGCCTATCAATTGGATTTATATTAACGGCTGTCTTGGTTATTTTTTCCTAAATGCTATTCTGCAGTGAAGAGATGATATTGTCGATTAAAAGCCCACACTTGCATCTCTTCAACAGCACATCACACACCTGATCAAATTTGAGAGAAACTGTGGCTCATTAGTTTTCTAAGTGAGCCCCATATACATTGTATGCATCAAAAATTAGCTCATCCATCAATAAATGGTTCTGCTATTCTGTTATTTCAGTATTTTGCATAAGAATTAGACAGTATACTATTCTTCACAATCTTATATATGAGGGTTTTTTCAGATGAGAAATAGATCAAATGCAAAGACACTCAAAATACAAACATGCCATCTATCAAACATGCACAATCCCCTGTTTATATGTAAAGATTTAAAGCTTGCTACATTGTGGGAATCACTCGGTTCCATTTTTATCATTGGGATAGTTATGCAATCCCATCGAAACAGAGTATAATTCAGACCGCTCAGCATGACTGGCCGTGTGCAGAAATGGCTAGATCAGAACTATCATACTCTTGCAGATGTCGCTCAACCCATTACACAACCTGCAGAAGGGAGCTTGGGAAAAGGCAGAGATTACATTATCGCGCTGCCAGCAACTCAGCCATCTCAGCCACAGAGCTAAGGAGTTTCAGTCTGCTTTTGAGAAAGAGAAGGAAAAGGGTAGACTGAAATGGAGAGCAAACTTCCATAACAAAGCAAAAGAAATAACTGTAAAATTTATAAATGAAAATGTAAAAGACATTTCCTGCAGCTGATAAAGACATGCTGTTAAATTTCAAAGTGGCCTACTGCTGAATGTGAAATATGAGTATTAGATGACCTGACCATGGAAAATGCCCTTAACCAATCTAGGAAATGGCTTTTCTCTCCAGATCATGAAGAAATATGTGCCAAAAGAGCTGTGCATCATGAAGTTGAATAAGAAAAAATTGGGACAAAGAGTGAAAAAAAAAATCCTAGAAAATGGACAAGTAGTTTCTTTTACCATAAACTTTGTTGAATATTCTTTAGGGAAATAGAGACGGTTACAACACGGGAGAACAAGGACAAGTGCATGCTGCTCAGTGATCATTCAGCCAAGCAATAACTCAGGGCCTTTAAGAAGCTATGGAGTTTAACGTACAGCTGAAGTACATCAGCAAGGAGAGAAATCCAATCTCCTCAGAGATTATTTATGACAAAGTGCACCTAACTGAGGCCCAATTTGTTTGTGGAATTGCAGTCATTCCATTTCAACTAAACAACAAATGAATCTGCCTTGCAGAGGATTGGTTCAGAGTATAAAAGAAAACAAGGGAGAGAACAGATACAACACTTCATTTACACACCAATTTACAGGCTCACTTACAGAAATGATTGATAAAGCAGTTTTTTGGAAGCAGAGAACTATCTGAAACAGGCGGCCTTTGAATTGCAGCTAAAATTTTTCCTCTGTAGAGTGAGCACTTCTTATTTCAGATTTCTTAATGTATAGACATTGGCTTAAAATTCATAATGTCTTTTTATTTTTACTGTTTCTCCAATTTCCTTTACATGGTTAAATTGCAAGTTTGTCAAACTAAGAAAACTAACATAATTTTTCTTTTATATAAAACACACTCTAAGATTAAATTTTAAAAAGGAAAAAAAAGTCATGGCACAGTGTGGGCTGGCAGCTCCCAGTGGGCAGGGGCAGTGAGAGCAGTGGGGTCTCACAGCCTCCTGGCCAGGGCTCTTCCCACTGCCGCCAGCAAGGGAGCTGGGCAACTGAGAAGGGCAGATGGGGGCAGCCCCAGGCATCAGGCATCTCCTTGGGTAGCCATTTTTCTAATTAATAATATTTATTTTTAATATTGTGATGCTTATCAAAATATCTGCTTCATACACAATGCATATAAAATTAACATTTCTAACACCACTACTTTTAAAACAGTGCAAAACTGAGTAAAAATGAAGCAGCTGACGTCAGAAAAGGTAAAGGAGCAATGAACCTGACCATCAATTTAAGTAACACTATGAAAGATGGTTTAACTTAATACTTCCTTGTTTCACCAATTATGCAGAATCTTTTGACTGTGTGATTATGAAATACTGTGAGAAGTGATGTGTGAAATGGGATTTCCTAGACACTCCATAGACTGATAAGCAATATATGTTAGCTGTAGGGAAAATATCAATAGATATGACAGGACAGTTTAAACTGAGGAATATATTTGCCAAAGATGTTTACAATTGCCTTTGGTTTAAATATATACGTCTACTTAATAATGTGAGACTCACTGGAGGATTCTGGTTAAAGAATGAAACTTGGAGTTGTCATATAATCAAACTACAGAATATAAATTACATGAACACAGAAGAAATTAACCATTAATAAATAAAAACTAACACTAAAATAAAAACATTAGCAATTAACGATGAACAATAGCTCCAATATAGTGCTGTTATTAAGCCATTAAGGGAGGAGCATTAACGGCAGGTAATAAATTTGGAATATTTTGCATATGTCATAAATACTAAGGACAGGGGTAAATCTGAATGCAGCATCCTGTCCTGAGCAGGAGGCTGGATGATTCTGCATATATTCTTTACGTGTTTCTGTATAAAGCTCTGTGAAGCTCACTGTTTGTGACCTCAAGTTGGGAAACTATTCGTTCTTTTGAATCTGACAGTGTTCTTCTTATTCTAATTTTGAATATGGGTTTGAAAATCTCATTGAATGGTGTAGAGTCTTTCAGGATTTGTTGTTATCAAAGACTATGACAGGTAGCACATAAAGAGAATCTGTTAATGTTTATTTCTGAATATTACTGTAATCTTACTTTACAAAACTTACTCTAAAAAGGATTGCATATTTGTTGAGAAACGGGAGTTCATGAATGCTATCTTTTTTTTTTTTTAGCTGCAGAAAAGGTAAAGAGGAACATCTTGAGACTTTGTGTTCACTATACATGACATCTAGCTCAATGGTAGAAAATGAAGAGTCACCCTGAGTGGCATTAGTTGTCATCCTGCAATATCTGAAACTATCTGATTCAAAAAGTCACAAGCAAATGTCATGAGCTCCACTAGGCAACAATATATTCATTTAGAAGCATGTTCTTAGCCAAGAAAATATTTTTTATTATCAGAAAAAAAAATATTGCCTTAATAATGTGAAGAAAATAGTAAGGTCTTTGATAAAATCTATAATTTAATACTTCCATTAATGCGAGGTGATCACTTTACCTGACTTCGGTTTTGTCCTGTTATCTTCCACCACCTATACTCTAACCAAATACAAATCTTTTAACTCCATTAAGAAAATATTACACACTTGAATTTTTTAAAACATATTGCATGTATTTCAAATGGATCAGAACTTCTGTCTTAAGACATTCCTATCAGAAATGCCAGGTCTTTGAAGATCTGCTACAAACAGACTTCCTACACATCTTCTTATATTCTCCTTTTCCTTCCCCTTCCAAGGCTTCTTTTCATCTTACATGGCCTCCAAATTAAGGATGTATTTAATTTTTTGTGCTAAGAATCATAGTTTAAGTTTATGAGACTGTTGAAAATACAAGATAAATAAATATGCTTCCATCACTAACTCGCCCGTATTTTTTAATCAGACAACATAAGTTTGCCTAGTAATAACACTTGAAAGTATGGGAGCAGTGCAGGCGTCTTGACAGCCATTTGAGGAATAAACTAGAAAAGAATGAGGCTAAACAGGATAAGAAGCAACACAGTCAACAAATTTACTCACTTTATCGGGTGGTATACTGTTTATCCAGTCTATACCAAAAAAGGGCTCATCTACTTTTTGTTTTGAGTGTACAGTTCAACTGAAAAAGGCAACTCTTTGCAGTATAGTGCTTCTAGTGAGAGCTATTTCAGTTTTAATTTCACTGCCTAAAGTATGGCAATTTCTTATTCATGTCTCACCTTTCCTGAGTAAAAAAAAAAAAAATTAAAAAAAAAAAAATGGATGTAGTCTGGGATACTTTTGCCAAAATAGATAAAAATAGATAAAAACCTAATGGCTACTTAAAATAAAATTAGCTGACAACTTCTTTGTGAAGCTGCACATTTGGCATCTTTGGAAAAGTACATCACATACTGCTAAGGAAATTCAGCTGAAATACCTAGTAAACATATGCAGTGTTGTTTTGTATTTTTCTTTCCCCAATGCTGTTAACATCACATTGTTAAATTTCAGTCTCATCATAATTTAAGTTTGCAGTAGCAAAATGCGGTAATTCTACAAGGAATCTATTACTTCTCCATTGCAATTACAAGTAATTCCAAAACCTGCCTACTGCAACCCAGCTTTAAATACAGTTATGACATGAGATTTTTACAGCAATTTAACTTCCGTTTTAGTCTATATAGAGCTTATTTTTTTGATATCGTTATAGTGTTGGAAAATGATGTCTGAGGAAGTGGTAGTGGTGTCCCTACAGATTCCTAGTGTAGTTATGCCTTTTCGGGAACAACTTTGGCTTTACAACTCCCTTAAAAACCTGAAACCTGTTAATGAAGGAATCCTAAACAGGATGGTGTCTATAACAATAACAGAAAGTGAATTTAACAATTAACATCCTGGATGTTGTATAGATAGTATTTATATAGTATTGCATTATTAATACATGCTTACAGGCACATGCATAGAATTTGTGAACATATAAAAAAATTTTAAAACAAAGAATAGCAAAATTACATTTTGTTTTGCTGTTACTAACCCTGTTTACAGATTTATCCATATCAGGACACTATGTAAAAAAATAATAATCTATATTTTGAAATATGTAGGAACGAATTTTGTTCTGAAATTTTCTATTACATACATTGATTTTAACACATACTGTCACCAAGATCCTCTCAACGATTCGGTCTTACCTGTGTGTAGGTTCTTAAAGTTTGCAGGATCTGAGCTCCGTAGGGCTTAGTTTTAAAAAAGTCTTATAGAATAGGACTGATTTAGCATAATTTTTTCTTTGGTTGTTAAGACATTATATATTATTTGCTTCCACCACCACCAATCAAATTTACCTACCAAGTAATGAGAATTCCTAATGAAGAGGATTTTGACCTCTGCTAGTAACTTGTCCTTTTGCCTGAAGTCTACGTTAGAGGAGTAAAATGGCTTCCCAAATGCCCTTTTGTCACAGCTCTGACTGCATCCTCCCTAAGAGTCTACATTTCCTCCAATTATTTCCTGCCTCTGCAGTTACTCTTTTCTGCTTTTGATCCATGTTTATCTAACTCAGAACAGCCTTTCGCTCCACTTGTCATTTACTCTTCACCAGGATTCTCTGCTCTTTGGCTGCATTTATGACACACCTAATTCATTGTCCTTTGCACTTGTTTTTTCCTTGGTGCCTCACATGTCAGTTCTGAGGTATTTCCCAAGAGACTTCATTTCAAGCCATAAGCTGTGCAGACTGTACTCAATCTCTGGACTGCTAATTCCAAGATGCATTTTAGTTTTGGTAGCACTCAAACAGCTGACATGATATCACAAACATGAAAGATATCACAGATAAAATTCCTGTTAAAGAAAACTTTACAGCATGGCATCTTTCAGTGACCCTAACTTAAAAAAACCATGGAAGACCATAGCTTTAACAAAAACCCCCACAATTAGCCCCCACAAAGTGCTTTTTTTTTAAGGTTTTCTTCATATTCAAAGTACAGCATTAATTAACAGATCTGGAATAATTTACACCAAATAACATAACCTAGTTATACTTGTTTATCAGATGTGTATCTCCTGTCTCTCTCTAACTATCTTTAACATTAAAGTATCTTTTCTTGTAGGGTTATTATTTCAGATCAATTACAAATATTTTTAACCTGAATTAATATCTATCAAAGGGTGGGTTTTTTTAAAGGTTAATTCTAATTTTTTTCTTTTTACTTCATATATGTATTCATTACTGCAGAACCAAATGCACGTACAGAAGAAATGTAGTGCAGGACAGCATTAAGCAGGATATTGTTGAATCAGTATTTCACTGAACTTTGTGACAGACTGCTTTTAATGTCTCTCCAGGTTACCACATTTAAAGGGCTCACAACATTCAACTACAGGATATAAAATATTCTTTTTAGAAACCACATTTTAAAAGACTTTTAATAATTTGATTTTCTTCTTGATATATATTCAGCTTTAAATGCTCTTACTAATCGTTTTTTTGATGCAGTTTGGGTAAGGAAATATATAGCAAAAACTACATGAAAAAGCTATTTCACAGATGACAAAATTCTTTGAAGTAACCGTTATAGAAACAACTTATTGTATGCAAAGTAAAACAAATCTGTCTTCATGGAGAACTGTCAGAATACACAATAACTTACTGATTAGATAAGTGATGAGTCTAACATATTGACATTTTGTAGCAACCACGCAAATCACTTACTGCGCTCATCTAGAAATTGGCTAGCTCTGTATCAAAGAAGAGTTCTCATCTCATCTGGTGTGTTCTAAATTGGTTGTGGATTCTTCAAATAGGAAGACACGTTTTCCATTCAATGAAAAGTAAAAATAATCTGAGGCATTTTTACAACAGTTTTGTAAAAGAAATATGCTCCAATTATCTACAAACATATGAAAGTTTAAAATTACTCAATACATCTGCCTTTCCTAAGACTACCTCTTCCCTAAACAGCTCCTCTTGTGTAGAAGAATGGACAAAATAGTTCTAGTGTAAGAAAATGGCTTCATTACGGCCAAAACTTTAGCCCTGCATTGTAAAGCGGGCATCAATGAATGAGTAGAATTCTGAGTTGTCCACGTACGGAAACACCTCTATGGCTATGATTATGCCTTTTTTGACAAACTCGGGAAAGACCTCAAATATATTCCTTCCAGCACTCCTTGCTGAGGACAGTGCATAGTACCGCTGCTGCTCTGACCAGAATACTCTTAACCTGGTTTGTTTAACCCAGTAGGAGATATAAGTTCTCTCAAATATAAGGACACAGAGCAAACACAGCCCATTCTTCATTAAGCAAGCCTTTGGTTAGGAGTATTGCTGACAGCTGTTGAACAACTGTAGGAAGTCTCTTCAGCAAGCACATTGTCAACAAGTCTCTCAGATGATGTTGTGCTACCAGCTAAAAGCATAAGTTAGTCATTGCTTTTACAGCCTTGAGGGAAAAAAATGCATAATCTTCCTGATTTAGCTTTCCTCTATATCCTCTGAATCATCAGCATTTGGTACTTAAATAGTAATTAATGAAACAAATGCTGACAATAACACTTCATTTCACCATTCCAGCAAAGCTGTGAGAGATATTTTTTCTTTTTATTTTCTCACAAGGCATTAAGATAGCCTATTAGTAGTGAAACATACAAAATCTATTCCAAAGGGTAAAATAAGTATGTATGGCTGAAAATTACAGAGCAGAATGCACAGACAACAGTAAGACAAAGTTGATTTTAAATATTAAAAAGTATGAATTATTGATATATATAGTGATTTTGTTTTCTTGGAATTTGTTTGCGATTAGCCTACGAACTAAAATCAAAGACTAAATGATTTAGAATGAGAAATTGCCTAACACATTGATCAAGAGTTCTTTAAGTGGAAAAAATATTGTAAGATTGGCAATTATTTCTCCAAGAATTTCAAAGTGCAAATCTTCAAAGAGAAAACAAAATAATCTTTAAATGATAAAACCTTACATTTTGAAATTACAGCAAATCTGTGTTTTCATTTGGCCAAACCTAGGCTACATATGATTTCCTGTTCATTCAAGAATAATGCTGCATGCAAACATAAAATATTGTCTTTCTTGAAGAATTTCCATCATTTATTTTGAAATTCTGAGTCCAAAGCCAAGGGGAAATCCTTTGACTCAAAATACTTTCTTCTACTTGGCATCTTATGAATATAATGAAAGACCAGCACCATAAATGATACAGAGTTCACAAATAGCCAAGGATGAGAACACAAGATGTATGTGCGAATGTAAAGTACTGAAATCTAAGTACTTTCTAACAGAGATCCATGGTCAGAAGATCTAATGTAAATCCATGGTTAGAAGGACCTAAGAAAACGTAAACTGCCAGTCACAAGATTTAAGTATTCAATAAAATACGGCCTAAACAAAAAGGAAAAAGTGACAGAACATACTAGAAAATTGTACTGTGCATCAAGAATATGATTGAAAGTATCAAACATATCACTGAATCTCCAGAGATGAGAATCAAAATCAAAGGGAGATCACATCAAAAAAGAGCTTCACGTTTACAGAACAGACAGCACAGTGATCACAAGTCTTTTGGATAAGCTGATTATTGGTTAAACTCTTTGTTTTTAATGCTAAAGTAATTCTATTATTTGGTTGGCAAGTCCATAGAATAACATTCCTTAATCCATTTGAACTGAGTAATTTATCATGAACTGAGTAATTCACCCACATTTCTACCCATGTTTTCAGTATTCTTTCATTAGTGCTAACTTCTGTGCTTTTAGTGGTTATACTTTTTTTCAGGTAATAGATGCAGAAGTTAACTTAGTGGAAACCTAAACCTATTCATTCTGAAGTTATTAGAAAGGTTTCCAGAGACTAAATAAAGGTTTTAAAACTCTGTTCATGATTACATGAGCATGATCTAACAAATCAAACTAATACCCACTGAGATGTTCAGGTTTTTTCACTGAACAGAAACAAAGTAAAAGGAATTTCTTCACTATAATAGCTATTAAATTATTTAAAAGTAGAAAAATAATAAAAAAGGGCATGTCATTCTGCAAAACAGAATGATTTAGGTCATATATAAATTACACATTGCCACTTTCATAGCATCTCACAACATATGATAATGCAAATTTTTCCTTTATTGGAACAGTCACATATTTTGTTATTGTTCATAGCAATCTAATTTGATACACAATAGTTCAGGCAGCACAGATTTCAAATTACACAGAAATATTCAATTTTAATACAATCATAATCTTTTGTCCAATAAAAACTTGTTCTTCTGTGATTTTACTAAAGCAGTTCTGAAGTTACTCTATGAAGCAATTCTTTTCAAGTTTTGTATCTCTTTTTCACCCCATTGATTTACTTCTTACTAAAACAAAACCTCATTATGTCTTTTTTTATACCAGTTTATATATTTCCATAAAACACTGAGTGAGTACAGTAAGAAAAAAAATGAATACCCATTTATTTTTTTTAAATTATCTTCCTGATAATGAAGTCATTTTCCCTCCATTTTTCTAACACTTCAAAAAAGCTTTAAATTTTTAAAAGAATATGGGTAAATGGGTCACTTCAGCTGTAATTTGCATCGAATCCAAACAAGCTGAACAAAGGCATCCTTTAGAAATCTGGAACAGAAACTAATACTCCGTTGTTTTCCCCCTCCACTTTGTAGATAGGATTAGATAGATTTTTACTGTAGAAAAATTGAAAAAGAAAATCTCTAGATCTCTAAAATTCAGTTTCTTAAAAATTCTTCCTCTGTTCATAGGGGTCTTTATAAACTTTTTTAACACACCAGAAAACCCAAAACAAGACATACAAAGCAAAACAATACAATTGTTTCCTGTCCATTTGCATGACTTTTTTTCCTTGTTCTTTCTTCTGCCAATTTAAAAACTTTGCCATCTGCATGGCCTACTTTCACTGTCATTTCAGGCAGGATTCATGTCCTGTACTTTGGAGATGTCTGTATCTCAGCTAATCCCCTTATGCTCTATAGTAAATACAGAGAAAACGGTCACTTTTAGGATCCAATTTGTTGTAAGTATTTTAGATATCTGTTTCAAAATGAGATGGTTTACTCACCTGGGAGTGCCTATTTCTCTCTACTGACTGTAAGAGAAGACTAAACAACAAGCTTAGATTTAGACACTTCCATTTGGCCAGATAAATCTCAGGCTTCCACTCCCTCCAGACAGAATCTCTAATTCATATGCCCAATGGGTTTTTTTAAAAAAAAAAATACTGTATAACAGAATCTGGTTTCCTGACAGAGTTCCACTGTGCTACTCACTGAGCTGGTCATTGTGGTAACTTGCTTCTAAACTCTGTAAAATATGCTATTATTCCTACAGTGGCATGATATCCTTTGTCTTGTCTGTATGTTTTCGTTTCTGATATTACAGCATCATATAACTTCACTTTTAGCAAAAATTGGACAGACATTGGGCTAGCACTTTCCCTTCCTTATTTTTTTCAGTTTGGTGGACTATTGATTTGGTGTCTTTTTTTGAAATCCTCTTTAAAGGGCAACCTGCTTGGTTTTATTTTAATTAGTTCCATCCTCTGAGCTATACTGCACTTAGGATAATTTTAGTATCTTCAACTGAAGGAAGTTGGTGAAGGGTTTGGAGAACAAGCCTTATGAGGAACAGCTGAGTGAACTGGGGTTGTTTAGCCTGGAGAAAAGGAGACTCGGGGGAGACCTTATTGCACTCTACAACTACCTGAAAGGAGGCTGTAGCAGGGTGGCTGTTCGTCTCTTCTACCAAGTAACAGGTGATAGAGCAACAGGAAATAGCCTCAAGTTGCACCATGGGAGGTTTAAATATTAGGAAAAATTTCTTCACTGAAAGGGTTGTCAAGCACTGGAACAGGCTGTCCAGGGAAGTGATTGAGTCACCAGCCCTGGAGGTACTTACAAGAGGTGTAAATGTGGTGCTTAGGGACATGGTTTAACAGTGGACTTGGCAATGCTGAGTTAATGGTTGGATTTAATGATCTTAAAGGTCTTTTCCTGAATCACATTTTCCTCTGTACCTCACAGATTTCTTACAGCTCCTCAGCTCAAAAACTTTCATGCAACATTCTTCCATGTTAAGTGTAAACAACTTGGTTTCCTTATAGTTTAGATTAGGTCATTCTCTCTTACGTAGGTGCCCTTTATTTGGAACAGTCCTTCACATCATGTTTCCTCCACAAATATTAAAAACCTCTATATATGACTTTATGTGTTTAAACATTGGGCTGATGAGCAGAGCTAACAGGCAAAAGCAATGACTTTATATTTCTTTCCAAATTTCTAATCTATTTTGGGTTCTGCTTTTGGACTCATTTACACTAAAATAATCATTTAATTCCCAGAGCAGTATTTGCTAATCCCTTTGCAGGACATAGAAGGTTATCTACCATCCCTCAAAGGACTGTCAGACTGTTACTAACAAGCATTTCAAATTAAAATTGCTGTTATTTTGCAATTAAAAAACAGGAATAAATCACTGATATAGCTAAATCCCAGGAACCAGAGATGAGGATGTTCAAGTACACCACAGCTCTTTTATTCTTAACAACTCTTTCACAACACTGGACTCAAAAACGAGTTTTAAAGTAAACAAAAGTTTCTTCCAAGGGCTAGGAACAAAAACAGAATAGCTTTTCTTGCTTGATTCCCAATAGAAACCGTACAGCTATTATTGTTTAAAGTATTGTGCTTCACAGACTTTAAAGACACCAACTTCTCCCCATCTACATGTAAAGCACTTATACTCTATCATTTGCAGCTTTGTCTGCTTGACATCCAGTTGCATCCACCAAAAACAGAAAACCAAGGGAAAAAATTTTTTCTTCATTTGTGCTGATACTCTAAATTTGAGGCACATCAGAAATAAACCTGGCATTCTTCCAGTTTATTTCAGTCTGATCACACTAAGGAAAATGTGCTTGGTGTTTAGCATCCTAATAATTCTCAGAAGAATCACAGAAATCTCTCTAAATAAACTATTAGCGACAAAACTCAAAAAACATTGCTGACCGCATATGAAATCTTTGTAATGAACCTCACAAACAAAGACCTTGATATTTTTCACTTACCTGCTTTGAGAAATCCCTTTTGGAGGATCAGACACTTAGTATTTAAAAATTATACTATCTGCACATCAACACATATACAGTAAACAAACTGCATAGATTTCAGCCACGTTGTGCAGAGCAAATGATCTGTTAGTTTCTTTCTACAATTATGCCATTGTATTTCAAGCCTACATTAATTTTATCTACATTAATTCTAGTGTCAGAATTTTCTTGAGTATAAAGGGGCAATAAGTGACAAGGAAGGGACTATACTATTACCTTCTTGAGTAAGTTCCTATCATGAAGTTTCCTTATATATCCTTAGATTCCTTGGAAAGAAAGCTCAGCTTCACTGTAGGGACACTCAATGCTACAGACCCAGAATGGACATAATCCTTACATGCAGAATCGAACCTAATAGAATGACTATGGTGACATATTAATGTCAGTATAGTTTCAGCAGCTTTACTCACATCTAATCCTTCGATTTACACATAAAACTTTTGGTAGTTCTTCCAACCAGAGGTTAGATACAAGATACAATGACAGTTCCTCTGTCACACACAGTTTTGAAACAAGAGAATTAAAGCCCATGAGTGAGGACGCCAAGTATGCTGGGATTCCAGGTGACGTTTGAGAGCTGTCTCAAACTGGTCTCCCTTGTAACCT
>JAOXJM010000001.1:29577096-29593334 GCA_026413425.1 Tringa solitaria | reverse complement strand
GGATGCCCCATCCCTGGAAATGTTCAAGATCAGGCTGGATGGGGCTTTGAGCAACCTGCTCTATCGGGAGGTATCCCTGCCAATGTCAGGAGGGATGGAACTTGATGATCTTTAAGGTGCCTTCCAACTCTAACCATTCTATGATATGCAAAACTAATTTGATCAATTCCTCTACCTTCTGGTAAGAAGCCACAAAGGCTTTGAGTATCATCTCACATCTGTAGGATAACAATAGATTTAAAACATCTAAAACCTTGCAAGAATAAGTTTTTCCTCAAGAGCTTTTGAATAAGTTTTAAATACCACAAAATACTTTTTAATGAATGGCCCTTCCTGCCAGATTCAGTTGAATGAGCATTTATTGAAGCACTAATTGTCACCACTACTTTCAGATCTCCATCAGTTCTCATAAATGTCCATATGTTCTCTGGTTAAAAAGTGCAGCTTAATGGCACAGGAAAGTGCAAGCCAATTTATCATCCTTCCTTAACCTTTTGAAAAATAAATTAGCTTTTATGAGAAACAATCACTGTAAATAAAGTAAAGCATTTCAATTTTATCATAATACTGTGTCATTTTGCATTAAATCTTGATGCAACTGCTTAACTTTAAAATTATTTAAATCAATCATTTATTTTCTTCCTGACCTAAGTGTTCAGTGCCTACAGAAGGGCAAAAACACAGACAAACTTTGCAAATAGCTATATATGTTTAAGATGTGGCTACTCACTAGGTGTTTATAAATCCCTCTCAGCTGAGCCACCTTTCCACACCACAACCTCTACTTTCAACAAATTTATGTCAGTGGAAAATTATTTGTGCTACAGGGACTTACCATCCGTTTATACACCTACAGTTATGTAAAGTATTTTAACCAGTATAACTGAATCCACACTAGAGGGTGCTACTATTTTAATTGTAAAAAGTTTTTAGAGTTAACATTGCTGTTTCAGAGCAGTACATTTTATGTTTCAGAAATGCTTTGCTGCTATCAGGGACAGCAAATTACTACCAAATGAGAACTTTTGGATCACAGACATGCTTTTGTGCTGAAGTTCAAGTTTTGTCATGTGGTGCCCAGGCCAACTGTACATGAAATAAAAGACACCTGCTACCAACCTCGTGTGGTACACTGGAACCTGTACTTAATGCTTCAATTAAATTATTTTATCTTCAAAGCAACAAAGCTCACAGGAAATGCTGGATAGCCTTTTTTCCCCCCCCTGTCTGCCTCGCTACAGAGCATCAGACACATCACTGGTGCACATCAAGTCTCCTTCCAAATCTAGAAGTTGTTTATTTTTTGCTGTCATAATTGCACATCAGTCCTTCTATTGCATATTTGAATAAATAAGAAGAAGATGAAGAACTTCTAGCAGCAGAAGAACAACTTATAAAATGAATACTGTTAGACTCGGAACTGGCCAAAATTATACCAATTCTTCCAAAGCAAGAATATGTACTGTTCCCATGTTGCATTTTTGGCAAAATGGGAATAATTAGCTTCTAATAAATAAAAAGTAAGGTTTGAATCTTCTGAGAAAAGTTATCAGTATCTTAAACACATCTATCTACCCCTTTATAAACAGATTATGAGTGCTATGGAATGTCAAATACAGTTCCTCTCACAAGGAAAAAGAATTACTTAAATTATTGTCATTTGAACCTATGAAAAAGCTCTTTTCTCAAAAAAAAAAATTGGTTTTTACTTTGCAGTTCGCTTTGCTCTGTGGTGGTCACTGTTATTCCAATAAAAGTGTTAAGTACATTCTCTTAAGTTTGCTTCACTTCTGAGAGTTTTGTCATGTTTAGTAGTAAATCACAGAAGTACAAAGAAATCAAAAAGGAAGAACAGTGCAATATAGAGGGAAAAAAAAGATTATAAAGGAAAATGCACTTTCCAAAATACATACAACGTGAAAGCTTCAAAGAGCATTTTGCCTCAGGCTGCAGAAAAGCCTTTGCAGGAGCTGGCTTCCATACCAATAATTCTCCGTCTTCCTTGATCTATACGAAGCTGCCTCCATATCTCATCTCCCTAAACACACTTAGAACTTACTGTGAACATGGGCATTACTGGGAGACCTTAAGTGTATTGTGTCAGGGCCCATTTGTCCTTGTCCACAGTTTTGGATTATAAAAAATTCTACTGTTGTCCATTTCCATCATTCATCCAATACCAAGCCCACTCCAAAATGCGCATTATAGGTTAAGACAGAACTTAAAGAAATAGTGTATGTTTTATTTAGCTTTTACTTCCTCAGAGATTTCTGTGTCTCTAACCTGCAGGTTCTAGCCAAGTAATAATGGGAGAGGAGAAGATACTGTTCTACCTTCTCTATTCTACCTTTTCCACAGATGAAAGGAAAAGATTCATAAATGCAATAAAGTGAAGGGAAAGATTTTGGTTGACAACATGACAAAAAACAAGCATAATGCCACAGATGGATCCTGTGAGAAAATGTTCTGCAAGCTAAGGGGTATAAATCCAGGTGATCTGGGCTGGACTGAAAGAATAGAAAGATTTTATTTTCCAGTTCCAGTTCTTCTGCAGAAAAAAAAAAAAGTCTAATCACAACCTAGGAGACTAGAGAGGACAAAAACATCTCAGATGACTGAAATGCACAAATAAGTAAACCTCAGAAAATTATAATGAACACACACACTCACTGATTAAGGGGCTGCTATCTACACTGCACAGTGAAACAGTACAGATTTTAAAAAAACAAACACCAACAAAAACCCCAAATAACAACAAAACCAAAACAAAACACACAAAAAAATAATAAAAAACCCCACCAACCCAAAAAAGCCCAAAAAATAAGTAAAGTTTTCAGGTTTTGAAACATTTATAAGCCTGATATCTCGCTTTATTCCACGTTAAAACGGAAACCCTTATTTTTAGAAATTCTATTCCTGAAGACGGATTTGTTATTTAACTATTTGAAGATAAGTAAATATGTTGTACCATTTCATAGCAATTCAGATTATATTCCTAAGAAAAGCTGTAGAAACAATAGCTCACTTAGCAATTCTCTCCACCACTTAACCAGAAGCCCCATAATAACACTGTAAAATGTTATCAATATTAATTAATTTACCATGCATGATATTGCCAACACGTATAATCTGTACCACCCAAGGCACTCTCTCTCTTTCCTTGCAAGTGTAATGTTAGATATCATAAGACCTGCATAATAAATATTCGCACAACAATTGCATGACTAAGGTGAGGACAGCCTTATAAACCTACTATTTCATTATTGGAATCTTTTCCTCAGAATGTACTTTTAATGCAATAGGAAAAATTATGTCCTTCGAAACTTTTTCTGTTTATGTGCAAAACCATTTGTGACCGCTATTTATTTGCCCTTAACTTTTCCCCCAAACACTTGAAACTTCTATATGCACAAAATTTTATCAAGTTTGATTAATTCAGACAGCCTTCTGTGTAAAAGTAATCTTGCTCATTTTATTTCATCTGTTTGCACAGCTTCAGGTATACTGATCTCAGCTGGGAAAATAAGGTGAAGTTTCCAAACACCTGATATGGAATCTACTAGTATGGATAAGTCAATCGTTTTACAGCTGTAAATACAAATTCTGGTACAGTTTGTGTCTCACCACTGAAGTATATAATGTAATTTTTGTGTAAGAAGAAAGATATTGCCTGTCTGAAATACTGGAAAAAGCACAACACAAAGACTAGATAATGCGTCGGGGAAGGGGATGCTGAGGTAGCAGACCGTGGTTTGAGCCAGCATAGTCATTGCTGTACTCTAAGTTAATGTCACTTTAGAAAAATGTCAGTTCCATATACACTTTATCATTACTAAGCTTTTTCACGTAAGCGTGTAAGAAAGCGTATTTGGAAAGAAAAAAAAGATTTAAAATTAAAGCTATGTGCAGTATCAAGGGGAAACAAAAGAATGAAGCCTGCATTTTTTTCTTCCTTTCACTAGTCATTATAGTCATTTCCAAGATCATTTCAAGCCATTCTGTACATAATATTTCTCAAATAAGCCACAGATTTTGACAAAGGCTGTAATAATTCAAATACTATTATTAGATTACAGCCGCATTACAACGCTATGCTCCTCACCACATGGCAAACCTCGCTTCCACTGAAAAAGGGCACGCTCGAGAAAAAACCATTTGTAGGTGTATTGTCACAAGATTTCACTTTCTGTTCCCATTGCCGCTGTTCTTAGCAGCAAATCATTCTGAGCATTCAGAAGATAATTCTAAAAGCATTCCACTTTGGTAAAAATATACTGAAATACATAGAGTGTCTTTAGCTTTGGTGAGCCTGATTCTTCATTTCCAAAACCAAGAAACTGCAGCCATTACTAAGACATGAGGATCAGAGTTGTGCTACCACACGCTGTGCTGAAGAGGATGCAGCAGTATTTAAGAGACACATTTTACCTGCCATAGGACAGGTCTGAGGCCATGCAAAACGCAAGACTGGGTGCAGCCTGAGCTACAAAACCAGAACAGGAATTTATTACCATGAAATCAAAGAGGTCAGAAAAATGTGGAAAAAAGCCATCTCATTGTTTCATTCTATCCATGCGGAAAGTAAAAGAAATCTGACTTGGAAATGCTTTCTTACCTAAAATTTGTCAAATTTACATCTTAATGCACATGTGGCACTGAACTGGGATTTTGTTTAGCTTGGAAATTGCTGAAAATGTTTAGAAATGTAGGCAATTACAGCTAGTGAAAGATGCAACAATCAGCTAACATCCATCCCACTCGACTACATGCAGGTTGGCACTGTAAACAACCACACAAAGCTGAGACTGTGCCTTCTGGGCAGCCGGGAATGGGTAACACCTGTAAACAACTAGCACAGGTAGGAGCTGCAGGAGGCAGCAGATACTCTTTGTTTCCAAAACATAACCTGATGCATTATGCATAGTAACTTCGTTAAAACACTTTTGGTTTGTATCAGTATTACAGCATTACTACACAGTCACAGTGAAGTTTGTCTAATTGCCTGAAAACTTTCATAAACATTTAGCTTTTCGTTTATTTTTATTTCAACCTAGACATGAAAATTATGCAATATTTCTTCTTTGAAGTTCTAAAGCCAAAGTCAGTAATAGAATACAACACAGAATAATGCAAGTGATATGTAGTAAAAAGAAATGAGAAATTAAGTTTTCTGAGATTCCAGGGAGATAAATTTATTGCCAGAATTAAAGAAAAAAAACCAACAACCAAGGATGATATTTCGTATACAAGTATACAGATAGAGACATTGTAGCTTCATCCTTGACTGCACCGATGCTAAACACATTCTCACTANNNNCGCTTACCCTGTCAACAGTAGACATTTTATGGAATGTTTCTCCCACAAAGACTCACAACTTTATATGAGCAGGACATTTCCTTCCTAGAACCTAGGATTACATGTATTATTACAAGTATACAAGTACTCATGTAATGCTAATACTACCATTAAGGAAAGAAATATTTATTTCAAAGTTATCTGATATTTACGTACCATTTAAATTAGCAGCATGTGTTAGCTTTTTAACCTCTTAGAAGTTTTTGAGATTTTCTAGAGACCTTGCATGTGACTTGACCCACCACTTAGCTACTGCAGCGCCACAGCTTCCGAAAACAGTACTTCCTCCACCCACACCGTATTCGGTTCCACACTGCCACTCCATCGGGGGGGAGCGAAAACAACTACTATAAAAAAAGTCTTTTGATAAGAGACCCAAGTTCCGGAATAGGTTACTATAGCCACGCAGACATAGGCTATCTTCTGAAAGGAAGCAGGTTGATAGCACATCCTGCCCCAGCATGTTCTTTGCCCACATTTGTAGGGCCCATTAAAGAAAAAAACAAAAACAGAAAATCAACCCAAACCAACCAAACAAGAACAACAAAAAAGAAACATTCAGTATCAAAGCAGGGGCTACTGTATAGAATGAAAGCATATAAAATCTGATGAAAATTGCATTTACATCTGTGTAACCTAAACTAAGTACATCTTACATAAGTACACAGAAATGTGTTTCATGTTAGTGTTCAACTCCACAAAGCTAGCTTTACTTTCTCTTTATTGCTATTGTCATAATACGAAAAATAAATACCATTTGTTAGGAAAGCAGCCGTTACACAAAATTAACAGACATATTCTGCTTCAGGGCATGAATACAAGAAAATTGTCAGACATTAATAATGTAGACAGAGCATTTTCCTGGGAAAATGAGGATCCAATGGAACAACAGATAAATCATACCCAACTGCTCACTGTTTGTTGTTTCACAATCTGTTGTATTTTATCGAATATGACTAGTACAAGTCTGTTACAGCCATAAAAAAACATTAGTGGAAATTAATATGTAAATTACTGTAGTGCTTGTGTGGGATGCCATTTCATTAATTTGAATTCACTGACATAACTGCATAATCTAAATTTATGAGTTTTTCAACTGCCTCTCCATGGAGAATTCTGCATTTATTGAATTTTGCTTTAGAAGTATTTTATGCATTAAATAATATTTGCATAGCAGTAATGTACACGAATGGCTTTGAATTTAATATATAGTAATAATACCAAGAACTTTGCCTTTGAAAAAGCATACAACCTGAAGTGCAAAAAATGTATGTCAATATTTCCTTTTAAAACATTTTTTGACAGCAATGAAAACAAATTATCGGAACGGGGAACAAAACCAGTTTTGGAAGTTCTCAAAAAGTAAATATGGTTCATAATTATTTGTTGAAAAAATTGCAAATCTTTTTAATATAAGGAGTTTATGATGCATAGAACTTGTTCTGTTACCCCATCAGAGTTTATGAAGAAAAAAGCACAGTCCAAAAAGCACCAAAATATGAACAAGAAGCGTTATCAATACATAGGGCAGCTTGAAGGTTAAAGCTTGAATATCAAGTTTTTGAAAAAGCCATCAAGAAAAGAAATAATAAAGTTCCTTATTATTCAATACTTTAACAAATATCAGGACACGTAGATGGTAAATGCTTTGTGTAATCTTCGCTTTAATATCCTCTAGTTTCCCAGATCTAAATTGAGATACCCAAATAACTCACTATTGAAATATTTCTAAAGCAAATACTGCAAATACAATGTTTTCTTTCTGAAGAAAACACAGCCAATGCTAAAGAAAAGAAATTAAAGGAAAATTCCAGGGTTAAAAAATATTTCTACGATCAAAAAGTTTTATTTTAATTCATTGACAGCATTGTAAAGTGTTCTCTTCCTACTATGCTTATAAACGTTTTGACATCACCTACTTACCGGTAGGACACACTACTGGGTTAATTATCTTGCAAATGCACAAATTTGTTAAGCAACACAATTGTTTCATTGCTACATCTCATCAAATTATTTATCTAGGGGTGTCTATGGCGCAGTTTCACCCCTAGACACTGCAGTCTTTTTCACATTAAGACTCGTATGCATAAACAAAATGGGGGTTTATATATCATCTAGCCTTTGAATGTAGAACCTCACTTTGGAACAGGGCTTTTGGAGAGCGAGGAAAGGGAGGATTTGATATCAGATCTGTTTAACCACGACACAATGAGGACTATATTCCCAGCCAGCAGCAAACGTTTTGCACTTGTCAAATCCTCCTGTCAGCATCCCCTACAGCTCTGCTGACTACCAGGAACACCTGTCTGCTCCAAGGTCACTCTGATTCAATGTCACCTTGCAGCGAACACGCTCTCACACAGTTAGGATTTCAGTATCATCTTGCAGGGAAATCTGATATCTCTGTCATTTTGCTTATAATTGATTACTAGGTAATTATACTTTCTGATTTATAAGATCATACCAATTCACAACGTTGAATTAGGTTGTTTGGATGGCAAAGAAACACGCATAGATGTGACACAAAGCATGTACAGACACAAGTGTTTGTTAGACGAAATGGCTACAGTTAATTTCTTTGTATCAATTATGAAAATGTTATCTCCATATATGTTTCATTCCACTGATTTCCTACTAAAGGAATCTTTTTTCCTCTGTTTCAAATTGAGGTAGAGATATGTTTTACAGTTAAAACATCATCTGTTTTTTACCTCCTAAAACGTTTCCACCTACTTGCTAATTAGGAAGCTATCTATTTCATGGAAAATGCTGCAGTCAAAAAAATGCTGTATTTCTGAAAGTTGAATACATGCATAAATTAAATAACCATTATATATCCACAGATCCACATTCAGGGTAAATTATAGGAGTAGGTAAGAACTACAACAGGATTCTCTGCTTTGACTTGACCTTGGCATTAAAAAGAGTATAATATGTAACTTTGTTCTGTTCCCCTGAGTATCTGTAACTTTTATTAGAATTCTATGCTCCGGTTGTTCTGAGACTGAAACCTTCTCTTCATGTCTGTAACTATCACTTGCTCTCCTAAGTCTTGCAAAACATAGCAAGTAATTGTCAGGAGACACACATTCCTCAGCAGCACTCAACCTATTTACCAGCCACCTCCTCCTACACTCAAGTCTTCCAGAGAAACGTTTCCTTCCTGCTATCTCATGTTAAACTGTTCTTTCCTCCTATCCACAAATGGAATAACAGATTTCATAGGTCAGAAAAGCCAAGGGGAATGATTCAGCTCTTCAAACAACCAGAGGAATATCGATGCCATTGCTGTCCCTCACAGAAAATTCCATTTGTCTCTGCAGAAACACAAGTGCATAAGTTTTAAAGACCCACTCGTCATGGATCTTGTAAAACTATCTTCTCGGAATTTCTGTAAACATTGCCTGGTTCTGCATATGCAAAGACAAGTATTTTTCTAATGAAAAATGACAAGAGCTTCTACTGGAAAAGAAATGAACACATGTATCCTAGTCCCAATGAAAACACAGCTAAAGAGATACCACAAACATTAAAATCTGCTAAACCTTCCCCTTTGACTGCTTTCATAGCATTGGCTAGCACTGACTCTAGACTGTTTAACTACTGATAGCCAACATCAAACAGAGTTATAAGGAGTGCAGATATCAAAAGTCTTTACAGAGGACCCATGATGGTGGGTACTGGCTGCTGTGACTCTAAGGTGCTTTCCAGGTAGACGTCTAAAAAGAGGCATCTGAAGTCTTGCTGCCATGGCTGGCTATCTTCGGTCTCCAGCACTGACCGAACATGGATACCTACTTACAGGCTCCATAGAGTGGAGTTATTTCAATAATAGGTGATCAAGTAGAATGATGTTTAATGTAAGCTCTTTCTCAAGTACCCTTATAATCCTCATTCTGTAGTCACCACCCAACTTTGCTCTTTTAATTTAAAGTATCCCAGCTTGTTAAGGTTTCCACCATAATTGTCTGAAACGTACTTCAAAAGTTATTGTTGTTTCCAGAAAGTAAAGGGACAAGGAAAGAAAATAAAATTAATCCCAGGACTTAATTATTTTGCCCATGTCTCTCAGTTTATTTCCCTCTCAACTGGAATCTTATTATGTGAAAAGCTGAACAGCTAATCTTTCAGATACACAAGTTTGTCTTCTTATCTGATCCCTCTCCTCCTAAGCTTGTTTTTTGTCTGCTGATTTAAAAACCACAGCCAAGGACTTTATAGATTTTCTTCAGAGGGAGAAAAGTTGTGATGATGGCTGGTTTTGCTTGTGACTCCATCACTCATTCTTCTGCTGAAGTCAACAGAAATTTGTGATATTATAAACTGCAGCAACTGATTGACTCCACCTCCTACCATGTCTTAACAGAGACTCTGCATCCTGCTTCGCATTATTGACAATGACACCAAATCCCATCCTTACCAGCTCCTAGAAAAACTGTACAATCTGTACTCTCAGACTTAGAGACTCATCGCATGTAAAAACCACAAGGAAGGAAACCCTATCACATTTGTATTGACATGCAAGAGAATACTCTCACCAAAGAATCAGTAGAATTCACAGAAACTATCAGCAAGCCTCCAACTGCTCAACGGTTTAGTTTTCTGGGAAACACAACAAATTTCTCACACACATAAAAAAGTAAAAACACCACCATTTTGGCCAATCCCACAACAGCTAATCATGGTCTATCTTCAGTAAGAACAAGGACAATACACAGATTATCTTATCTTCTGGACTCCACCAAACTTCTATGAGGAGATACAATAATCATTACTTCTCCATCAAACTGAATCTCAAATACACCTACCACAGTATCAGTTTCTTAGCCACTGTAGTCAACATAAAAACAAAAACCTACAAACCACTATATATAAAAAAATGTGCAGACTATTAAATCCATCATTATAAAACCAGGTGCTTCTTGAAACACCCCAAGAAAGCTATAAAATACAGTAATCCCTCGACACCACTAACATTCACTGTGTATCATACGCTCACAAAGCCCAGCTCAGCAATTTCAGATGCTTAACTAAGTAAACACACCAGTCTAGAGAAATCCTTCAAATCTTTCACTGAGTCTTCTAAACCTCTCAGTTCTGACTTGGAGGGAGACTCAGAAAACCCAGATGACTCTGAGAGATAAAATATAAACTCCAAAGGATGCTAAAAAACACAGCAGAGAATATCACGATTCTGATGCTTTATAATTCTCACTCATCCCTAACACCGTGTTTCGCATTCATCTCTATGTCCCTGCCTGAAAACACTTAATGACTTTACTGTCTCTTCTCCGGATAATATCCTTTCTCCTTTCTCCACCCCTGCTCCACAGACACCCACTGTTTTTTATTGCAGATAATGCAGATCAGTAAACAGGTTAAACTTGTTACAACTTATTGTTGCACTTCAAGACCTCTCCTGCTATTACAGACTTTTAAAGAGGTTCACCTGCTCAAAAGAAGGTCTATTTTCCAGTTATTACAATTAGTCTAGAACATTACCATCTCCTTACAAAACCTGTAAAGATTTTATCCTTAGAAAATCATAGTTACAATGTTATGAGTGCATTAAAATATTTGTTGCTAGCATAAAGACTTTTAAGTGCTAATGTCTAGGGGAGATAAATAAAACAAAACTATGTAGGGCTTCGAGAAGCCTGATTACAATGTTCTTTTGTCTACAGCAGAAAAAGTATTTCTACACTGCACATAAAATTCAGATAATTATCTACTAGTTTGATTTAAGGAAGAACATGCAAGCCTTTTACTGCAGTAACAAGAGCAATTATTTTTGTGGTAAGTTAAATATTAGATTTGGAATGTTTTCAAACTAAGCATAATAATGTTTTAGCAGCAGTTTATGCTATAAAAAAATTCAAGCAGTGTCCTTTTATGCATCTGCAAATTTAATTTTTAACTTGCTAAAACTGCAGGTACCGCAGTATAGAAATGATGTTAACCAGCATTTAACAGGTACAGTAAACATTCCAAGAATTATATTACTATCTAAGCAATTATTAGGTATAATTTACATTTACATGTAAAAACCACAATGTAAATTACATGGTGTAGAGGTATAAAAGCAATCCATACAGTGATTCAGTTAGAGGGAGAACTGCTTTTTTGAAATGTGTGCTGTTACTGGTTTTGATACTTGTTTTCATTAAGCCAAAGATACTACAAGTATTGTAACCAACTATTGAAATTAGCTTGTTAATAATGTTTGTAGTTTTGCATAAGACTATCACATTGTATTTTATTTTATTTTGCAAGCAGTGTTTCTTATACTTTAATAATTTTCATTTGATTGTTTACAAGGAAAGAACCAATTAAAAAACAAGCTTACTAAACTGTCTGGTTTTCATCTAAGAGTTATCAATCACATGAGACATTCCAAAGTGCACAGGCAATACTAGTTGAATTAAATACTACCATGAGACATCTGACCTACACACCCATCATATCCTTTGAAGTACTAATTTTTTCGCTCTGAAATAAACCAAGCAACACTAATTAAGTCACAACTCTGACTGTATGAAGTGTTTGTGTTCTACACACAAAGTGTACCACTATGAAGTCCTACAAAGATTTCATTTCACACACAACATACACAAAGTTTAGAAACTGTAGCTTTATCCACATAAGACTAGAAATAAATATTATTTAAAGTGGAAAGATTAAGAGATCTTCTGATATTAGACTACCTTCTCAGATAAGCTGTTTATTTCTTAATCCAGATATTTTAGTCATTCGCTACTAGTCAGTAACCATTCTATGATTCTATGATTTCCTCATTTTACTTTCCATCTTTTGGATGTAACAATTATCTTCAGGCTGATGTTTGGTATATCGTTCAAAACCTTAATTTTGGAGATCTATAGAAAATTAAAGTTTGAAGGGGAGGAATCAGATTGATTTTTATGCTTACTAAATTCAAAACAAAAAAAATCCTTAAGTTACTGTTTTCAAAGTCCTTGTAATGCCTTCCAGAATTCTTCACGGGCCATTAAGTCCGTAATGTGGATTATTGCCTTTGGTTATTAAAACCAAGCTATTAAAAAATGCTGTTTTATTTACCAAGGTAGAATCCACACTAATTTTCTTCAATGAAAATTTCACAAGATTTTGGTATGTTATTTTAATATTTCTTAAGTAGCTAGATTATCCTGATAAACATAAAAGCCCAGAGACAGCCATCACACTCCAGTACTTCAATAATAATCCATGAGATGAAACATACTGATTCAATGGAATACAACTCATTACAATCTGTTAAATTCAACAGGGGGAAAATCCACACTCAGAGAGAAATATAGTATGAATTCCCTAAAAAGAAAAATAACATCAATACACAGGTTTTCAAAGGAAAGGTAAAAAGAGATTACCTAGAAATAGAGCTACTCTATTATATGAGGCTTTCCAAAGCAAAAGTAAACATGTCCATTTGTTGGAGGGGAGAGGGCTGAAATGGTTTTGTACAGCTTTGGAAAATCTAATTGTTCTCACACGTGCTTATGTTCTGCTCAGTCTCACAGTAAATTCTACCCAAAACAGAAGCTCATCTGGCAGATGGGCTGATCAGTCTCAAACATTATGAAACACGTAACTGCAAATATCTTGCACACTGTGCACCTATATCAAACTAGCCACGGTTGGTAACTTTTCCTACCAGTTGCTCCACAACTTACCTTATTCTTGTAAAATTAAAGGCGTTTCATTAAAACAATTTAGTAGATGGATTTTTTGGAAGAGAGAGGAGTTTCAGGTTGTTTGGGTTTACTATTATAAATTTACAGAATAGATGCAAGGTACATACATCTGGATAAAGACTAGACCTAAGCACATCAAAGCTGCCACAGCAGAGATTTCTATTATAAAATGTAGCTTCTGGAAGCATCACATCATCCTGTACTGCAAGAGAGACTCACAGCTGCAGAGGGCAGTTAAGGCTTTATCATTCTCCAACAATTCCCTACTTGCTCTCTTCAAATTACAAACAGTATCTACCAGCATCACACCTCACACAGACCTTTTATACTCTGTAAATAAGTAGAAGCTGCTTTGCATATGTCAAAATAGTTTCTTGGCTGAGATTACAATACCAGGATCTATCCAAAGCTGTGGCCATAAGGATCTTGAAATTCCAAATGATTTCACAGGATATAAAAGGCTTTATCGGAAATTCAGCTTTTAACCATTAGATGTATGTTGAATATTTAAACCCAGCAACACTTAGTTCATAGTCAAAATATATTTACTGAGTTAAAAATCTAATTTTCTCTTCCAAGAAAAATATTTTTCCAGCAACATTATTTTAAAATTGCCAGGAAAAAAGCTGATTTCTCTGGGAATTTCTACCCATGTTTTATATATTACTCAAGACTATTTAACCTCACGTTAAAAGACCTTCTATCAGGGATGACGCACTTCTAATGTGGTTTTCTTAAAGTGATCTACAAATAAAATGAAATTAATTTTATTAATTATATATGGCAATACTGAATTACAAGATATTATGCATTTTCAAACAAAGGTCTACAATGCTTTTCTAAGTATGTGAATTAAGGAAAAAAACATTTTTCTTAGTAAATAAAATATTTAAATACAAAACACAGGCAGTTCTCAATAGGAGTAAAAGACAATATACCATTCTAAAATGTATTTCCTCCATCATCTGGAAATATATGAAGTGAACAGAGTAGACATTTTTCAAGTACTTATCAATACCCCAAAGACAAAAACTGTTGGAATTTCTCATTTGTCAGTCATTTCTTTCAGCTACTTCAACAAAAATGTACCCAAAAAAAGCTATACCTAAAATAAAACTGTTTATGTTATTTAAAAATATTATATTTATATTTAAAATATTTTTAAACATCTTTTTTCCCCAATGTGTTACATGATTATGAAAATATCCCTATTTCTAATAAGGAAGCTAAAGTAAAAAAAAAGTTTAGAGGAAACCAAAGACAACTTCTTTAACAAGTAGGAATATTCAGATAATTTTTTTGCATAATATTTAATATGATCACCTCTTTCAAGTAATTCCTGGCTAAAGCAAGAGAAAGAAAATGAAAGAACTATTATTTGAAAGGCTTTTCAGACAGAAGCTAGTTTTCTTGAATAGAGAGGACAAAAGGATCTCTTTTCCTCTAATCAGAGGGAGCACTAACCCTTTTCCAGCTAGCGGGGATCTCAACAGCGTGTATAACATGGTATTGTACGTGTGACTTTCTGACTCCAGATGTTATTTAAAGAGAATATTCAGCAAATTTAAAATAAAATTCATATTCAGGAATATAGTTCAAAGAGCACTACCTACTGCATCAGCAATTTGAACAAGAGAAAGTGAGCTTTTTTGGACAGAGTTAACATCATCCTCAATATACGTGGAAGCAACAAACCAAATCTCCAGCTTGTATAAATCAGTACATTTCCATTAATTTCAGTGATAACAGACCGATTTGCATGACCTGTGAATCTGGCACTAATCTGTTAAGAGGTTTTCAAGTTTTATTTTTTGACAGCTCTCAGAAGTGATGACGTGTGAGTTGACTCAAACACAGCATTTGTAATGGTAGACATCCATTAAAAGTATACAGATTTGAAAAATTAGTTTGTTAGGGTTCTAAATTCTACAGCTTAAAGGTGATACACAATAACTACTACTAAAGTATAAAAACACCAAAATGGAACAGTGTAAAAAAAAAAAAAGAAAAAAAGTGCAGTGTTTTAAACTAATGCAATTTGTACATATGTATCTTCGTATTTCCTTGTGTAGTCACAGGGAGAAAAATTTAAAATCCATGGGAGACAAGGCACCTCATTGATTTTAAGTCCAACATTTAATCAATTCTGATGTTCACAAAGCCCTGTGGGCACCTCAGTTCACTCAGTGCCTAAGATTATGTTGCTCAAGCTTGCAGAGGAAACCTTTATCCCAGAATACCCTATGGCACCATAGTCATGGGATACTCCTTGGTGTCAAACCTCCTCTGCCAGAGAAAGGCTGAGCCGCAGCCCTCTACAAGGCGGGGGGCCATTAGTGAAAGAGGAAAGGGGTACTTTTTCACCCCCTCTTTACCCATCCTTCTTCCATTTTTGAAAGGTGGACTTTTCTTTCACAAAATGAAAAGTATAAGGCCAAATTTTAGGATCTTGAGAAGACACAGATGCTACCTTGCTGTTTAGACTAGATGCCCAAATTCCCAGGAGTTAAAAGCTTATGTCATTACTGACCAATTTAAATCCTGGTCTACCTACTGTGCCAGAATGTCATATCTCAATCCTGGACCTTCTTAACATACACACTGTATATAAAAATTGGATATTTCATTTCACTTGGCAAAGGGTATCTAAAGATTACAATTTAAATGCACATTATAATGCTTCAATCATTGTCTGAATCTAAGTTAAGTCTTGCAAAGATCTGAATATAGACTTGAACATTCTAGAATATATTCTTTTTCTTCACTGACATGCTCCCCTGGCCTTTTTAAAAAACTGTATCTGAAATTTTCTATTGAAATGGAATTTAATCACAATGCACATTTATATGCCTTACACTGCTGACCAGATTATTAACCTAAAATATTAATCAGAAAGCAATACCTCATAGTTCTTCTGACATTTCAGAATCCCAGATTGAGTCTCCTATCTCAAGCAGGAATTGGAAAATTGCCGAAGCATTTACATATCTCAAAAATAATTCAAAACTCAAGGACAAAGCAAAGTCTTCCCAACACTCCAGTCCATCACTGAAAACCCCAAGTAAACAAAAAGCCAAAAAAAACCTACGAGCAGTATTGCACGTATCTATGACTTGTGTATTGAATCAATACAGATAAATTAGAAGTATATTGCTTCTTGGATTAGATAAAAG
>JAOXJM010000001.1:29543527-29554530 GCA_026413425.1 Tringa solitaria | reverse complement strand
AAATAAAATTTGTCACACAAGATTAAAAAGTTCTGTTGCAGTAATATTGCCAGATTCAGCTATTTGTGATTCTTTTGCAGAAAATTTTTGTCTTCAACACTAAAGCTCTGTAAACAAGCATGAGGTTACATCTTTCTTTAAAATTCTCACCCCTGCTCTTAAAAACTAAATTAGAGCTTAAAACATTTCTGATTCTACTCTCCCTCCAATAATCCGTCATTAGCTTTAATTACATTCTACATAGTAATATTATTCTTATAAACAGCCAAACCTAGTGAAAGTTACTGTTCTAGAAATAGTAAGAAGCTATGATCCAGGAGAGAAGCTTCTTCTCTTCTATCACAAGCAAGTAATTGAAATGTTCCTTCCTTGTGTGTCTTATTATGTATAGGAACCTGCAAGTCCTTTCAAGTTAATATGTTATTTTTACATCTTGGTGAAATTTTCTGAAATGCTTAATCTATTTTATGTATGATTGTCTTCAGGGCATTTGCATACCACTGCCTACATACAGATCACTCCTATTTTCATATATTCTGATAAGAGAATTCACTATTTTGTTTACAAAAACTTATACACAGTACAATTATTATCCTTCAGAATAATTTGCAGCTATTCACTGTAAATATATCTGCTTATATGGTATACACATCAAATTCATCATCCTTAACTTCAACTATCTAAAACAAAGGTTTGTCTAATTAATCGCCCAGGTCCTCCATCCAATTCATTGGGACAGAAAAGCACAAAAAGGTGAAAATTCATCCCACCTACATCAGACATCTTTTAAAGGAAAATAAACTGCTCTCTTGAGGTGCCTGCTTGTCCAGTTAATTATAAAGAAAGTCTATGTGACTAAGTTTTATTGAAAATCTCAGTTTTAGACAGATACATATAAGTAAGATTTAATCCAGCTATTACATGGCAACACAAGTATTTCTGATAGTGTAGTTACATCACCTCCTCAGAATGACACAGGCTAAGCAGACAAAAAGGTATTTGCTCTCAGCAGAGCTGAATTTAGACAAAGTTGTCTGCACAGCAGCTGTAGCTGGTTTGCCATTCTCCTACCATGACCCAGCACAGCTTCGCTGGCAAAACTCCATATGACAAGCTTGGCCTGGAATGTAACTATAAGAAAGCTGAGTCAATAAATTAATAAAAAAAAGTTCACAGCTAAGTATGATTTCTAAGATGCAAAAGAATCCTACTGGATATTAGTGCTTATTCCA
The DNA here is from genome assembly GCA_026413425.1 of Tringa solitaria. Taxonomy (NCBI): domain Eukaryota; kingdom Metazoa; phylum Chordata; class Aves; order Charadriiformes; family Scolopacidae; genus Tringa; species Tringa solitaria. Next base: position 29,553,298 of record JAOXJM010000001.1, on the reverse strand, counting down.
CACATGCATGGTTTATAATCTTCTTTAAATGAGAACTAGCAGTACAGTTCACAGCAAACATTAAATAGTGTTCTAAGAAATATACTGAACTACAGAGCAGCATGTGCTGGAACAAACTGGTTTTTATACCTGTATACCAGTGGCATCCCCCAGTCTGGGTAGTATGGTGGGATGGCAGCGAAAAACAGCGCAAGTAAATTTTCTTGCAAACTTAACTCACTTTGTAAAGCCAGACCTTTGATTCTGAAGTCAAAGCAAGGAAAACAGATTCTGATGTTGGCTTAACCACATTTTCATGTTTCCTGTTTTGTCCTTACCAAATGTATTTAGACTAAAAATCATAACAGGTATATTCAGGCCTTTTTTTAAAAAGAAAATAATCTGTTCAAATCAAAATAGCAAGAACAACAAAAGTTTTATTTAAAGCTGGTATTTATCAGACAAACATAGCATAAAAAGGCAGCAATAAACTTATGCTCTGCTATATCTAGTGGATTCATAAATACTGCTTTTTTCTTGCTTCCTCTCAAGTCTGTGATCAAAAGACAGAACACTCTTGGCAATAATACATTTAAGATTAAAGAAAAAAAAACAAACAACAAAAAAAAGCCTGGAAGAAAATAAAATTGTTGCTGTTTAGTGAGTATCATCATCTTTATTAAAACTTTTCTTTTAAGGAATATTTGCTCCTAACAGGAAAATAAAGTAAAATATTTTGGAAAGGAATTCAGAACAAAAATATAGCTATAGAATTAAAGGTGTCTTCCAACAATTCTATAAGATCATCAAGTCCAACTGTTAGCCTAACACTGCCAAGTTACCAGTAAACCACGTCCCTAAGCACTGCATCTACACATCTTTTAAATACCTCTAGGGATTTAACTCAACTCAACCACTTCCTGTTCCAATGCTTGACAACTCTTTCAGTGAAAAAATTTTTCCTAATGTCCATCTAAACCTCCCCTGGTGCAACTTAAGGCCATTTCCTCTTCTCCTGTTGCCTGTGATTTGGGAGAAGAGACCAACCCCTGCCTCTCTACAACCTCCTTTCAGGCAGTAAACAGCTCCAGTTCCCTCAACTGCTCCTCACAAGACATATTCTCCAAACCCGTCGTCATCTTCCTTGCCTTTCTCCAAACAACAGTCCAGCACCTCAATGTCTTTATTGTAGTGAGGGGCCCAAAACTGGACAGAGTACTCGAGGTGGGGCCTCACCAGTGCCAAGTACAGGGGGATGATTGCTTCCCTAGTCCTGCTGGCTGCACTGCTCCTGATAGAGGTCAGGATGCTGTTGGCCTTCTTGGCCACCCAGGCACACCGCTGGCTCATATTCAACCAACTCTCAGGCAACATTGCCAGGTCCTTTTCCACCAGGCAGCTTTCCAGCCACTCTTCCCCAAGCCTGTAGCGCTGCATGGGGTTGTTGTGACCCGAGTGTAGGACGCAGCACTTGGCCTTGTCGAACCTCATCCCGTTGGCCTCAGCTCATCTATCCAGCCCATCTATCCCAAGTCCAGATCCCTCTGCAGAAGCTTTGTACCCTCAAGCAGATAAACACTCCCACCCAACACAGTGTCATCTGCAAGCTTACTGAGGGTGCAGTCAATCCCCTCATCCAGATCATTGATAAAAATATTAAACAGAACTGGCCCAAACTGGATTTAACTCCATTCATGACCACTCTTTAGGCCTCGCCATCCAGCTAGTTTTTCACCCAGCAAAGTGCACGCCCATCCAAGCCAGGAACAGCCAGATTCTCCAGGAGAATGCTATGGGTAACAATGTCAAATTACTGAAGTCTAGGTGGACAACATCCACAGTATTTCCACTAAGCAGGTTACCTTGTCATAGAAGGAAATCAGGTTAGTCAAGCAGGACCTGCCTTTCATAAATCCATGCTGACTGGGCCTGATGACCTGGTTCTCCTGTACATGCTGCACTCAAGACGACTTGTTCCATAACCTTCCCCCGCACCAGTGTCAGACTGACAGACCTGTAGTTCCCAGAATCCTCCTTCTGGCCCTTCTTGTAGATGGGCGTCGCATTTGCTACCCTCCAGTCAACTGGGACCTCCCTGGTTAGCCAGGACTGCTGAAAAAGGATGGAAAAATGGCTTGGTAAGCACTTCCATCAGCTGCCTCAGTACCCTTGCATGGATCCCATTCAGCCCCATAGGGTTTTGTGCATCTAAGTGGTGTAGCTGCTTGCTAACCATTTCCTCTTGGATTATGGGGGGTTCATTCTGCTCCCCACCCCTGTGTACTTGCTCAGGGGGCTGGGAACTCAGAGAACAACTGGTCTTACTACTAAAGACGGATGCAAAGAAGGCACTAAGTACCCCAGCCTTTTCCTCATTTTTGGTTACTTCTTTCCTCCCACATCCAATAAAGGATGGAGATTCTCCTTAATTCTCCTTTTGTTCTTACTGTCTTTTAAGGCAGTAGCCAAATTAAGTTCTAGTTGGGCTTTGGCCCTTCTAATTTTCTCCCTGCACAACTATATACTATATGCAACACTCAAACCAGGTTAGTGCCAAACCATACCAAGTCTTCAAAAAGCTTGCTTTGCTCACCTTACATTAAGATGACAAACTACTGTCTAACTTTCCATGCCTCTTCTAAACAATTTACTTTTTTTTTTACGTAAACACAGTTTTTCTACTGTGATTTTGAACTTCTCTTTTCTGCTGTTTACACTTATAAACAATTTGAGTTACAGGACTTAGAAACATTTCCAACATGTATGCTGTTTCCAGAAAGACAGTATGAACACTTGATTCATTCCACTGGTTCATACACAACAGTTTAGATAATTTTTTTAGACAGAGTGGTTTCTCACATCTCCTATATAAATCAAGCACAACTTTAAAGCATACAAATTCTAGAATGGATTTATTAACCTTGTTTTGATAACTAACTTTTTTTAAGCAGGCCTAAGAAAGCCCATACTACTAGGAACTTAATTAAAATATATACACTGAAAACTCAGTTTTTTCTCAGTAGCTTGTTCTTTCTGTGGTCAAAGAATTTATACAATTCCTGCTATGGTACCATTAAGACTTATATACATGCCTCAAATATTAATGAAGATGAAAAAATTTCCTTCTTTTCCTGTCAGCTACACTAACAGATCTTAGGTTTACAAATAATGTAAGATTAAGTGAATAAAATATTAAAACAGTTTCCTCCATAACGGTGACAAAAGCTGTAGATTGACTTGAGATTAAAATGCATCAAGACATATAAAACATTTGAACCAGGATTGGTATTCATATATAAATGTATTTTTCACATCCAGTGTGAAATATTTTAGGCCAATTAAGCAGCAGAGACCTGGCAAATATGTAGTTGATTTTTACATTTGTATACTACTTATCTGAATTACTGTAGCTTTCCACAATTATGAAGCTGAACACGAGCAGTTTTGTACATTTGCAGTCACCATACAGACTAAACATTTTTGTTTTCACTTCATTTTATTGCACTGTTCCAGTCACACAGATTCCCATTAAGCCAGAAAAATTATGTGGTTTAAAAATTATTTCTAACAGCAAATAATTAGAGATTATATCTGCCATGTCTTCTATTGGAAAATAATTTTAAACACCAAATCTGACAACGAAGCTTCACCTTGCTTAATAGTAGTAACAGAATCCTAGCAACCAGCAATCTACATGTGTTTATGCCCCATTTCAAGTCTCCAGGTTAACTAAGGAACTACCGTTATTAACAAGAGCAGAGCTTAAATCTCTATTGTCAAAAATAATTTTTGATCTTAAACAATGATGCAGTTCCTTTGGATGGAAGACCAAGACAGTGAGTTAAGAAAATAAGGCCTAGAAAAAAGGGAGATAATCCATTCGAGCCTTCTTGCACTGAGGTGGAACCAATAATACTTGATTTATGCCTGGCAGAACTTTGTCCAATTTGCTCTTTACATCAAGAATTCTATGTTTCCTCCTCCTCTTCTTTTTCCCTAGAGTAATTAAACGCAGGTTTTCTGTCTTCCTTTGCACAGCTCTTTTACAAAAAATACAGACCTTTTTCTTTCATTCCAGAATTTTTCCAGTCTAGCAATGTTACATACTGTGAGTTTCCCACATTCTCACTGGAACATGAGCAAGGATAATAAAAAAGTAAATCAATCCTCCATTACTTGAAAACACTTCCACAGTAATAGGAGGCCACTTGGTTTCTTCTAAATTTTATGTTCACAGATACAGAATGACAGAATATTTGGAAGGGACATCTGAATGTCATCTGGTCCAGCCCCCCTGTACAAGCAGGGCCACCTACAGCCAGTTGCCCAGGACCACATGCAGATGTTTTTTTTTGTAATTCAGAATTATCTTAATTCACCTGTTTTTTTCCATTTACACATCTTTTTCAACTTCAATGTAAATAATAAAGCAATTCTTTCTAAATCAGCACAATGACATCCTAAATCTGATTTTTATGACACTTATGTGCAAAACTACAGAATTGATTTCTTCCCTGCTACAGCGAAAGTAAATCCAATATATTCAGGCTAGCTGGTTGATAGACCTGAGATCTTAAAAAACACATATATACAATGGTGTGGATTTGTATTGTATTTTGCAGGTTTTGCTATTGACAGATTTATGTCCGTCACCCACTGTAGAAAGAAAATGATCACATTACTGCGATAGTGCAGTAATATTATGGCTCAATTTCACTTTAATTTACACTATTGCTGAAGAAATGGCTAATAAAGCAATTTTCAATATGGAAACTAAACTAGTACAATATACATTACAAAATAATGGATAGCAAATTACCACCAGGGGAAAAATGTATGGCAAATGATACAATTATAATTTATTAAATTTTCAAAACTCCAGCAGAATATTTTTATAGGACACTTGTATGAACACAAACTCCCCAGTCAGCTCAAGTAACACGCCATACTGGCCTCAAAAAAAGAACTTTGGATTTTGAAGAAAACCTCATTTTCATTCTTTAACAAGGTATGTATCCCTCTTTTTTGGGTGACTTTGTTCAAGTACCATTAGCTGTGGGCAAAAAGTCACTGCAAGCAGAATAAACCTTAAATTACCATTAAAACACAACACTTACTTAACAATAAATATTAATAAATATTTAAATTATTTTTAAATTTATTTAATATTTAAATAAATATGATATTTAAAACTATTTATTTCCTAACACACACAAAATATACCTACAGTTTCACAACATGACTAAGCATTAGTATTATCACTACCCAGGCAAGACACACAGAGCTCTAGTTAAGAGCTGTCCTTCGCTATTGCCTGGAAATGATCCTCAATGGTGCTGACTTGACATCTCTTGATGACTCCATTTTTGCCTTTAGGTTTGTTTACATTTCACACTGGTGTTTTCCACCACATGTTACTGCTCATAGCTATCTCAACAATATAACTCGCATCTCTCATTTCACCTTCCTTATTTTGCATTATTCTACTCCGTAGACGTTTTCTCAATGCTTTCAACTTCGCAGTCTCCTCAGAAGCCTAAGTTGTGGTTATACAGGCCATATCAGGGATGGGGCTTAGATCCTTGACCGTGGCTGACTACAGAGGGAGAGGGGAGAAAGAGTTTTGGCAAGGTGCTTTCTCCTCACACAGAACATGCCTCTGCATCCGCTCTTCTGTTTCTACAAAGAGGATGGCAGTTAGTTTTGGACGTTCTGCTAAGGAGTGAACTCCAAGTGTGTAACACCCAGAAGAAATGCTGTACCTAGAAAACCTGAAACAGCCACGCTGCAAAGCCTCATCTGCTCCACAGTATGAACGGAGGCAGGGACCAACACAGTTAAGCAGCCCAGCACTCCATCCTTCAGGCAGAACTCAAGCAATCCAAGTGATTTAAGGACACATATTGATGAAAATGCAGACTTTGAATACATTCCCTACCCATAGACAAAAATCCTGGTATCGTAACAGATGCCAAATAGTAATTTCAGGCTGAAAGAAATGTTTAAAAACCAAAGAACTGGAAAATTCAGAGAAAACATATTAAAAACTTCTGAAAAATCAGCTAAATTGCCTCTTCACATAGAATGCTAAATAAAATTACTTTAAACTATGAAAGCGTTCATTTTTAATGTAATGAAATATTTTTAAATTTATTACTTGAAAAATATGAAATTATATTTTCTCGAAAAATATTTAAGCTTCTTTAAAGAAAGCACAGAGAAAGCACATCTTTCTATTGAACCATGTCAAAACATTTGCTCGCATTAGCTCTAAGAATCAATATCAGCTGCCTGATTAACACACATGCTTAATTTCAGAGAAAGTCTTACTAATTTTTTTTTGTGGCAATTAATTGTTACCTTATTATCAATAGTGTGATTATTTGTTTTAATGCTTACCTAGCCTCACATCTTATACTTCCCCCAACAAGTATTCTGACTTCACAATACTTGAAAGAACAGGATTTATGTACATAACTCACAAAAGCATACTACATTTCAGAAGGAAATGCACTCATGGTGATAATACTTCCTTTTAAATTGGGGGGTGGGGGGGTGTCAGGTGAGAAAGAAACCTGTTTGACAAAAAAATCTACAGGACCTAAAATTCATTTGTGATTGCTACTAGAATTTAACAGGGACACACAAGTGACAAAGGCAACTAGAATGCTACAAAAAATACATGGTTTTGTTCCTTGTCTGCAGGGTGTTACACTTCTTTTTAATAACTGCTCTTTCACTTGAGATAGAAAATTGAAATACTTAGAATGTCTTCTATTCATATTGCAAATGAAACGTTACTGACTCACTTCATCAAAAAAAAATTCAATACCTTTTCTTGTAATTGAGTTAGTGACGGAGCTTAAATAGTCATTTTGCTGATATAGCAAAGTAAGGATAGGAGATGTGATATTTTACAATTTTACCAACAGGGTGATAGATTTCTATTTGTTAAATACTACCTTTTATAAACATATTGTAAGGAGGGTAAGTATATAAGAATGACCTAAACTATTAGGCAAGTAAGTCCTTTGCTTTCTGATGTATGTTTGCAGCTAAGGAATGATCATGCGTCAGGATGCAACCTAACTATTTTTGTGAACTGCTACCATATGAACCTCATGAAGTTCAACAAGGCCAAGTGCAAAGTCCTGCACCTGAGTCAAGGCAATCCCAAGCACAAGCACAGGCTGGGCAGAGAATGGATTAAGAGTAGTGCCGAGGAGAAGGACTTGCGGGTGTTGGTGGATGAGAAGCTCAACATGAGCCAGCAATGTGTGCTTGCAGCCCAGAAACCCAACTACATCCTGCACCACAGCAAAAGTGTGGCCAGCAGGTTGAGGGAGGTGATTCCGCCCCTCTTCTCTGCTCTCGTGAGAATCCACCTGGAGTACTGTATCCAGCTCTAGGGGCCCCAACTTAAGAAGGACAGGGACCTGTTGGAGCGGGTGCAGCAGAAGGCCACAAAGATGATCAGGGGGCTGTAGCATCCCTCCTGTGAAGATAGGCACAGAGAGCTTGGGTTGTTCAGCGTGGAGAAGGCTCTGGGAAGACCTTATAACAGCCTTCCAGTACCTAAAGAGGGCCTACAGGAAAGATGGGGAGGGACTCCTTATCAGGGAGTGGAGAGATAGGACAAGGGGTAATGATTTTAAACTGGAAGAGGGTAGATTTAGATGTGAAGAAGAAATTCTTTATTGTGAGGGTGGTGAGACACCGGAATAGGTTGCCCAAAGAAGCTGTAAATGCCCCATCCTTGGAAGTATTCAAGACCAGGCTGGATGGGGTTTTGAGCAAACTGGTCTGGTGGGAAATGTCCCTACCCATGTCCTGGGCACGGAACTAGATCATCTTTAAGGTCCCTTCCAACTCAAACCATTCTATGATTCTATTACAGGATTATATGTCAAAGAGAACATTAGAATCCTGTTTCAAAAAATTAAAATAGCCAAGAGTGAATCATTGTTCAAATAAGTTTTTCCCCCCTTTTTTTGAATTTACTGAAGTGTAATTTCTTTAACTGCTCTTCAGCTACACAGTTAAGTATTGACAGAAGATTTGCCATCATTACCATTGAAAATAGATGTTTATATGCCTTTTTTAAACCTAAGTATGGAAAGCCCATAAAGAGGAATTAATACTGCTGAATATCAACAGACTAATGGCTACCTTTAAGGTGCCTCAGTCAGAGAACAGAATCCAAAGTACAAAGGCAAAAATCCAAAGGCAGGCAAAGAAATTGCATTCATATTCATTTTCATAAGTAAAGGCAGGTGTTTCACAAGGCAGTCCAAAAATCTGCATTCCTTATTTTTTACAGTGACAAAGCAAAAATGGAAAATACCCAATTAATTGGATAATTAAGTGATCTCCTGGAACAGTATCTTCAATTACTGAATATTTTAACAACATATATATCAGTGTTTATGAGCATAAGAGAGAAAGATTCTGGTTTTTATAACAGTAAGCAAATCTAGAAATCAGGTCTGCCTTTTGCCTGTAGTAATCTATTATCTTAGTAATTTCTTGAAGAAGTAAGGAAGTATAGGAAGTACAGGACAGAAAGCAAACTCAAATGAGAAGTCAATTATGACTATATTTTTTAAATAATTGTAATTATTGTAAATAATTGCACATTTCCCAATTTAGTAGAACAGAATAAGGTGTAAACTGAAAAAGGTATTTCTGAAATGCCAGAAGAAACAAAAAAGTTTCAGTATAAATTAACATAATATTTGCCAACTTCCGATAAATTTCATCATTTTCATTTTGTTATGATTTGTCCCAAAATTCCCTTTGTACTGAAACATTCCATGTAACTTCTCTGTCATGAGGCAGACTAAAAAGGGAAGGAAAGCATCAAGAAAATAAATTTACTAACCTTTCAGTTCCGAGGTTATATGTAGCAGCAAAGCTTAAAGAAGAGAAATCATCAGATAATCCTTCAGTAATTTCACACACATGTAATCTAGTCACTGAACAGAACCCAGCTGTGTATTGTTTTTAGGATTTCAAGGAAAACTGCAAACAGGTCAGGTTCACAGAACACACATACTAGAGCCGGAATATTGATTACTAGATCAAATAATTTCTAAACCTTTTTTCATCATTTTGAAATGGAAGTATCATCACCTTGATTTGGTTCTATTTTATAGAGGGACAGAGACCTCAGACTTCCATATATTTCATGCATTGGTAATAAACAGGAAGTCACGCTTGTGACCAAACAACATGGCTAGTAGAAAAGGGACAGACGTGTGATATTTTGAAAAATGAAAAACTAGATGTTTTTCTATGCTATTAAGACTGTGGAAGAAACTAACTGTTGACAAATTGTTAAAACTCAGTCAATAACCTCGAATGCAATCTTCCAGGTATGGCATTTGTCAAAAAGGCTGAAACTTTGTATCAGTGAGACCCTTTAGTCACAATACACCTCAGGGATTAGACCAGATACTGTGAGAGTTAATGTTAGCTGTCAACAGTTGTCAAAATGGATGCCAGCAAGTGAAACATATATACATATTTTAAAGCAAGTCACAGCTGACTTGGTCTAAAATGGGCATCACTTCAATATTAAAATAATAATACCAAGCCAAACACACAATCCCCCAAAAAACCCTGTGAACTCCACAGGTAAAAATGTCCCATATATGTCACTTCTCATGGTCTGTTTTACATTAAGAGACAAATTAAGTGCATATGCCTGCAAACTGCTACAATAAAAGTAGGTTTCTACATACAATGAGGCTTCCCAGACACTACTCATCCAAAAAATTCAAGAATGTCACC
>JAOXJM010000001.1:29507493-29527450 GCA_026413425.1 Tringa solitaria | reverse complement strand
CACTGGAACAGGTTGCCCAGAGAAGCTGTGGATGCCTCATCCCTGGAAGTGTTCAGGGCCAGGCTGGATGGGGCTTTAAGCAAACTGATCTAGTGAGAGGTGCCCCTGCCCATGGCGGGGAGGTTGGAACTTGATAATCTTTAAGGTCCCTTCTAACTCTCCATTCTATGATTCTATGAACAGGACGCAAATTTGACTGTAACACTGAAGACCCCTGTTGGTCAGCTATTACAATCTCACAAAAGAAGGCTCCAAGAAACATACAGTAAAGAGTAAGAGATGTCACCCTGAAATTTAAGATATAACACGAAAAATATTTTTCCTGAGCATTAGTAAAGTGCACGTAAATAATCCTTAAAATTGTATAGTGAAACAAATTCAAATAACTTAATCGCTATTTGGTCACCTAGTTTAGGGACAGCAGTGGAAAATTAATTTAGAAATATGTTTTTAATCTAAATTAAAATCCACGCCATTTATTTGGCCCAGCATTAATAACAAAACTTCTAGGGATAATTGATAAAAAACTCATTTCTGGAAGTGCTCATTTTTCTCCTTTGACTACAGAGGAATTCTAGTGAGTAGGCTTGATTTACGACATCTAACTATTAAAACAATAGAGATAATTGGAGTAAGTTTAATGCAGAAAGCCCCCTTGAGGTAACAAAGAAATCTAAGCGGAGTTTCTTGAACAATGATGCTCTTGTCCAAAGTCAGCATCCTTAGGCATGACAAAATGTAAGTAAGAATAAAATAATAGTCTAGGGGCTTCGTTCTTAAGGCTTCATTAGAGAGTCTTCAAATGGAGAAAAAAAAAAAAAAAAAAAAAACAAAACACAGAACAAAAAAACAAGTCAAAAGATCAAAAGATGCTATGAAGAGAGAAAATAGATTTACTTGCTGGCCAACCTTAAACAGATGAACTAGTCTGTTGCAAGCACTGAAAAAAGTAAAGTATTAATGTAATGTGTTTAAGGAAATCTGCTATGATAAAATAAGGCAAAACAAAGATGTCACAACTCATTCTCCAGAACCTCTACTAAATAGAGACTCCACCAAAACACGGCTAGGATCAACAAAACTGGAACAATCTCACAAAGTGTCAATCATATAACTTTGTACTCCAATACAGGCCTGTTGTCAGCATCCTTGTTTTCTCTCTGATGTTTCTGTATGTGCTTATTAGGACTGGTTGAAAGTGGCAGGATTGACTTCCCAAGATTTACACACTTAAATGGAGCGGGGCTTGAAAAGCATTTTGTTGTCCAGTAGCACACCATCTGTTGCTTGACTAGGACACCTTGGATACAGACGCAATCTAAGCACCAAAACCAGTAAGTGAAGACAAACCTAAACATGTGTTTCTTTAGCACCCCTCTACATAAAACTCATAATCACATTGAAGGGGATTTATAGCACTGCAACCAGTTTATTAGTATCCTCCTGAATATAACAATCCAAACAGAGCCAGAAAACAACTTTAGAAGGAGATCTCATTTGCCTGTAAATATACAAGTCACAATATTGTTGTTTTTTTTTGAAACGGGCCCAAAATTGAAAAAACCTTCACATATATTTCCTATTCATCACTAAGACATTGAATAATCCTCCTATCTGACTAGAAGCTTACCATTCTATAGGGAGGACCTTCAACTGCTGTACATATTATGACTCTATACACTGACAAACAGGGACTTTGTTTTCAAATATAACATTGTCATTCTAGGATCTAAAAATTTTGTATACAACATAGACCATAAACACATCTATAAATCAGTACATTAAAAAACTGTAAATGTAATTTTTTAATATTTGATTATTTTTTATAAAATGTAAAATAAATACACTTAACATTTTCCCTTTTAGAAGTTTTTAAGTCTTATGACTTTCTGAACTGTTTTAAAAATATATATTGGATTTGGACCCTAAGGAGAAAAAGTTGAAAGTAATCTTTAGGGCTGTGGGTTGGAAGTGCAAGACGGGGATTACAGTCTCTCTTCTTACAGGCAATATGAACCTCATATGCTCTAAGGAATTACAGCAACAGGGAATCCAAATCTTTTCACAGTCTGGGTTCTCAGCAGCACCAACCATTGCTTTTGTTCCAAGTCACCCAGAGAAAGGAGAAAACGACTCATAGAGAGCATAAAGATTAACAATTTTTGCAATGGGTGTGAGTGATATGTTGCAGTCATTCCTGCTACTGCATGCCAACTCTTTCAAAGTATGACCTCTGCGTATCCATAATTAATATTTCCCAAATGGATGATGCAATCTGAAATTAGTTTACAAATATTACATATGCATAATAAGCATTATTAAATTATTATGCAAGTCTCTTATTTTCTAGCATGTATATCATACATAATTATTTTCTTTTTAATGATAACCTCACCAACATACAGCCATTAATAATTTTGCTATTTCAGTTCACAAATTCCTAGTGAGGCTAATTTTCTTCCAAAGTTAACGATCATTTTGAGTATCAGCTATTCATACTAGTCTCCATTTGTTTCTCTTTTGTCCTTGGATCAAACTTCCATAGCAATTTCCAAAATCAGTTTATTCTTAGAAAGCACATGGGAGACCTGTCAGGAATATATGAATAAAGGAATCATAAGCCTCTTCTGTTAAAAGTGCATGTTGAAGAAAAGGTTCTTCATGAGATAACATTAAAAATTGTACAACTTTTATCTTCATGTAGATGAAGTTCATGACAAGAGCCATATTGATGGGTTTTATTTGCTCACTTTGTCAATTGCAAGTGTGAGACAAAGAAAAATAGTAGAATGTTTACTGAGACCATTCCCGTATCAGTCACATTACTACTAATATACCCTAAAGCAGCAGTATAACTGATAGATTAGAGATACTGAAAATGGATTTTTTCTAGCCTGAAGTAATGCTTTATGCTAATAAGACCAAATATTCCGTGCATTTTGTGTGAACACCAGGGACTGACACAGGTTTGCTGGCCCCACCACTACCAACTAGAGAATGCACTTGTTGCTGTGATTGTTAAAGCTCCTCCTGAGCTTTAACAAAGAGTACACAGCTGCACACAGGAATTGGAACAAGCCACACAGAAGAGCTAAATGTAGTTGCTAGCAGAAATTTCTGGAATAACCCAGGAGGGCTTTTACAAATCAGGACATGAAGAGTCCCTCCAAATTTAAATTTCCCTTGGCGGTTAACTGCTGCTGCATTAGCGAATCATGTGAACTGAAAAACCCTGCTGAGTAGCCTTGCATATAGTTATAACACCACTGAAATCCTAAACACAACTGTTCCAGTCTTGCAACTCTAACTGTTTTCAAATGTGTCAGTTCATTCACATACATACTAGAGAGATATGTTGTACCTGGTCACTAACCATAGGTAAAAGCTGATTAAAGCACGCACATACAAAAACTGTTAAGTGTTATAAAGGAGAAAAGTGGAAACTATTTGGAATTAGACAGCTGGAATAATGGTGGCAAATTTGAGAAAAGTGGGAGACTACAGCTCCTAAGATGCAGGCCACAGTCCTCCAGTTTTAAGGTAACAACACAGAACCAACTATCACACATAAACCTCAACCTACTGTACGCATTCAAAAACTCTGTAATCTCTTCAGCATCCGTAACGGCCACAGGATTACAAATAAAAATTTACCAGAAGAATTGGAAGGCCAGCTACTCAAACTCTTATCAGAGATGACCACTGAGATAATGCCACAAAAAGGATATATGAAAGAAGAAATAAAGAGGAGGAAACATTCTATAGTAATGTGCTCAGCTGTTTCAATTATCACAAATAAGAAGCATCTAGACAAAGTTTTATCTATTAAGATGCACTTTTTTTGCTAACTTTGGGTTCAGACATTCAGAGGTCCTTTGTTTTGTTCAATCTGGTTTAACTTAATGTTAGTTAACACATTTTCACAACCTCATAAATTTCTCCCAGTAAGGATTCATCTTAACATCACACCTTCTCATGACCATCAGTTTTAAAACATGGAGAACGAGATGCTCACTCTCTCAATTAAGCACTAGTAGTGCAGTCCTGCTGATGCACAAAAAGAATTGTCTGACCACAGGAAAGCATAAGGTTTCATGCAGTAAAGGTGACAAGTGTTAAATCAACTTACTTAACAAATCTAACATTCAATATTACAGTCCAGATATCATGGGATAATGTAAAGGTGAAACATTATCTTAGAAGGTCACAAGAGGCCCATGAAAGATTATTTTTCTTACAACTTTCTGGCTTTGCAAGTTATTTTAAACATATTACAATAAAAAAATATCAACTATACCAACAACCCCCTTCAGTTCTCAAAGGTGTGCATGCTGTTCCTGTGGAGTAGTGGTTATACTGTTCCAGAATAATCTATATACTTCACAAATTTTACAAAGAAATCATAGCTCACAACAAGGAAAACGTAGTTAACATTTCATGTTCTACAGAAGCTGTTCCTATTTAAATCAGAGATCTGAAACCATCTCGTCATAAGCTGTTTGGAACAATGAAGCTAAGTTTATAATTCTGTCTCATGGATTCAGCTAAGCTATTATCAATTAAGAATATGGAATATAATTTGTAATTAAGTTTTCTCCTTTAATGTTAAACAGATAAGCCTTTGAACTCAAGAAAAATGCAAACGAATACAAATCTGCTGTAGAAAAAAAAGATACTACTGTCAGTGTCCTGCAGGACTGAGGAACACGCTGTGCATGATCACGCATTTAAATATCTTCCAACAGTATCTCTTTACTAAGGTCAAACTCAGCACCAGTTTAAAAATAGACTGTTCTGAAGGCGAAGGGGATCTTATGCAGACGCAAACATCACAGCAGCCCTTCTGGGTGTACAGGATGCTATTAGCTTTTGCTTGCTGACAATATACTTCCCTTTATATGGCAAGGCCACACTTGTCTCATTACAGTTGCCCTAGTTCTTGAAACATCAAAGTTATTGTTCTGAGAATGCCACTAATTTGTCCCTTAAAGCAAACATATAAACCAACACGTAACACAAGAAATATGCCCACTAAGTATCTCTTATTTGCCTTAAGATATACACTCTTAATTACTGAAACCTTAAACGGCATTATGCTATAGATCTTGGTTTTAAGTGAATTATGATTTTAAGGTTTTACTTCTACCTTTTTGCCTAGTCCACATTTCTATTTATATACTACTTTTTTACATTTCACAAAGGTGAACTTCAGGAAAGGTGCGTTTTATGAAAGATATCTACATTACCAGGGAAAAACATCTGAGCTGAAAGACTAGATTATTCTCCTCCATATTGCCAGAGGAGACAAGTCAAGTTCAAATCAATTTAAGCTCTATTTACGAAATAAATAAAAATATTCTTGTAGATTCTTCCTACATCAAGTCACTAAATTACAGCCATGACACTAAGATTTGTTGATAACCCCTCTCTTTGCTTTCAGTTTTCCATCACATTAATTTTTTTGCCTTCATTTTAGGTGTCTTTTGTACTATATTCCTGACACATTTCTCTCTGATTTACAGTCAAAATGTTGACCCTGTCCCCTATGAATGAATCCAGTCAGACTTAATTGAAAATTTAACAAGTGAGCAAACAATTACTTGTGTACTTTTCCAGGCTCCTCTTCTCACTTGGGAACTGCTCTCCACATACATTTGCAAAGCAGTTCTCTTTATTATAGTATGTTAAACATGACCCATGATTCAGGCATCTGCTCGCAGGCTGCCACCCACCCCACTCATTGTTTTGCCACACGCATCTGCCTGAATCTACTCATTGTTTCTTCTGTCAGAATTTACAATCTAGTTATAAAACCCAAATGCAATCTTACCATTCTCTGTACGTTCAGCTATTAACAACAACAGACTTCCAGACTGGGTCTTTCAGCATCTGCTAGAAGACAAATATCACAACCACATCTACAGAATAAGAGGCTTTTAGAAGCTCCACTTCCATGCTATAAAGCAAATTAAAAACATCATAATGCATATTGTAAACACTAACTGGTAGTATGTTGACTTCTAACTTTGAAGGGGTATAGCAATTATCTCTCATATCTTAAAAGTTCCATTCCTGAAATTCCATTTGATGTAGACAAACAGAATAATTCAGGTTGGAAGGGACCTCCGGGCGTCATCTACTTCAACTGCTGGCCGAAACACACGAAACTTCAAAGGCAGATCAGGGTGCTCGGGCTTCTGCTACTCAAGTTTTAAATACCTCCAAGGATGGAGGTTTCATAGTCTCTCTGGCTAATGACTTAGCCATTCTAATTTTGCATTTATTTTTTTTCCTTATATCTGGTCAGAATGCCCCTTGTTGCAATTCTGACCACTTTCTCTAATCTCTTCGCTATGCACCTCAGATGAGTTTGACTCCGTTTCTCTGTGGCTAATCCAGAGATAGATAGTTGACAACAGCAGCGAGGTCTCCTCTCAGCTGAACAAATACATAAGCATGTATTTAAAGATAAATTCTGTTCAATTGCACTTTCCAGGAGCAGCTATTGCACATAAAAAACTAATGTTACATTCATGAATACAGCCTAATATAATTTCCCTAGAAAATACAGTGATGATAAGGTTAATTATAATTTTAAACATGATAATTTGCCATTCCCTTGTTTTTGCCTTTGCTAACAGGCTGAAAAAACAGAAAACAAGGCCAAGACTCTGCTTATTACATGCAAAAATATTCATGTCCACAATATACTCAGCACAGGTCAAGACCCATGTTTTTTCTTCCAACTTCACCAATTAGATTGGAAATAAATATTTTTGATGTGTAAGCAGAATTCAATTTGTCAGCATATGTATAGTTCATTGAAAGATTCCTAGAAGTAACATTCTGCAGTTAATATTTATGGTTGCTCATAATACAACCAACTAAACTGGCTTAGGGGAAGTTATTACTAAAAGATATGAAGTCAGCTGTGGCAGTATTTAAACTATAATTTGTCCAAGAACACACTGTATGAAATGTCCCCCATAATAAAATATCACCTCAGTATTTCCCAGACTGTACACAAAATAAGAGCAGCCTAATTGCACAAAAGGCTAAAATGTATTTAGATATCTTTTTGCATACTCAAAAACTACAGAACAGCCAATTTCATTTAATAGCTTATGTCCAGGACTTTAAAAAAATAAAATAAAAATGATCAAGCTTCATCTCTTCAGAAAAATTAATGCATTCTAGGTTTCTAGCATTGCTAAATCATATTACAACATCCTACATACATTTCTCTGTTAAAGCTTTCATACTATTGCAGGTAACAGAACTTATCATTGGAATATGCAAGCTTTGATGTTAAGGAAATGTATGTCTTTGAAAGAGAATGGTTTCATACAGAGAAGAAAGGGTAAGCTCATCTGCAGAGCTGTTCTACAAAAAAAGATTTTTCATTGTTTCCTCTTTTAAACATAGAACTACTTCTTCAGAACAGAAGTTGATACAGCAGCTCGAGAGCCAAAATGTGTATTGCTCTTGAATCATTCACAATTCAAGTAAAGCAGTATGAAAGGTAAGATTTTAATCTAGTGAGAAGTTTATCTTAAACTGAATCTATTATTTCATCAATTCAGCTCTCTGAATTTCATCAGTTCAGTGGAACCTAAGTTTAAGTACTTAAGATATGTATCTTCTTTGGGAATCATAGTTGGTGCACTGGCTTCGGGAAGGAAGTTACTTTACTTTCAACAAACTATCAGTTTACTTTCAGTTTAACGATCTTCTAAAGCTTCAAGCTATCCTGTCTGTTCAGCAGATGGAATACACATTCAAAAATTAGGGTCCATCTATACTTCCCATAATCAAAAATCCACTTGATATTTTTGTGCAAGGATAACCATATGAATACCCATGACTGTTCTTATCCTATACCATCATAGATGTTCAGTCTGAGTTTACTTAGGAGGAGGCATCTAATCTGAACACCCTATAGAGGATGAGCATTGGAATTCCCCGTTAGTTGCTGAAACAATCGTATTTCCTGCCTCTTCCAGCAATGAGTTTGTGTAGACTATGTCACTGACTTGTAAAACCTTTCCTACCTCTAGGTACCTACAAGCAATGCCAGCCATAAATAACCAGTAATTACTTCTCAGCAGTTGGAAGTGTACTGAGAAAAAATATATCAAATATTTCCCTATCAGAGTTGTCAGCTTTCTTAAGGTTAAAGAAAAAAAAAAAGCTTAGGAAAAATATGCTGTTACCTTTCTGGACATACATCGCAGCAGGCATTTATATCACCAGATTCTGCTGAAAGCAAAGCAAGTTCCTAGCATCTAAATTATAAATATTTCAAAAGGCAAAAGTGACATTTTTCTAAACCAAGGCAGGTTTCAAGCTCCTTCGCTCAACACGACCTTCACAGGCCAGTCAGCCATCACACTAAGGCATAGTTACAGGATCAGAGGCAGCTTTTCAGCCAATCAAATCTCGGCTGTAATTTCCCCAATATTTCAAGCAGCTGCCCACTTAGGATCTCCAACGTACTATGATTGCCCATCATCAAGAACAGTAGGAAAACCTATTCTATGCTGTTCCCTCTTCTATTGAATAGAGGCAGATAAAAGTAATTTCATTTGTTAGAGTTTTTTTTCCACCTTCTCATCTTCGTGTGCCTGATCACTAAGAAGTGAAGATAAATGAATTGAATGAATGAACAAATAAATTAATTTCGAGATTGAAAATTACTGTTAACTGTCCTCCTTCAGCAGAACACAGGTCCTCCTTATGTATTAATTAGCTGCTAACACCTTATCTGATCACCTTACAATTTAAAGATCACAACAGAACCCAATTTTTCCTCACACCTTTCTTGCTTTTCAAAGAATCAGATGTATATTTATATTTGAATGAAACTTCACATGGAAGCTTCTTGTTTCTATTTTTCACATCCTAAATTGGCTGAATTGCAACATAACCATAACTTGCAGTTATTCCATTGTAAATATAGATGGGCCAAGAAAAAAATACTTAAGAAGTACTGATCAGTAGATGACCCTGTACAAAACAGCTTTAATCTTGATGCTGTTGAATTGGTACTGAGGTTGGTAAAACACAATTTCCCTCCGCTTTCACTAGAATGTATCTTAGTGAAATTTTATGCGACTTATCTCAGCAGTAAATTCATTCAAATATCATGGACTGTGCATCTGAGTTCAATTACTTTTGTCAAGTCTCTCAATGCTGCATTTTAAATGAAAAGCAAAGGCTACAAGCAGAAGGAAAAAAAAAAACCAAAACAAAACACAAAACCAACTGCAAAAGACACGGTAATAGTGATTTATAGTTTTGCCAAGTTGCAACCTTCAGCCACTATAAGAGCAATACTTCAGACAAGAACTGATGAAATTATCTTATGAATAGTCATTACGATTAAACTATGTTCTAAGTAGTACGAATTCACATTTTAAACAGAGTTTCTGATAACCACACAGATGTCCATAAATTTACTTAAGGGATGCTAACTAGAATAAACTGATTAAGGTAATGGTCTTCTGTTACTAAAGCCCAACATTTGTTTTTAGAACCAAAATTACTGATCTTACAGCAAGGTTCCAGATCCACTTATATCCTGTCAAGTACCTGATGTAGATTTAATAATTTCATCTGACATATGTTGAGCAAGGTTCCAGATGCACTTATATTCTATCAAGTACCAGATGTAGATTTAATAATTTTATCTGACATATGTTGCTGTGATAGAATGACAATTTCTTCCTTTTTTAATTACCAGTTGGCCACATTCTTGTTTCCTGGTTTATGTTAGCTTAATGTATATAAGCTTAATGTTTGCTTCTGTCCAATTAACTTAACTCAGTAATCAAAGAAGTGGTTTTTAGTAAACTTGCAATGTAGTATTCTAATGGATACTCCAATAAATATTCAATGAGCAAAAATTTGTTTCTTAATTCAATAGCAAGGTTCTTAATTCAGTAGCAAGGCTGATAAAATCAAAATCAACCAGAATATGAAGTTCTCACTGGCAAAACTTACAACAATACAATACTCTTCGCAATCAGCTAACACCTTTCACAAATGGCCTAAGCCATCTAACTGACTTCCATGTAATTAAACTTTCCGTAAAGAAAATACCTTTATTTTTAATTCTCCAAATTGCAATTTTGCCACTAAAGAATCTATAAGCCATATCAGTTGTATATGTTACTTTTTGGCCTAAAGATTCTAGCCAGACTCTCTCTAGTCATTATTCGTGCAATCACATCTTGTAAACTTCCTACTCATATCCACAGACTTTAATTTAAATACCCATAACATTAACTACAACAACTTCTTTCCTCCACATCTGCTCAGTTTCCACAATATTACAATAATTGCCTACTTAAATCCATACAGAGCACTTCATAATATAACCAGGGATGACGTACAGTATTTGAAAACTTGCTTTAGAAAATTGATTTTACTTACTTTATAAATACAAGATGCAAGTCTTTCTTTCACCAACAGTATGAGCACACTCCTATATAGTATAATATCTACTCTAAGAATAGATTGTAACAAAGATAATAGAAGTAGAACTACATATTTGATTTTTATCAGGAAAAGATATGAGGGTTTTTTTTCCCAACTAAAAGAACAGAATAAGAAAAGATTTTCTGAGGTCACTGAGGCACAGAAAGTAAAGTGATTATTTAGCTTCTGTGTCAGCACAACCTCCTTTGCAGTGTCCTACCTGCCAGAAGACAGATGACTTGGTACAGAGACCTAAGTACAAACAAAAATAGAATAGAAATTGGAAGACTTAAGAAGGTCAGACAGAGGAATTCGTAAAACATTGTACAGTACTTCAGTCAGAAAAAAGCTTTCTTAAAAATAATACAAGAACCATTAAATATCTATTCATGTTACATCTACCAGAATTTAGTAGGAAATCTTTTCATAATTACAAGTACTGATTCAAATTCAAGGCAGTTCCTTCAGTAAGTACCTTCTTACTGATTTTTATTTTACTAGGCTAGACTTATTAATGAAATTCCAATTAGTGATGTTTTATGAATAGTATGTATTCATTTCACATCATTTGAGAACTCGTTTCCATCAACTGAACAGGATCCCATTCATTCAAATTTGGATTATTCAGATTTGTGTGAACAGGCTGAAACTTGTTGAATCATCACATAAAATCGTCACAGCAACTATCTTCCAATTCTCATTTCTGAGTAGATATCAGTGAGGGATACAGTAACAGAGACAACCTCACACACAGGACTTCAATTCTTCCTCCAGAATGTTTATTTACACTGAATTTTTCAGAGCTCAAACACATATAACCTTACACAAAAATACATAGCAGCTACCAAAAGTAAGGGAGTTTTTTTGCAAGGCTGAACATAACCTTATAGTCAGAGGAAGCAGTGACAGAAGCTACTTAACATCCTTCATCAGAGTAGGAGATAGGAAGTAAGCTTTTTTTTTTAATGTCAAGGAATTTTCTATGTAAAAAGTTGGTTTTGTACTTAAAGCAAGTATTCTTTTATACAAGAACTCATAAGAAGCTGACAAAATATACACTTATTAACATGTTTTAAAATATAATGCCCATTTTCAGTTAAAATATAATGCCCATAGTTCAAAACTTTAGAAGAATGTTACCATTCAGAATGTACAGAATAAACAGCATTGGTTCTCAATCTTTTACCAGATTACATTAGCATAGCTATTTTTATTTAGTGCATAAGCACACATTCTAAATTAGTACTGGAGGGACACCTGGCAACCTACCCAGCAAGTAGGTTCCCGTTCTCAGTCACACCTTGGAGAAGGTTTTCTCTGTTACAGAACTAACACAACCACCAAATGCTAAAATTTGTATCTGTGAATATTTACAGCCTTGGAATTTCATCATTCAAAATCTAACAACCCTATATATACTGCAGTTGCTGTTAACTCCTTTGTTAAAAACCTATTAAACAAATAAAATTAAGGATTATATAATTTCCCTTTGTTCTGCACCAACTTAAAATTGTGAATTCCAAAGTTATAACATGTAACATTGAACTCTCTTAATTCTGGTAGCAATAAACATGAGTTCAAGCTGAAAGGAAAAACATTACCTTAAAACATCTTCTAAAGAGCTGAGGTAAGATCTACCTATTTGTAAAGCACTGAACTGCAAGTAAACAAATCATTCTTTGCTACCAACTTATTCTCTCCACTGGTTTTATCTGACTCTAATTTTACACTTTTAAGGGCTAATGACATTCTAAATATTCTGCCTAACACCAGGTACATGCACGTGTGTGCACACAGTGGCTAATTCCACAGCTGTGGTTGGGTGCATAGTTACATCTACATCAGGTGCAGAGACAGGGATGAAGGAGACACATGACATGTTTCCATATTAATATCTTAACCAGGCATAAACACCACCAAGTGCTTGGGGACAGGGTGCTCATTTTTTATCAAAGTCAGCAAATAACAAAAATACGTGTTCATCAAGAACAAGACTGGCTGAGAGAGAAAAAACTTTCAGATCTGCAAGCAGTATCGCAAGCATAATCACAGGCTGATTGATCCTCTCTTGGAGCATCCAGGGCCACCAAGAATAACTCATCTCTTTGTTCCAAGGTTTGGCTGTTGGCCATCTACTTCCACTGGACTTTGCCAGCTGGGATCTCAACAATCCCTTTTAAGAGTTGTGATAGAAACAGCACCCATCCAGAATGACACAGTATTTCTGATGGTATGAAGAAAGCAAAGCTTGAATGGCCCTGGTCAAGCTGCCATGAAGGAATATTTGACCTCAGCTCTTGTTCTGCAACAAACCACCCTCCCACAACCTCACAGCTATTTTCTACTATGACTTGGCAAAGAGGAGACAGCGGAGAAATGTTAAGCAGCCAAGTAGGATACAAAAGGCTTACATATCCATCTACCTATCTCAGTCAAACCAACACTTTCTCATCTGAATTTCTGACAGGAACAGTAAAAGCAGCTGATGGGAGACTGGCCTTCCCTGCTCATGCCTTGCTTAAATCAGCCAAATCCTCTAAGGGCCACCAAGTAAAATTCATTGCATATACATAGGATATCTAGTCACTGGTGAGTTATAGAACTCATAGGTAAACAATCAAAATAAAAAGGATAAAAATACTAACCCATTTACACAATAAAAGCCTTGTGTACCAGAATTTAAGCCTCAAACAACTCACATGGATATAGAATCACATTCAGATACTATATCCTGCAAGTCTTTACAACACAACTAAAAACGTCACTTGACAATAAGCTATTAGGCCAAAGCTGCTTCTGAAAAACCCATATCATGAAGTACCTAACAACTTAAAAGTTGATATGAGTATATCGATGGATATTTTATGTATCAAAGCTATTGAATAGATTATTTTTACACTGTTGAACTGTATTGTTCTTAAAGTTCTTTCTGAATTCTCTAGTCTGATTATTCAGTGTACCTCCCCAAAGATTAGGAAAAACCTCAGTACAGTGCACAAATACAATGTGACTTCTTCCACATGCGTGTACACAAGCTTCACCAATAATAAACAAATTTTTCAAAACATATGAAAAAACCCACAGCATCTAAAATATTAGTTATCATGCCCAAACATACAGCAAAGTAAAAGCAATCCATGCAGATGGCTCAGACGGTACCACAAACCTTCAAGGAGTATAATAAGAATGCAACTATTCATTCTGTTTTCTGATCAGACAACATGCTCATCTTCTGTTCAGTCTATTAATTACTAATCAATTACATTCACTGTTTTAAACGATCACCAAAGCATGACTTGGACATGGGGATGCACACTCAGACAGAATCAAATTTTATGAGCAGTCATTAATTGACCTGAAATTGGAGTCCTTTTACAATATTAGGTGTTGAAAACATGAATATATTCATATTTGTAGCTAGACCATTTACAGAAAATCTTACATGCCAAACAATAAGACAGACCATAAAGTATATTTTTAAGTTTCTAACAAAAGTAGACCACATGTGAGAGTTTGCTTTAAGACCTAGTAATGAAAATTGCCATAAAAATTACCACTGTAGTGAAGAGGTAGGCAAAAAAATGGGACAATTAGAAGAGATATACGACAAAAAGGAAGCCAGATAATATAGCTTCCAAAGACAGTTCTGTTATAATCTACATATTATGCTTTTAAGTTACAAAAGTAAAACCTTAAACTATCCAAGCATGTACTATGAGCATGTATTATATCATTGTGTCAGTTACGCACACTTTTGACATTCCATTTCTATATTACATTAAGGCTGAAATGGAGTTTCTGTCCTTAATCTTGAATATGTTCAACAGCGAAACACTGCCACCTTTTGGCTGGATACATAGACCTCTCCATTATAATTGTAAATTTTTTATTGATTTTTCTTTTTTACTACATTTGTCCTTTATGGAGACAGCTGTATTCTTGTGATCTTATTGTTAAGTTTATTCAGCAGCTGGATCTCTCCAGAAAAAAAAAAAAGTATCAATTGGTAAAGAAACATTCTTTTTCTCACAAATATGGCTGCATAGCCAAACTCATAAAGTACATTCCATTAAGCCACATAATGTTTTATCTGTTTTCTCTCTTTATCTCACAGCTCTTTTTTCTTAGCAGTTTTGGTAAACATATATCCCGTATCACATAATATCTTACATTTCTTTCAAGTAAAAACTTGGTAATGCATTCTTCGAACATGTGAGTTTTGAAAATTGATTATAGGAATAACAATAATGCATTATTTAAAAAATCGTGTGCCTTGTTCATATCTATGCTTAGTATTCTACATTAAATATTAAATACTGATGGTTCAACATTTATATAAACATATATTGAAATAGATGCAGAATTACTTACACCAATGACACAATGTCCCCACGTTGTACATCATAGTTTCGAATGCTCCAGTGGTTTAAGAGCACTACATCAGATGCTTGTCTTCCCCCAGGGTTCAAAGAAGGCTGAGAAAGCGGGGAAAAAACAGCTTCAGATCTATATTTCCTCTATAAATCTTCCACCTAACTCTCATTCCATCAACAGGTGCAATCCATTAAAATCAGTAAAAATGTACCCACTGAAGAATCTGTTCTACCCACCCATAATCTGTTGCATTCTGGGAAATACATGTTTTTATTAAATGCCATGTTAAACGTCATTCATTTATGACAAAGTGTAGTTCACATCTTTCAATGCACTACTGCATGCAAATTAAATTACACATATTTATGACAGGCCTGATGAAAGGAAGTGATTGTCTTTACTGCATACCATTTAATATTAAAAACAAAGGAGAACCAAGAACACTAAGTCCCAGACAAAGCAACTTTTCTGCGAGCATCTTACTGCTTATACAAGCGTAACACACTAAAAATGAGATACGTAACTTGTAACAATAGTAATCTTGGCACCATTTGCAAAGGGAAAAAACCAAACCCTACACCTACAGCATATACTAACTCTGCCAGTAAACATGGGCCTTCTGTAACAGGATATAAAGAAGTATAAACTTTCACAGAACCATACAGTGAAATGAGACTGTTCATTAACCTCAACATTAAAACAACCAAGTAATTAATTAGTACAGAGTATTAGGAGGTACACAGAACTCTACACAATCCCTTTGTGTGACAGGGTACCAAACCAGGGTACCTGGTCAATGCTGGCTCTGAGTTAACCCATCAGAGAGGGCAGAAGACATTAGTAGCCCATCACAGTACTACTGTCTTCATTGATGCTTGCAAGGGTTATTTCAATACAAATACTCCTTTTACTAGACAGAAAGTATTTAGGAGTAATCCAGGCTAAAAACTATGCTCCCAAAGCAGGACGGATAATTGGTATTTATTTTTAACTTCAAAAGCGATTTAAAAGTGCTGATTCCTCTCTACTACAGTTTCCTCATTCATCTTTTCTTTGCTAACCAAACAGGTTGATAAAGACCTATTTCACATGGGACTTGTGAAAAACTAGCTTTTCAGTGTGCAAGAAGAATTAATGTGCTGGGGACTTGATAAGGTGTAGTTCACATAACAGAAAGGAATATCATAGATCAAATGAACAAATATGTTCGGGTGGGAGGAGAGAAACGACACAATGTTTAGTTAAACAGCAAATGAGGCTGGTTACATTTTGAGCTGTGGACTATAAGGGCAAATTTCTAGTCAAGTAAGTCTACAGATCAAAGCAGATCACCTAAACATCCACAGAGATAAGGTCCAAGCCTAAGCCAGAAATATACTAAGCCATTGCTATTTTATCTACTAGAGTCTATACATTGCAAAAGCCAGATAAATGAAAACCAGAAGCTAACTGGAGGCTATTTGATAATTATTTTTTTAATCTGGATTTTCCAGAATTTTTTTCCTCCTTCATAGCCTCTTCCACATACAAATTACTTACATACAAGTTCACAAACAATTCACAGCCATACACATTTTACTAAATGCAGTACATATGGACCACAAACTAAAAATGACACTAAATATAAAGCAAAGAGGCCAATCTTACAAAGCAGGAATCACATGTATGGTATAGTCTCATGAAGTAAACAGCTTGATACTCAAAAGGATCTACCTTAAAGGATCAAAAGAGAAGGCCAAAACAAATGGAAATTTTAAACCTATTGCTCCAAAAGATAATGTATTTCACAGCTGATACTTAGAAAAGATTTACATGAGCATTCACAAACTTTTCCTCTCAACTAAATCTGTATCAACTTCATCTTACAGAGAAATATACCAGGTAGTCACAGCATTATCCTAGTTGCATTATCCCAGTTAACACCTGTCTTCTCCATTTAAACAAAGGAAATGCTTTAGAACTTAAATACATTTAGATATTGCATAATCTTTTTAATACCGTATTGCTTCCTATTTTTAACTGTACATTGCTCATCTAGTTTTGACATACAGAGTGGATATCCAACTCATTACACATTAGAATCAACTTTGAGAGAAATATGAAGAATTTTTTTTTCTTTCCCACAAAACAACCTGATGTATTCAAAATAAACAGACAAAAATACTATTTTAGTAGAAGAAACATAAGGAAAACTAGGAGAAAACTTTCATTTTACATCAAGAAAGCATAGAAAGAATTTAATGCAGTGTGTTCACAGGCAACGTATGGCCCATGACATTTTTACTAGTAGTAAGGTCTCAGGTCTAGCAAAACAAAAATACAGCTTTTGAAAAAGCAGTCAACAAAATAGGCTCAAAAGGGCTCTTTATTTTTAAGAAACAAAATAATACAGGGACTTCTTCCTTCCTCTAGTTTGAAGCATTATAACTTGTTTGCCCAAGTTCTTGGCATAATAGCCTGCTACAAATGAGACACAGAAGTCTTAATTTAGAACTGTGGTGCAGAAGTCACAAAACATTCACTCTTTCCAATTACTAGCTAATCTAATGCTAAAAGCATGCAAATTGAGATCCCCAGCCATATGATGAAGCCTCACAGGACATGAGGTTCCGTAAGTAGGAGGGTAAAAGCATGCCCTTTTACTATAAATAATGATTAACTTGATAGTTGTTATGCTGCTAGTGAATACCAGAAGGTCACAACTTATTTGCTTATAGCTTGGGGAACAGAACATGAGCTCACAGGCTTAGGTACAGTAATCCTAATAATAAAGTTAGGAGAAACTGCCACAGAATAATTACAACTGCTATTATGCATAATGGAATAGAACATTCAATAATGTTTGCTGCTGAAACAAGTGTGCTTCGTCAGAGATGGCTGGTCAGGCTACTGGCTATAATCCTCTTCATTGAACTGTTTGTAACAGAACTTGCATATAAAGTTGCACAGACACTGTCATCTTCCATCTCTTGAAAACAGTCCATTTGATTTAACAAATTTACAAATTTATATATCCATGGCGGGTTCCCTTTTCCATATCATTATGTATGAAGAGTTTCTAATACCAGACAAGCAATGAAACTGAATAGAAAAAAACATAAATGCACATCAAGGTGTCTGTATGATAACATTTTAAAGTACATATCCAGCATTACAAGAGGAGTCACAAAAAATCCACCACAGCCAATTAGGAAATCATATCATCGGTTATTTGTGTCACTTACATTCAATGTTGTAAACAGATTACAACTCACTTGAGACCCACTATTAACAAAATGCTAGAGAAGCACATCAATCTGTAAAATCCTAAACAACAAAACTACCTCATGTGAGGATTAAAACACCCAGTGATTTTGGAAAGAAAAAATAAGGTAATGAAACAATTAAAAAATGTTAAAATTATAAACTGTGACACTTCACTGTTATTCCCTATAGGTTAGAGTCAATACTCATACACACTGAAGTCAGTGCAAGTGAAAGAATGACAGGTGGGTGAAACACAAAATCAGATCGAGACAATGAAATGCACGAAGCCTGTCTTAACTGATTGGGAGTAAATCAGAAAATTTGTATTTTCATTAGAACCTTTATTCAGTTTGCTTGCCGGGGCGTCAAAAAAATCTTACCATCATCTGTAACTATGAAGCACCAATAAGGCTGGTCCAAAACAAAAACAGAAAGGGGAGGGGGGAAGGAGAGCATGCAAGAGAGAATGATAGTGAGAGAACAAGCATGACACAGAGAGATTTTTTCCTGGCTTCCTGTCAGAACTTTTAATTTCAGGCTCAGCAGGAGCCACAATGATGAGTACCCAAAGTCGGCTAGACATTTTAGAGGTCTATTACAAATAAATTGTTGGGAATCATACCATGGTATCTTCAAATTGAGACAATAAGATATCATTGGAAGCATGCGACTGATGGATATGTGAGTACATGCTGACTAAACTTCACTCTCTCTCAGACTCGCTGCTTTCAGATACGTTCAACACAGACTACTCTTCAGAGAATGCAGTAAACAGAAAGAAATGCAATGCAATGACCAGTATTCCTTTAAGTTACTGCACAGAGGGACATATTCCTTACAATTATGTCCCTGTCAGACTTAGTTAGGTATCTAATAAATCTTGGCAAGGAAATCAGTATCTTACTAGGAAGTTTTTTTTTTATAGTCTGAAAAATATCCGAAGGCATCAAAGTTTAAAACAAACTTCTATTTCAGTGCTACAGTCCAGAATAAAACCAGAAAGATGATTTTACAGACACTGTGATGTCAGTAAAATTAGAAATGTCATCTTTCAAGCTACCCATGTTTCAATAACAGAGGGAATGTTTAGTCAACAGATATATCAAGGGAAGAGCTTAGATTTTAATCACTCAGTGAATATATACTGCTTTCCCTAGCCACTACGAAGACTGCATATCCTTCTTTGTCAGCTTGAATAAATCTGAGCAAATAACTGTAGTGTTTTTCAAATCTTCGATGGATAAACCACAGTTAACTATATGCCCTTCAAGTGAGTACAAAAGCAACACTCCAGAACAAAACCAGAGCGCTCTCTAACACTTGAGACTTTGACTGCAAAGGAAACAGAAAACTGAGGGCTTGACCTGAGGGACTCAACAGACTTGTGGAGTAGGGAAACCTAGAGAATTTCTTTCCAGCTACTGAGGTAAAACTATCTAAACAAAAACTGATGTCAAACAGAAAATTATGCCAGAGACAGAAAAGATCAAACAATGAAAGACAATGTGGCATGCTGAAAAAACCCAACCCCTCAGGAAAAAAAAAAAAAAAAAGAAAAAAAAAAAGGAACAACATAAAATTCAAGATGCATCTGAATTTTGAATGCTGCATGTGGCTCTAAATCCCAATAGAGGCAAAAAAAGGGGAGATGGAAAATGAGAGAGTTGTATTAGTCTAATTTTGTACTTATCTATATGCTCTGTTTGAATTTCTCCTGTCTGAAACTAGTAAATAGATAATGAAACTGGTTTTCCCCATTTCCCACCCCTCTCCTTTCTAGAGCAAATTTCTAGCTCTGCAACTGTAATCACAGAATCACAGAATCATTTAGGTTGGAAGAGACCCTTGGGATCATCGA
>JAOXJM010000001.1:29457945-29494554 GCA_026413425.1 Tringa solitaria | reverse complement strand
CTCTGGGCAACCCGTTCCAGTGCCTCACCACCCTCACAGTAAAGAATTTCTTCCTGATAGCTAATCTACATCTGCCCTTTTTCAGTTTTAAGCCCGTTACCCCTCACCCTATCACTACCTGCCCTTGTAAAAAAAAGTCCCTCTCCAGCATCTGTAGGCCTTCTTCAGATACTGGACGGTTGCTACAAGGTCTCCCCGGAGACTTCTCCAGGCTGAACAACCCCAACTCTCTTAGAGAGAGAACAGCGCTTCACAACGCTCGCTTCGCCACTTAATTTTAATCCAGTCCTTCCCCACTGGGAATCAATCGATGGGCAACTTAGAGGAGGAAAGGATAAGGGAGGAATCCCACAGCGAAGAACCGGCAGCGAGCTCTGGGGCACGGCACGGATCAGGGACACCCGCCCCTCTCACGCCGCCACACTCCCACGCGTTCCCTCACCCACCGGGCGGCTCCTCAGACCCGCCCCGCCCGCATCGCCCCCCCTGAGGGGAGAGGCCCTGCGACCGCCAGGGAGGCGGGGTCCCCTTGGCGGCCGACAGCCCCCTCCCTGTCCGCCCGGGGGAGGCGGCTCTCGGTTCCGCCGCCTCCCAACGGCACGGAGGGGCGGTACCGAGCGCCTGGCGCGTGTCCCGTTCCTGTCCCCCCCCGCAGCCCCCTCTCCTCAGGCCCGTCACCGCTCCCTGCTCCACCGCAAGGCTTTGCCCCCCCGCTTCTCCCGCCGCTTCCTCGCCCCGCACTCCCTCCCCCCCGCCCCGGCTCTCCGCGCTCTGAGCCCGCCCGGCTTCCGTCGCTCCACCCGCCGCCTCTCCCCGCTTACCTCTTCCTCTCTTCAGCGGGGGTGGGGGGGAGGCGGATCGGCGGCGCCTCCGCCCGCTGTCACGTGCGCTTAACGGCTGCGGCGGCGCTGGGCGCGGCGTGAGGCGGCCGCGGGCTCTGCCGAGGCTGGGCCGCCGGGAGCCCCCAGGAGCGGCCGCCTCAGGGCTGGCCACGGGGCGGCAGCGGCCGGGCTGTGAGCCCGCCGGGGAGCTGCCGGCGCGGGGTGAGGGGTGCTGGGCCGCCGGCTTGCAGCGGGCGTTTGGCTGCGGCCTGCTCGGTGCAGCGCTCTGCAGGCCCTGAGGCCTGGATGGTTTGCTCGGTGTCCGACTGGCCCCTTCGCCAAAAAATAACGTGCTCAGATTGATCTTTTTTTAAACGTTTGTGTTTACAGTTTGTGTAAGAGGCCCCGAAAACCTGAGGCCGTCGGATTGCAGCAGCCGTGATTCCCTTCAGTGATGATGGGGACCCAAATACACAGGGACTCTACTGTTTCAGCCATTTTTTGGCACTTAAATAAACTGCTGTGAATATTAATGTGTGATATTGGGAGGTTTTACATAATATTTCAGTATAAGCCAGTTCTGTAAGCTGCATGTATTGTAATTCACATAGGAAAATGCAGGATTTTTGTTCAGCTGGTGAGTTTCCTAGTATATATCAGGTTTCTGGTGGCAAACACATCTGCTGCACCTCAGAGCTGGCTGCATTGAGCTTCCAGTCCTGTGTCCATGGATGGGGGTTGATTTTCCCCATCTGCACCTGGGTTTGTCATTTCACAGATGGATTGGTTGTTTTTATCAGCTGCCATAACGAGTGCGGGTGCCAGTAAAGTCCAAAGAAGGACTATAGTTTTTCCAGGTAGTTCATGTACCTTCAAGAGCTGATGGGCAAGTTGCTGGCACAGAAATGCATTAAGAGTTATTATGCACATAGAAAGTACCTCTGGCTCAGGGTGTCCCTAACTAGATGCTGGGAGGTACTTCTGCTGGTCAGGCTGCTGTGGGAAAGAATGTACATTGGTGCCTCTGCTTGACTTTCTGCAGCCAGTTATTTGTAATTTATTATTAAAATACTATTTTTAAGTTCAAATGTAGAACTGTTGTAATTGAAATGATCTTGATTTTGAAGCTCAGCTGTGAAAGTGCGTATGCAAAATTGTCTGTAGTCTGACCACAGCTTTTTACAGATGTAGAGTATTCTCTCTGCGGTTTTTGAGATAGGAGTCGACTATCTAAGAAGACAATACCATACAGTATTTATTAATGGACCGAGTTGGAAGACACACTCTAAAATCATTTTTTAGTACATAATTACTAAATTATGTATACATAATCTATACAATTTCTTGTTACACACTATTCCAAACACAACATGCCCAGCCTCTTGTCAAATCTGAACCTTTCAGCAATGCTTACAGCTTTTAATGATTAAAATAACATTTTCAGAAAACAACAGAATTACCTTAAGTGTGATTTTGTTTGCTGAAATAACAATGGTGCCAACATATTTGTTGCCTAGTGTAAGCCAGTGATTGTTACCCTATTTCATTTTTTGTTTTCCCTTGTTTTAAATAAGCATTAACTTTACAATCAAATAATCCTTACTAACTTTGTTGTTGATTACCCTTTACTTAATGCATTATTTGTTTAACACATTTGAGTTGTGTGCTCACTGTAAGATTATACAAAATAAGATTTTGCTGCATTGCACAGGAATAAATACAGTATTCAACCACTGGTATCCACCATCTTCACTTTCATCACCCATAATATAAAAATTTTAACTCAGAAATCTTCACAAAATTTTCAGAAATATTGCTGCAAAACACAGTATTATACTCTCAGTTGTAACATTAGGGAAGCATCACGGGAATGTGCCTCAAAGTTTCTTTGTGTTCAAAGCTGACAATATGAAATATTTCCCAATGAAACTCTTAAGCTGAAACTCTTCTGTGATTAAAGACTTTTGCTGTAAACCTCTCAAGATCAAATGATGGCTTAGCAGCAGTTTTCTTCATTTTGAAATTATGTGTGTGCTAAACAACAAGCAGGAAATACCCATTCTTATTTTTCATTTATTTGTAAATAAAATTATATGTATCAAAGCCGATACTTCAGTTGCCAGCTGCAAATGATGCATTACCAATGTCTACACTGTTTTATTTTTCTTCTCTTTTTTTTTTGTATAAGTATTCCTACCGCCACTGCATTGCTACCTAGAAGTAGAGAATAGTTTATTTTGCTTTCAGCTCTAACAAATAGCTACTGAAAATGTTTTGCTGCTTCCAT
Source organism: Tringa solitaria (assembly GCA_026413425.1). NCBI lineage: Eukaryota > Metazoa > Chordata > Aves > Charadriiformes > Scolopacidae > Tringa > Tringa solitaria. The sequence continues at coordinate 29,491,446 of JAOXJM010000001.1, read as the reverse complement.
GCTTTGATGCATCAGTGGCTGAAATAAAGAAAGCCTGCCCTTTTCACCCGCCTCTTCAATTGCTTCTCAGCTGAGAGTACCATTAGAGAATTCTTGGCAATCCATAAAACTTTTGTACCACCGTATCCATTTAAAAGACTCTCAGCAGACTGTGGCTAGCTCTGTGCTAAAACCACATTTAATTCATTTTTCCCTAACTTAATTTCATTTTGCATTTTAAGAGCATGGAATATCTATAGGAAGATAGCTAAGACCTGCCTGGAGTTAAAATCAAGGACCATACATTTGCAAATACAGCTATCTGTAGGGTAATTAAGGTAATTATCTTCCTCCATATAGTAAAGGAACGAATGTTGAGCCTACTTTTCTGAGGAAAATATTGGGCTGGGTCAGACAGCCTGAGTGCAGAGAAGGTGCTATGAGAAAAGGGCATGGGCTCCGGGGTCACAGGAGCTGTGCCTGATGGCTTAAATGGATATTGCAGACGAACACTTCATATCGTGCCCAAGGGCAGCAATGAATGGTGCGGCACAAAAGAGGGCAATAAAATCTTAAACCTGCTTTCATACTGGAAATAAGTGATCATGGCATCTTCAGTGTTATTATATTACTACACATCTCCATTTTATTACTCGACTATGCACCTAGCCCCCGCTAGCTTCTGGGCTCTGATAATGGCTTGTGATAAAGGATTGCATGCTCATTTTTGTGGTTTTTTTTTTTTCAAATGCAAGTTTATATTCAGTGGGAGTTATCTACCCACAAATACATAACATAGCTATCTATATATGAACTATTTGTCTAAATTTCCTGTATGCCAAGGAGGTGACATAGGGTCCTTCTAGGACAGGATTCATCTCATTCACATGTTGCTATCGCAAAGAAATCAGAGAATTCACATTTTAGAAGAGCCTGTTTCTCCTCAGTTGCTCACATACAGGACACTTGCCGTGGGAGGAGAAGCATCTCACCCTGCCTGTGCCAAAGTTCCCAGGGACCCAGCTGAAGGCTGGTACCAAATACTGGAGGGAGCAGAGGCCAAGCCTCCCTGCATGATGTTCGTAGCTGTGCACTTACCCGTGGGTCAGCACTCTTCACTTAGAGGCAAAAGTAATCTGTTTGGGTTGATTATGACACTGTATGGAAGTTACCGTATAAAGATCTTTGGACAAACATTTCTCTTCCTCACTGCTGATACTCTTGACCATCACATATTGTTTACGTTATGCCTTGGACATACTGAAACACAAGCTGGTCAAACTAAAGTAGATTTTGCTTCCAGTTGGTCAGGCAGGCAGCAGAGCATGAAACTCTGTAGTGACCTCTCCATCAGAGAAAGAGAAGAAACACAAGAAAATTATTCCTGAAATCCTGTCATTGGTCAGTGAAACTGGCGTAATCTTTGAAGGACAGAAAATTACATAAATACTTACAACAGTCATCTTCATTGTATGGGTTTTCTTCAAGAAATGGTTATTACCTTCAAATTCTTGTCACAGGAAAAAAGGAAAGAGACATGACTTGCAAAGTCAAGAGTTTATTGTCAGCAAAGGTAGAATCTTGACAGGGTAATGAAAGTATTAATAGTCTGCATCTTTTAATTAGAGGAAAAGAAAACAGTACTATTTCAGGGGCAAAAAAATCTCAATACTGGTGTTATGCTTCCACTTCTGTGGCCTCCAAGGGTGCTAAAGCGGTTTAGGTCATTGTGGTGGGAGTTGTTTTTTTCTCCTTGTTATCCCTAGAACTGGCTTTCCCTGGCTCCCGGGTCTGTGTATTTTTAACTGACCTCCAGTAACTTGTTTATAGCCCTGGAGTTTCCAGTGTCATCTTGCTCCTCCCCCAACTCCTCTCATACCACGTCTGTAATTCCCTGCATTGCTTTAGTATGGTAAGGGCACAAACATTTCATTGTAACAAGCAACTGCTTATTACCACTGTCTATACAAAAAATGTTATGGTTGTATCACAACAATTATATGAAATCACACAGAAGTAAAAGATATTAGACAATAACCACCTGATCATCAGAAAATTGCTGTTACAGGTTAAAAAAAAAAGCTAAAGCAGAGCTGCAGGCTTGATAAAGCAAGCTCAGCAAAGCCCAACAGGTCCCAAGAATTTGCAGTCAGTATGATGCTCATATTGTGGTACCAGCCGTAGCAATACTGTATTTACTGAGCTACCAGGTCCTACGTAGATGGGTCCTGCATATTCAGAAATGTGAAATTACTTATCCCTTGATAGTCTTCAATATATTTAATCAAAAATAACTAACTTAGTATTCAATTCTTATGTGTAATGTGTAAACCCTTATCTTCCTTTTAAGCGAGGAGTAAAGGTTACAAAGGTTAGTAGCAATAAATAAATGTAAAGTGATCACTGTAGATTACTGGTTATTAAATGCTTAGCATAAAGCAGACAGCAGTTACTCTGCTATTACATACAGTACATTCTTTCAGCGCTGCCAAATTTAAAGGGTTACATTTACCTGAGCAGAGTCAGTATTTCTGTGCTGTCCTTTCTCATTATAGAAGCTTATTTCTGAATCATTTCTCCTGTACATGCAATTTTAAGGTGTGTAATTAACTGGTCGCAAGTTGTTACGCAGCTGATGAACTGTGAACGGGGCACTGATTTGTTTTCTTTATTTACGTGTTTCCTATAATACTCTGATAAAAGCAGGATGCTGAGGCTTTTCTACCCTTTGTATTATTCCTTGCTTGTTTCATCAGATTAAGAAGTGATTTGTGAAGCCATTTGCAATTCCTCAAATTCCATTAAAACTTAGTGTCCAGGGAAGCAGTAATCAAAAACATAGTAAGTGCTCCAATATGAAGACAAACAGCACCCCCGTTCCTACCTCAGACAACCGGGTTAAGGAAGTGCCTGTTTTTTTTTATCCGAAGTGTAGCAGTACATCTGACTGCCCCCGGATGGTTGTTTAACAACGTGCTGGTTTTGAAGACCAAGACACTTCGGGAACGTTCTTGTTCATTACTCAGTCCTCCCCCACCTATTCACTTTTAACCAGAGAGAGCAATAATTGTGTAGGGCAACTCCCCATTCAACCAAGTGGGAGGGAGGAAGAAATTTTAAAACAGCTTCTTCACTGTTGTCTCACAAAGGTCACCATTGAATGCCTACCCTTGTCAAAGGTGTCTACCCTTGAGTGTTTGTAGCCACCTTTATTTTAGTGCTGTTTCTAGCAAGCATAATAAATAGCTCACACCTTGAAAAGTCCATCTTCATATGCATGTACAGTCCTTCTTTTTTCGGTCCTAGTTCTCCTAGTGAGAATTGTTCTCTGTGGGTTAGCAGAGCAGCATGGTTTGCAACACTGTTTACATCCAGACTGCCTCCAGGTTGCCCCCCCACGTTCTTTGTCTGCCATGAGATGGGTTCTGGTGATACTTCTGCTTAGTCTAGTCACTGGTCCCACAGGACAGCTGACCTGATAGGAAACTAGAGCACCTTGAGTCATTCTTAACCTGTAGTGCTGATGCCTCCCATCAGAAAGCATTATCATTTATTTTACACTTAAGCCTGTATTTTCTTGACTACCATCATTTCAATAACAAATTGACAAAACAACCACCACCCAAACCCTTCTTGTCACATTTTTCCTATATTGTACCTCAGAAGAATGTCAGTATCCAGTCACGCTGGCTGTACCAACCCTGCCACTGTAGCTGGAAGAGGGGGAATGAGAAAGCGACTTGGTGGGAGCCTGGCAGCCACCCAAGGTTTACCCACCACAGTCCCATTGGCAGCCCCAGTGAGGGGACTGCTTGACCGAGTGCTCTATGTTTATGTGGTGGGCTCCTGGTCTGTCGCCCAGCTGCCCATGTCCACACCACATCAAGGATGCAATGTCCTCAGGTGTGCAACCGAGCCTCCGTGCCCTCTGATACCGTGCAACACGGCTCACCTAGATCTCCTTGTGTCCCGCTGCCTTCTTTAAATTCAGGACCAAAATCCCCCTTGTAGCCCTTCACAGAAGAGTGGCTTCATGGCTGATGGCAGGGCACCTGCTATGATGATGGCATAGGTATGGACCTGCTGTCTGGAAAGTGCCTGTTCCAGCTTCATACAAATGTGTAGCATAGCTGCTTAAAAAAAACCAACAGCTTCTGCAGTTTCTGTAGCATTCGTGTAAGACCAGAAACCAGCTAGTTTATACCAGAAAAGATCACTGTGGTCAAACTGACAGAGCATGCCCAGCTAGCTAAGCTGTGCGGGCAGATCACATGTTCTCTCCTTGCTCTTACAGAGTGGGCAGTAGTGGCTGTTGTGATCAGCACCCTGAGTCTTGGTGATCGCTGTGGGTGCTCCATGCCTGCTGAGAGGTCACGCTCACTCTGGGAGTGCCAACCGTGGTTTCAGAGCACTCGTTTACCTTGTTTCAGCCTGCTAATGTTCACCTGGTGGGGTAAGCAGGCACTGTCTTCACCCCACACGGTATTGACAGGTCCAGAGGGAGGACTGCCACACTGCCAGCTCTGTGTTGCAGGAATGTGTCTTCTCAAGGGGAAAGATGGATGTGACATGATGTTGCCGCCTTCTCGCCCCCTCCTAGATCAGTGACTGCTGCCAGATCTCTCCTGGAACCAAGTTCTTTTCTTTCTCTCTCCCACCTGTCTTCAGTCATTCAGACAGATTTCTTGACCCCCTCCTCTTGCAGCAGACATCTCCCTCTGTTGCCCTAACAACAGGAGCAGCTCAGCTGCCGATGGCAACCAGGGCTGGAGTTTTTCCTTTCTCCTCTCACTGAAAACAGTCCTTTGCACTTAGCATCTCTATTCTTTACCGTCAGCCTAAAATTCTGATGGCAAAGTGCATCAGTCTGAACTATGCCTCATGGTCCTCTCCTGCTAGAAAAGCCCATACTCAGAGGCATGAGCTGCCTTGTTGGTGCACACCAACACGTACACTGCTTTGCCTGCTCAGTCTTTTTTCCAGTGCTCAAGCCACAGCAATGGTGATGAAAAAAGAACAGAACAGAGAGCTGATACCATGCATAGTAGCCAGTATAAAGGAAAGGGGACCAGCCATCCATCTGTTAAGCCTCCAAAGCCGCTCAATGGCTGCTCATTATGTATTTCCCATCTTTCTTTCCCATGCATCTCTCCTGACTTCAAAGCTGGATTTTACTGCACGCCACGAATTCTTGCATCTTTTCTATGCATGTGACTTGAAGATGCTTTGTATCTTATGAGCAGTTATCAGCTTGCTACAGGTTGAACTGATGTCACTGGCCCATGTCTTCATATGTAGGGATGTGACACAAGCAAGCAGCACTTGAACCTCTCAGGTTTTGTGAGTAGGAAAGGGAATAATAGGACCAAGAACTTCTTGATGATGGTCAAGAATCCCCATCTGCAAAGCAAGACTGCCTCTGCCATCATCACAAAAGGATGGCATAGGCATCCTTAATTTCCTTTCTTTTAATGCAGAACAAGTTGGCAGTTTATCTGTGAACATCCCAGGCCATTCAAGCAATGTTTTCCTCATAAAGATGCCGGTTTTGGAAGAAGGCCTTAGTGAGGTTGGATGCTTCATATGTGACATCTTTAGAAGAAGGAGTAAGCTTACTGACAGGATTGGGTGGAGCCCGAGGTTACACTGTAAGCTATAAACTTAGCTGTTAGAGTGGACTGGGCATAGCACCATCATGTAGTTACACGAGGCACCGTGTAACAACATTGGTTGTGCCACAGTTAATGAAGATTGATGCCATATTTGATAATCCAAGGATAACAGAAGAACATGGCAGCCCAAGTCAAGTTGCATAGACCTGAGGGAGCTGTATTAACAGATTCAAGCAGATCCAGGGGACCCTGCAGGTTGATCCAGCCAACTGCATAGTAAGGAGATGGCCTACAGAGCTGAGTCCTTCCAGGTTGCTCTCCTTTCCTTTGCAGCAGCCAGTCAGGATGCCACAGGAGATGCTCCAAGAGCTAATCAGTGTCAGAAGGACAGGAAATTAGCCTCAAGGATGCACTAGAAGCAGTGGAGGGACAGCCACTGTCAAAAAAAGGTAATAGTTTTATTATTTACATTGTTTGTATACAAAGAGTTACAAAATACAGGGTTTTTTTAAATAATCATACTGAACAAAGCTAAATCTTTCCCTCAGTGCTAGACTTCTGTCTCTGCAGCTTATTTTTAAAGACCAGTTTGTAGGTGATTCTGGCCTTCAGGTTGGTCCTCAAGCAAACACAAAAATGGTCCATACCAATGAAGAAAAATCAAAACCCCAAACCCACAAAACCCCCAAGTTTTGGACATTGTTTGACTCATCATTAGGGTCTTAAAGTCTGTTCACAAGATTTGGTATCATCCTGTCAAATTTTCCATTCTGGTCTATGAAAAAGTGATATTTTTCCTCTCTCAAAAGCCCTACCCTTAATTATACTGCATTAAGTAAAATCAGCACGAGCAGTTTTCAATGAGAGAGTGGGAGCTGAAATGGAAGTAGGGGAGCGGGCTGAGAGCTACTGAGACAGAAACACAGAACAGCAGAGGCACGAGGAAATTAAACCGAGGCGTGCACGGCGACGTGTATTGAAATGGCAAATAGGAATCTGGAGGAATTGGTAGGGGACAAGCGGGGGACAAGCAAGCAGAAATATAATAGAGAGTGTGGGTGAATATGAAAGACAAATGGCAGCAACAAAGAGCCATTTATAATACGCAGGAACAATTAAGCCGTGTAATTACAAAACCCTGCCGCGACTGAACTCCTATGCAATTACTGAACGGACACGTACCCTGAGTGCAGCACTTTGAAGAGGATGTCAATAGTTTTCTCTCTCTCTTTTGTTTCCAATTCACTCCCCTGCACCTCAGTCAGCAGCGGCATATGTGATACCATTGTTTTCTGCGGGAGCAGCAGTGCTGCCGGCCACGGACAGGCACAACAGCACAATTCTGGTTAATCAAAACCTTCCTGCCAGCAAAAACAAGGCTGGAAGGGCAGTTATAATTAGCTCCTAGTCAGCAGCAAGGCACGGGCGATGGTGGCATCAAACCAGTCGTAAAAGGTTTTCTTTACTAATGCTATGTGGAACTTCATTTATGTTTTTCCATTTATTGTTCATTTAGAAAACATAATACGTTCTTTACTAATACATTTAAAACAAGTACATGACACAATGTTACAGAAGAACAGTGGGTATCACTTTTAAGAGCAATTGGCGTCTCCATTTGCCTCTATTTAGTATGTATTTTGGGGGCTTTATTACAGGTTGTCAGGTCACCATGTTCTGAACGCATCTTGTTTGCTGAATCGATTTTTACTTCTAATTGTATAGGCTGGGTTGAGTTAAAATGTTTTTTAAATTAGATCAGCACCTTCTGAATCCAAAAATTTTCAAAGCTGCAGTCTTTTAGAGCTGCATTTCTAAACCTCCCATGGGAAAAATCCCTTCCAAACACATGAAGTTAGAGCCAATAAAGGACTAAGTCATCAAATGCAGAATTGAGACGCTTAAATCCAGAGTTATGGTCCAAACCCTACTGCTCAGTTGTTGTATAACCTTGTAGATAATTCCTCATTTGACCTGCAAGTTCTGTATGAAGTCCTGCTCTCCTGCAAGCGTGCAGCTATGGTTGCACAGACCTATATCAAGGCACTGAAGAGAGCAGGCTTTTAAAACTGATATGAATTAATAGAGCATAATTTCCATATGCCCCAAACGATCAAGACTCTCAAAAGATCTGAATCTGGCTACCTGTTTTTGAATAGCAGCATTTAGTGTACAAGAACCACATAGTTAGAGAAGTCTGTTGGGAAGCAGAAGAGCTTGGTCCCAGTTTCCTGTTCGCTTTTTGGTTTCAGTTTCTGGAGCTCAGATGATCCTAGGGCTGATCCATACATGCCAGATTGAATGTGATCCAGTCTTGAAGTTTAAATACTTTTGTTCTTATTGTATGAAGAATTCCAATTATGCATAGAAGTGAACAGCTAGTCCTGATTGCATAACGCATAAGTCTACAAAAAACCCTCTTCCTAATAAACCACCAAATTTAAAGCAGTCTTTAGTCTGAAGAGAAAAGCCAATGCATAAAGTGAGAATACAAGCACTGGAAAGCTGTTTTTGCTTAAATAATTTTATAAGGTCATTAAAATAATAATAAACTTTTCTTTAACACATCCTAACAGCATTATCCACCGTCAGTCTTTGTTATTTATTCGAAACACATTTAGAAAAAAATCAGAAACTAGAGTCCCTTCACAACCTATTTGTGCAAAAAGCTATCCCTTTTGAAGAACTCAACATCTTTTTGACCTGAATGTTACCTGCAACATTTTTCTTTGGGTGCTGAGAATTCATACAGCAATATATGCAATTTAATAACCCCATCACCCAGGACCAGCCTCCCCTGTGGAGTCACTATTTCAGTTGTTCTGAGCTGTTGTTTCTTCACTTATTTTCCGGCTCTGCGATGCTGTGATTTCCCCCTGGAAAGCACGCCTAAGGATGGGAGCCTGCCCTTTTGCTTGCATTGAGCTGCTCCGACGCCGCTGTGCAGAAGCATCGTTTAATAGGCACTTACTCAAATGCAGGCAAAGCGATTGAGGCAGATCACTCGTTCTTCCCTTGACTGCTGTCTGACCTCGTCAATGGGCTGCTCTCCAGGCAGGGTGCACAAAATAGGACACCTGCAGAAGACCTGAGGAGGAACCACAGCAATTTATCTGCTCTGGATAAAAATAAACCCAGACTGTAGCAATGTCCTTTGCAGAGTGCTGCTGACTGCACCACAGCCAGACTCAAGCTTCACCAGTGACATTAAAAAACTGACATTCTCTGTCATTATTAATTAATTTCTTTTTGGTGCTGCTAAGTATGCTGTGCAAGGACAGCATGGCAGGATGCTTTCTTGCCTGTGAGACCCTGCCTCACTGCAAGCAGTCGCACATATTTCAGAGCATCAGTTTTAAACTGGCCCCTCCAAGTAAAGATGGGGGCCCAGGCAGAGCCAGCCAGCCGGGGTAGCGCAGTGTTCCTTCAGGAGTGCAGCACGGATAAGTCCCTATAAGCTTAATTTATTATTTGAAATTTGGCAATATTATGTCAACAACAAAGTCATACTGTGGTTTAAACCAAGTGTCTTATTTATTTTGGGAAGTAGAGCCCTGTCTACTGCCTTTTTCTTTAGATGCCAAGGTAGAAATCAGGGATAAACATGTGGTTTTCAGAGCAAATCCAGGTTAATCTAGCTGCAGTCTTTATTCATTTCTGTATAATCAGTTTCTGGAAAAAAAAAAGTTACATCCCTGTTTTTCACAACACACAATTTATCAAAGAATGCCCAAACCAGAAAACTAGCTAGATGTTTTGTCAGCCCAATAAACCTTCACAAAACAGGTTTCTGTTCTGCTAACAGCAGCCATGGCTTTGGTTCCTTTCGTTACCCAACCAAAGCAACTCATCTCAGCAACTGTCGATTGCTAATTAGTTTGAGTTACATGATCATAGCCGAGATTTTGGCAGCCTGTTCTGGAACAGATTTATTAATGATGATCAATTATGACCATGTGGAATTTCTGACAGATGATTTTTTTTCCTGTTACCTGACGATATGTGGGAAGGCTTCAATTGGATAAATGCAGTTAATGAGCTGACCCTGCCATCTGCCATCGTTTCTGCGGCTGCTTCCATGTTTTAGTGCCTGCTCAGAGTGTCCCAGGTCAGTCTCTTTCCTTCAGCTCGGTGTGGAATACAAATGTCTCTAATGAGCCAACACAGTATCGAAGAACTGTCAGTCAAGTTGTGCCCGGTTTCATCTGGCACAACTGTGGAAATCTTCACTTGCAAGACAGGCCGGTGATGTCTTCAGTAAAAATAACACTGAACCAGAAAAGGCTCACTAAAATCAGCTGTATTTCCCAGTTCTCAGGCTAAATAAATGGAGAATTTGGTTTTGTTTGGGTTTTTTTTCCGGACCGCCAAAAAAATAATACCAAAGGAGAATGATGAATGGCAATTGTGTTTTAGAATTTGACATTTTAACAGTTTCTGCGCTCTTTATAGCGCTGCAGCTCATGACAGTTTATCATTCATGCAGTGCAGCAAAGCTCACCAGCACTGATGAACAAAGGCAAAGGTAGAGCAGATATTTTGAAACCTAACTGTAATTTAGGAAGGGAAGCTGAGCAGGGGGAGAAAGTAAACACGCAGGAGGTCAGAGCTGGGCTTGCCGTAGAAGACAACTGCATATAGCACTGGGCTCTGCCAGAGCTGTGGGGGAAGCTGCTAAATCCAGGTCCACTGACTTGACTCTGGAAGCCCTGCTTTCCCCACGTGTCAGCTGCTTCTCCCTGCCACCTCCTCTGCCCTCACCCATGCCAGCCACGCAGCCTCCAGGGAGAGTGGTGGGTAGGGCCAGCACAGGACCGGCACGGGCTTCACTCTGAAAAAGGAGACTGTTGCCAAGGTGACACTTTTTCTGCCTAATCCATCTCATGATTACAACATACTTCACAGAGAGATCAGCGCAAGAGAGACATGGACATACTGGTAGAAAGTTCAGTGAAGGGCCACAAAGATGATCAGAGACTGGGGCACCTCTCCTATGAGGACAGGCTGAGAGAGTTGGGGTTGTTCAGCTTGGAGAAGAGAAAGCTCCGGCAAGACCTTATAGCAGCCTTCCAGTACCTAAAGGGGCCTACAGAAGAGATGGGGAGGGACAATTTATCAGGGAGTGCAGCGACAGGACAAGGGGTAGTGGTTCTAAACTGAAAGAGGTTAGATATAGATTAGATATTAGGAAGAAATTCTTTACTGTGAGGGTGGTGAGACACTGGGACAGGTTGCCCAGAGAAGTTGTAGATGCCTCTTCCCTGGAAATGCTCAAGACCTCCTGGTCTAGTGGGAGGTGTCCCTGCCAATAGCAGGAGGGTTGGAACTCGATGATCTTTAGGAAAGGCTGAGAGGCCTGGGACTGCTCAGCCTGGAGAAGAGAAGGCTCAGGGCATCTCATCAACATACATAAATACCTGAAGGGAGGGTGCAGGGAAGACAGAGCCAGACTCTTTTCAATGGTGCCCAGTGACAGGACCAGAGGCAGTGGGCACAAACTGAAGCACAGGAGGTTCCCTCTGAACATCAGGAAACACTTTGTCACTGTGAGGTGACCAAGTACTGACACAGGTTGCTCGGGGAGAGATTGTTGTGTCTCCTTGGAGATATTCAAAAGCTGCCTGGACACGGTGCTGGGCAACATGCCTTAGGTGGCCCTGCTTGAGCAGGAGAGATGGACCGTATGACCTCCAGAAGTCCCTTCTAACCTCACCCATCCTTTGATTTCTTGAAATGATTCTTCATGCCTTCAGGCAGATTTGAGCACAAGAGGAAGAGGAGAAGAAAGTTAATACTTCTGTTAAGGAACAACCCATGAACCTGTGTCTCTCAGGGGCTATCCTTCCCATTCAGATACTTTGGGGGTGTTACAGTGAACGCTGGAGGTCCTTGCAGGCTTATAAACACAATCCACTCCCTGGAGCACTGTTGGCTCTTTTCTGGGCTTCAGAAGCTATTTTTAATCTACATTCAAACAAGTGGTAAATTCACAATTTAGAACTTTATCCTTTGAAGGTTTGGGATCAAGGGCCAGCTAGAGAACCCTGACATGACCACCTGTAAGCTAAGGGATCACATAAAACCGACCACAGTATTTTCTGTTTTCTCTTTTTTTTCTGTCCTTTTCTTTCTCTGCATGATTGAAAAAAGTCATATCTTTTGCAGGCACAAGAAGAATAACATTATTCAAACCTTCATGGCCACCAGAGAAAGCCACCTCCCCCAGCATTATCTCATACAGAGGAAAAAAACCCAATAAAAGATGGGGTAAAAATCCATCACTTCTTAAAAAGTAGCAAATATTGCAGAAGTCAAAATAGATCTTTATGACCTGAAAAACAATTTTCTCTCTTTTTCTCCCTGCTTGCTCCCCTATAGACCCTGTCTGCATGTTCCAAGTAGCAGGTTACAACTTGCTTTGATTTTGCTTATCATCATGCAGCTCAGGTTTTACAGCTATAAAAACTTCACTGAATTATGGCTTCAGGGGTATTGACAGGATGCACTTCAGTTCTGAGGCAGGACTTGGATGGGGGGCTGCAGATGCAAGAAAACTTTCCTTGGCAACATAAAAAGCCTCTGTCCAGTTCTTCCTTTGCTGCACTTAACGGCCTTAAGAAGAGCACAGCAGAGCAATTAGTTGCTTCATCTGCTAATGCAGTAGCTGAAAAAAAAATAGCTGGGTTCATTGATGTGCTCCATTCATTGTAAAGTGTATTGTGGTCAGCATTAGACTGTTTTATTTTCTTCAGGTGGGACTAAATTCATTAGGTGTCAGCTGCTTTCACCCAACTCCTCTTGGACAGGTGCCAGCCTCTAACAATATCAATATGAACCTTTGCATTCATTTTACTGGGTGTTATGTCACATCCTTGGCTTTACTGAAGCACCACCTTTACAAGGGTCAAGGGAGTGTCTCCAAACAAAGAGTGGTGAGCCGGTGGCAGACTCCACTCCAGACATCACCCCTGCAGCCACAAGCCCTCCTCTCGCAGCAGATGGCAAAAATGAGACTGGCAGGGGAGCTTAAAGAGTGTGGACAGCTGGATCTGTGGAGCTCTCTGCTTTGGCCCTACCAGAGCATATTCAGAGCATAAGGACAAAGCATTGCTCAAGATATACCCCTTGAATATCGGCTGACCCAAAGACTCAGAGTTTCACTCTTTGGCAAAGTTTAGTCCCTGCAGGACGCTACCTACACCCCACCTCTGGGTTTTAGTAAATTAGTTTAGTCCCCGTCCTTGAGCTATCACTATGTCTGTGAAATCAAACTCTTACAGGTAAACTCTCCCCACCCCACCCCTCTTCCTTTTGTTCCAAAGGCCCTTGTGATGCTCCCCCTGGGAGCAGATGCTTGCCTTTGCTGCATCCCCTTCAGGCTGCGCTCCTGAAACATTCCCCAAGGAAAAGGCTGAAGCAGCTCCTTGCTGACGGCCTTTCTTCTGAAAAGCAAGAGGAAGCACTGCAAGGGAAGTCAGCAAGGTCAAGGAAACCCAGCAGCGATAGCAGTCTGTCACAAATAAATAAGCAAGAATGTAATGCAAAGAATCCCTCTGCAAAATAATTTCTCAGGAAATGGAACAAATTGAAATACACTACTGAATATAATACCAATAGCAAACCAATGATGTAAAACGTTTAAATATACAACCAAAATTTCATCAGTTTATGAGCTATCAGAGCAGCTATTTCCTACGAAATTTGGACATGGATTTGCTCTTTAAAATACTGAGATGTTCATTGCAAAGTACACTATCTGTTATGCACCATGAGGTAAGAAAAAAGCTCTCTAGCAAAATCAGGGAAATATTTTCATAGTTTGCAGGGCTTTAGGATTTAGAAACTCTTTGCCCTTGAGATTCATGGGCAGACTGTCATTACAAGCAAACCGAGTTCCTTACTGAACAATCCAATTTTAAAAAATATTTAATGTTCGTTCTTCAGCAGTCTTATTTTACCACCCAGAAAGAGTCACTCCATCCTGATGCTTAGTGTACACATGAGGTATGCAGCTCTAGACCTTTCATATTCCTAAAGCTTGCATATTTTAGCCACTTAATCACAAGATTTTTTGTTAGTGTTATCTAAAGCAACTAATCATCCTAGTTTCCTATACGAAATATATGTCAAAAGCTGAATTAAAATGACAGGGAGAAGATAAAGACAAATTAAATTAATAAGGGAAGGGCTTTCTCCTACAGAATCTGCTTCAAGGTCAGAATCTCAAGGGCTCCAGTGGTGAATATCCATTCACACTGTCCCAGCAGATGGGGCTCTGCCCTTTGGCTAGCATATGTCAAGGCTCTACCTGGATCATCAGAGTGTTGTGGGCTACCAGCAGAGCTCTGGAGCAAAGAGCCATGTCTGTCAGCACCTGGGGTTGTTGATACAATGCTGCTACACACCTCACTTACTGCAGTTTCAGCTCAAAACAAGATGCTTTTCATCATTTATACCTCAGGCATTGACTCCTGCCTATTGGTAACTTTTCGCTCAGTCACTGTGCTTTTTACAGACGCTGTTGGACAACCTGTGAAGAAGAAGAATGGTCAGGCAGGAGGGCACGATGCCACTTTCATACAGAAGAGAAGATTTACACGTTGGTACACCCCATTCTGTGCAAACAGGGTCATATCTGCACTACCCCAAAACCTTCACTATCAAGGGGTAACGCCAACTTTGTGTTTCTTTGAAGACATGGGCTATTGGCTATCATCTGACACAGGATATCATGATAATCGTGTTCACTCACACTGCAAAGGTATTAACCCATCATTAGCCGGGTCCCAATTTCATCATTTCAAAGCCAGCCAGCTGAGTTTGTCGTTACTTCTGTGGCATCTCAGAGGTACTGGCACCTCACATGCAGTATTTGAGTACAAGATCATCTCACCTATCATGTGTAGGTTGGCTGACAGTCAAGCTATTGAGTAGTAGCAGCAACTTGTTCTCATAGGTCCTCTTATATGAGCTTCTGAATTACTCTCTGTCATCCACTGAATCACGGAATTATTGGAGTTGGAAGGGACCTCTAGAGATCATCAAGTCCAACTCACCTGCTACAGCAGGGGGGAAAGTGATAAAACTACATTTATGAGTAATACATAAAATTCAAACGAGACCTTTATTTACATTAGGTTTTCAAGCGCTGGGTGTTGCAACATACATAACAAAATTTCATACTACATTTGTTATAGGAAATCAGGTTGGAAAGCTGATCTACAGAATCAATTTATCAAAACTGGCTAAGCAGAAAATGTGTCAGCTCAGTTTTAGAGTACTCTGTCAATTTTACACTGTCTGCTATGATTCAGAGTATTCTGATGTCATGGTTATAAAAACAGAGTGTTCATGCAGTTTAATTTACAGTGAACTCTCCTAGTAAATTTTACATTCTTCACTGGTTCAGAAGAGCAGGTCAATACTCTCTCCATTGTCTCACAAAGCAATTATGGATCCAAGCAGGGAGAAAACCAGACCCATCAGGAGATTTTTAACAAAAAGAATAGTGTATTTAGCAAGACAAGGAGTCAGAACTTTAATTCCATGACAAACTGAATTATCATCTCTTATTCTGTAGAAAACAAGTTGTACTATAAAGATTAATCAAGTCCTTTTATTCCATATTAATATTATGCAGCAACCAATATGAGTGTCTAGGTAAACAGAAACTTCATGAAATGTTTTGCTGCAAAGCTGACTTCAGTAACGCACAAGAATGATAAAGTCATCAACTCTGCTCACTGCCAGAAATAAAAAAAAATGGCTTTAGGAGCAAATAACACTGATTCACACTGTGCTCAAGCACTAGTCAACAAAATCTATTAAACTACACGGGTGGAAAAAAAAATAAAATCAAAGCAGCTTTGTTATCTTACTTGTGACACCTTATTTGAATCTCAGGCATTACCTCTTTATATCAGCATAAATATGTAGCCTTCTACACCTTTTATGATGTGGTTACAGACACAAAAATGTTATAGTAGAAAGCAAGAGCTAGTTCAAGGAATTTCAGACTTTGAAATCAGCAAGATACAAAGCTAAAATTCATATGATCCTTTTCAAGTTATGAATACTTTCACTAAAACATAAATATTTTAACATATATTAATTTCTTCTGACATTCAAAATTGTAAAGTCAATATGGCAGAATTATTGTTAAAAGCACATATTTACAAATATTCTTTTTTTCCATACATAAAGTATTTGGCATAATTATAACAATCTTACTGCATACACAACTGTTTGCTTCTTTTTCACATAATGGTACACTCCTTATTAAAATTTACCAATTATGTACAAAAATACTTGAACATTTATTATAGAAAACCTCTATAACTACCGTCAACAGCTTGTAACTGCCGAAGGCTTAATTGAGAGAATATAAAAAGTGGTCACTTTCTTCCAGTTAAACTATCAACAAATCAAACACACAGCTAAAATCAACATGAGCTTCCCAACAAAAGAGGAAGAATATTTTTAACAGCATGATTTAAAATGCAGTTCACACATCTGTTCCCAAGCACATGTTAAACAGTAAGTAAAAGAAAGAGGATACAAAAATTACATACAGAAGGTGCTTTTTTTTTTTCCTTTCCCCTCCACATTCCTACGGCTCGGCATTAGCTTTCCAGAGCTCTTCAGATGCCAGACACTAAAATACAACCTAAGGCCAAACACCATTCTCCTACAATAAAGATGATGGTGGTGAACTCAAGGTAAAAAGCAAATCCAAAACCTGACTCCACTGGTACATACGCATCCAAAGAGCTGTTCAGAATTTTTGCTAGGTTTTTACAGAATTATTGATGACTTTTACAAATTAGCTTTTGAAATTCATTGATCAATAGCCAGTAATTTGTATCTTTAAAAATTTGTTCATTTAGTGTATTGCGTTGGTGCTAGTCAGTATTGATTCTTGTATAAAAGTTAAATGAACAATTCATTTGTACCTATTTCATAGGCAGATTGTATTTTAGGGTGAACTTTCAGAAACAGCAGAGAATCTCTACTAGCAATCTGCTAGCTTTTTAAAAAACAGAACTAAAACAACTAATAAAACATTGACTGGAAGAATAAAAGTAGATTGCACCTCAAAATGAAAAGGATGCATCAGGTACAGTAATACACTAATGGCACAAAACCTTATCAAGGTTTACCAGAACGGTGCTGTACGCTGAATGAAACGCAGGTGGTTTTCCATCTTAACATAAACCAAGCATGTGTTTCAGAAATTCCAAACCACATTCTCACAACAGTTTTCTGCAGTATAACTTGCATTATATTTCAGGTTTTCCACAGACATTTGAAATGACCAACCTCTTCATTGGATAAGAGAAACAACTTTCAGCCTACTTGCAGAAATATCCTAGTCTACAGACTACTTCGTTAGAAAGCGTGCATTTATCTCTAGTAGTAAAGATCCAGTCAGTATATTCTGTATTTTGTAAGAAGCATTCGGCTAACTCACGTGAGAGCTATATGGTTTTAGGTTTAATTTTTTAAATAAAAATAAAGTACAAATAAAAGCATTTATCAGTATTCACCACCACGAAATTGAAAAAAAAAAAAAATTCCTCTCATTCATGCTTCCTATAATATCTGGCAACCTAAATTAGTAATTTCATTTCAAATGTGCAACATAATGTTAGTAAGCGTTTCAAAATTACTCAAAAAGAAAAGGTGGGCGAAATATTAAAGTGCCTAACTAAGGGGGTTTTTACCATTTTTAAAAAATATTATTTCTTAAACGGTAAAGAATCGGTTGCAGTTAAATACAAAAGCGGCTCCTCATAGCTGAGAGACTTTGCGGGGCAGAGGCCGGGGCCGGGGCACCTGCTCAGTCCTCCGGCCGCTGTTCTCCAGGTTGTTGGGCCGGACCAGCTGGGGCTTGGGCGGCAGCGCCGGGGGGTCGGCGGCGGGCGGGATGGAGAGGCTGTGAGGTAGAGGGACGGGGCGTTTCAAAGTCCGCTCGTACACGCTGTAAGGCGGCGGGGTTTTGCTTTCTTTTCTCACAGGCTCCTCAGACACGCTGTAGCTTGGGACAGTCCCTGGTGGTTCGCTGCCTTGGCTTTCGAAGCCCGAGGTCTCTGACGTGCTACACCGGCTGAGCGAAGAGATGCCGCTGCTGTAGCTCCCCGACAGCACCGGGGAGTTGGATATGAGCCCCGAGGAATGATACTCCACTGGGGACGGGGTGAATGACTGCACAGACCCCTGCTCAAAGGAAAGAAGGAAAGAAAGGGCAAAAGAAGAATTTACCTGGACTAAATGAGGGGGAGCGTTTCTGCGCTCAGACTGAAAACACACAGATTATACAGCGCAGAGATTCTGAAGCGTGATAAATGTATACCATTGCGGCGCTGTTTAATTAAGATCCAGTAAGAAATCAATAAAAACCTAATTTCAGAAGTGCCTATGTACGCTTTAAACAGTGCTCATGCCAGTAATTCATGTAAGTGAAATTAAAACTGTATTTAAATGTTATCTTACTATCATAATGCTCTGGAAAAATCTGGAAGCCTTTAAAATGAACCCTCACTTTTCCTAGCTTTAAGTGAAAGGCATAACCCCTCGCAAGGCATACCTAGTGGTGTCCTGCCCCCTAACGCCAAAGCCCAGGACTTGCATCCCCATCACGGCTGCTACTTCAGTCTCTCACATTCAGATTTCATTCCCCAAAGCTCTTCCTCACAGTTTTAGTGCACCCTCATGCAATGGGAAGTGCATTTACATGGTGCCATCGTTTCCCAGTGCGCCATAATGCCAACGTCGGAGGTGGAGCCCGGAGGGGATGCTGAGCTAACTGCTGCTGCTGCAGACGGCATTTTGAACCACGGTTCCTCCAGCCTTCCTCTCCCCCCATCTCCCAGGCATTCCTTGGACACACTGTGCCACTTGGACAAAGCACAAAACAGCACTGGGTCCTGGAAACGAGGGTCCGAGGGAGGACTAAGGCTGCAAATGGCTGCACCAGCAGCATCACAGGTCTGTGGGAGAAGGTGAGGAATGGGGAGCTGAGGGCCCGAGCAGCAACAACAGCGCTGACAACGAATAGAAGGCAGGGACAGTAAAGCCCTACCTCAAAACATCAAGCAGCCCTACTCTAGTGAAGCAGCTTCCACAGAAAACTGCAAAAGGTTAGGCCGTACTTTGCAAGTTGAAAAGTTTTTGCAACATATCTAATTTTGACTAGAGCCATCTGAGACAATCTAGACTTAATGGCCTCCAGCACGGGCGAAAAAAGGGATGGAGAAGTCATGTCAGAGAGAAATTTCTCACCCCAATTCTTGTTACACTGGTTGGCGCTCAGCTGCTCGGCTTGAGGTGGGAGTGTGAGCCATGCAACAAAGGGTGGGCAGGGGGGGAAAGGAGAAGGGCAAGGGTGTATAGCAAAGCTCCACTGACTTTATACTGTTGAGATAAATCTTAGTTATCCATCTAGGACCGGATCCACCTTGCAATGGAAGCAATGGAAAAAAAAATATTCTTAATTTACATCAGTGGGTTTGTACTAAGTTGGCCTTCTCTGGCAGCACGCAACAGCTGGAACAAAGGCTGAAAACTGAGCCCTGTATATGGCTAGGGAAAAGCAGAGCAAGTTTTATTTAAAGCTTAATACATGTTGAAGACATTTCAGACATTGCGAGGAGCCTGTTTAACTACTTGTTTCAGTTTCCATTCCTCTGTGTGTGAGGAGGCTGCAGCTGCTCTCCTACCCCCACAGACATCCAGGGTCAAGGTTTTCAAATAAATGATGTAATTGGTTCAAGTTCCAAGAACACTTAACGCTTGGATTAAGTGATAGATAAGATTTAGGACTTTTGTTTTTTGTCATCCAAAATAAGAGCAAATAAGTTTAAACCCTGCCTGCTTCAATTTAAGAGCTGAGCAGGGGTATGCATGTGTTTCCTGACAGCAGTGCAGACTGCTTGTACCAGTAGTCAGTAATAGTCTAGACACCAAAACAGTCTGGAAATTCATGGATGCTCAAAAGTGAAATCCAGTGACTCTCAGAAATATTCTGGGCCAGCTTTCCTCTCCCAAGTGACAGTCCAGATTTTGGCTGTAAAATGCTCAAATTCTGTCCAGGCCTTTAGAAGAAAATGTTAGGGCAAGCTCAAAACACTCCTAAGGATCATCAGTACCGAGTCCATTCAGGAAAAAAAGGGAAGGCTCTCACCTTTTGGACAAGATCCTAATGCTCTGAAGTAGTAAGCTTCCTAGTAAGCAGCTAGTGAGAAGCCTGGGATTGGTGCTCACTTCAGCAGAAGGTATGTTATGGATATAGGACCGTGAGGCACTCTGATGCTGAGCACAATTGCTCTGTGTTGAACCTGGAGCACTGTGCAGCCTCAAGTGGAAACATTACAGGCTCATGGGATGACAGGAAAATGACTGTGGGCTTGCGATTAGGGACCTCAAGGGAAAAGGAGGCATTTTGGGGTGCAGCTTTCCTCTTCTTCCTCAAGAGATGTGCACCTTTGCAGCATTAGTTAGGCTTTGGGTAACTGAGGGACCACTTCAGCAGCAGTCCTGCCCCCTGCCCTCGCACCCGTGTGCCTGAAGCCCCACTCATGAGCTCCTTTCTATTTGCTTTCCTTCCAGGTTGCTGACCCTCCTATTTCTAACTGCAAAATTATCTCAGCTTCAGCGGGGTGGCAGAGACTAATCCTGAGACTAATATTGTGCAGTCTGTCAGTACCGGGGTTTGCCTGGAATATGCAGCCTGCATATTCCCATCCTCCAGTGCTCTGGAAGACACAGGTTTCCTGATCAATTTTTCTAAGCAAGTAGCTATTGTGCAACAAGTAGGTACCGACACATTCAAATATCTTGAAATAGAAAAGTAACCAGTTCAGTTTAGCCTGGTTCCCCACTTGCTATGGGTGTTTAACTGCCAGAGAATAATCAATGCTTATTCACAGCCTGTGCTTAATGCTTCCTACTGTCAGGCTTCAAACTACTTCCAACTTCTTACACATCCTTGCTGGATTATTCTGCGAAGGAAATGGATATTAAAATGACTGAACCAGGGCTTAACTCTGTAACACACCCTCTAATCCAACAGCTCTGGATGCTAGAGAAGCAAGAGCAATGGGTTGCACAACAGGTTCTCCTTATCTGCTGTAATTGTTATCACTACTTACTCTTGTGAATGGTTTTTGTATAGCCATACGATAAAAAAAGGAAAACATAATAAAATCCCAAATAATGTATATTAAATATATACTATCTACCCAACAACACATATGACCTGTCCCATAAAGGTGGTTCAGTGCAATAAGACAGTACCTTCATTGGTGATCTGCCAGCAGGAGAAGGGGAAACGGAGGCTATGTGTCTTGCTGGTGATGCTGTAAAATTAGAAAGATTTCAGAGCACTCTTGGTATTACAATTTTCACTAAGAAATCTTTTTAAGTGGATAGGAGATCATTCTATACACAAACATTATCTTTGGTTCCTTCCTCGTACTTGCCCAATGGCTATAAATAGTTTTAGAGATTTTGTTTATTTTACTTTGTTCTCAGTATTACCTTGCAGTACAACCAGTGAAGTATAAGAAATTTCTGCATCCATCTTCTCTGACAATTTAATATCACTGTAACTTGGTTTATATCCTAGCAATGATAATAGGATTCAAAAAATAGTCTGTATAATAACTTTTGCCCTCCTCTTCTTGTTCTTCTCTTAAGAAATATATTATGTATTTTTATGTAAAATAAAAAAATAATGTATTTATATCAAACATTTACCTGTTAATATACTTCAAACATGCCTGGACATACTTTGAGGCATAAGTCTAAAGCACAAAAAGCATCTTCACTCCCTTGAGAACAATTACATTTATAGTATCACTTAAGCAGCCCTTTCTTTACATCGAAATTAATCTTTTGAAAGGCAAATTAGTTATAGTAACAGGACTCACATACTTCCACTGTGCATTTTCTGCCAGTAAGATTCTTTGTTGTTAATGATCATTTCTGATTGCTAACGTCCAGTTATCATAAGATCAAAAGATTAAATTTGATCATCCTCCCTAGTACCAGCATGAACTGTCTGAAACTACTCAGTTATTAATCAAAGGGCCAGAGTATTGAAAATAGAATGCTAGAGAGAACATATAACGAGATGAAAATACCTGTGGAGGCAGTTCTACAGCCTTCCACGTAAGTAATCAAATAATAAATTAACCTGACCAAGAAGTTAAACATTAATCAGAGTGGAAAGAATCTAAGCCCTCAAGTAAGTAATTTTTTTACTGGAACTTAGCCTGAAATGTCAGTTAACTCACCAGTCTGTGCAGGTCTTGGCGGTACAGGAGGAGATATAAGCTTTCCACTTTCTGATGTGTTTCTGGCTTCCTTCCCACTGTCCAGGCTCCAGCTGCTGGGGGTGGTGTTTACAGCTGGAAAAGAATGAAAAAGCTGATATAGGCATCAACACTTCCAGCTCTCTGACCTGCATTTACCCATGAGGGTAAAAATAACACAGAGTGAAAACATTAAACAACTTAACAAGCATGCCTGGAAAGTTCTCATGATTATATCAGCATTTGAAAAGCTCTTAAAAAATTGCTATCTCCTGGTTGCCTGATGTATGCATCTGGTCCTCAGGTCAGTTTGGAACTGTATAGCAGTTAAGACCATCAACAACAGCAGGAGCTGAGATAGCACTCTGGTGCACTGCAAATCCAGCCACAAAGTGAGATAAGCTTGAAGCCTGTTAATATAATCAGTTTATCTTTGCACCAGACTCCTATTTAAAGGTTTCTAGGCAGAGAGGAACAGACTATTCATAAAATGTTTCCATTAACTCATTTTATATACAGAAGGAACTAGAGAAAGGAACTCGCCAAATTCCAATCAGCCTCCCTCAGAAAGCTTTCAGTGCGCACAGTCTTTTGTTGGCTGCACAGGCTACAAATTCAGAATTGAAAGAAAGTGGAAAGAAGGGCACAAAATAGAGGCAGTAAAAATTTAAAGAAACAAAGATGGCTGAAAAAAAAATTATTGTGGACTAAGAAAATTTATATACACTGTTTGTAACCATGGTTGAGGATCTCTACTTGATCAAGTAAACTGACTATCACCTTGAAATGTTTAAAATTGGATGTTGTATTTGTCTGTCTGACTTTTACCAAATTCTCTTATCATTGAAGAATCCCCATAAGGCCTGGGACAGTTTCCTTAATAGAACTGGATTACCACATGTTATCGAGTAACCACCAGTATTGGAAAGAAGTCAGATAGGGCATTTGACATGGACAGAAGCTAACTTAAAACCCAAAATTTTTCTTACACATCCCATAAAAGAATGGAAAAAACCCACTTCAAACCTCCCATCCCCCCTTCAAAGCCTCAAACACCTCTTGCCTTGTCATGACAGTTTCCTTCTTGTCTGCTTATTGCATAGTTGTGAGTAGAGAACCACATGCAAGGACTCTGTGCTCGTTTACAAAGATGATGTGTAAAGCAGTATTACTGCTGATGGTATAAATTATTGCTAAGTGTAGCAACACCAAGGGTTCTCGGGACTGGAATTCCACTATACCGATATATACCAGGCTTAATACAAAAAGTACAGTACAAATAATATTTGTTTCATAACTGTAACAATATTGTTATAGTATAATTGCACATTAGTTGACCCTGAGAACAGACCACAGAATAATCTATTTTCTAGAGGATCATTTTGCTTTTTTATTGCCAAAATATGCAATACATTGTTTGCTTTTTATTGTAGGCTGTCACCTAGCAGTATGGTTTTGCCCTCATCCTAAAACTGGCTTGGCACCAGACCTGGGTACTTCAAATGCCTGAATCTCTATACAAACCATTTTTTTTTAAGTCATCCAAGCAGTCAGTTCTTTGGACTGCTAAAGTCTCCAGTAGACAATATTTTACTTTAACAGCTCTGCAATGTACTTGGCTGCATAGGCCAGTGGAAAAGTTTTACTATTTCCATGTTAAATTATTTCATGTTTTTTTCAGTCCGGTGAAAAATTACACACTTGAACGTTCAGAAAAACTTGGACACAAAAATTCTTATAAAAATCAGCTCCTGTTGGTGAAAATCTGATTCCTGGTCAGTTCTTGTTACAGTATATTCTATAAAAAAAATATTTTCAATACACCTGTTTTACAGTATCCTTTATTCAGGGTACCACAAAAGGCAGCACATCATGAAATGATTGAGCTTATTATGGATGTGGAGCACATAATGAAATCTTGGCACAGTAACTGTGCCAACAATATTAAATTTCCCCATGCACAAAATTGTAAAGGCAATATTTTGTCTTTGGAAATTCAGAGATTTCTCATTTACTATAATGAAAAAAAAAACGAAACAACAAACCAAAACCAACAACAGAAACCCACAAACCATGAACTGATCTTTTCTCTTCCATCATAATGTAACCAAAAGCACAGTGACTAATATTTGGTAAAGAGGACTTGTAGGTACCAAACTTCAGGACCAAATCCATCTCTTTAGCTTCTCTCTGCCCCAGTCTCCAGAGGTTCATCTCCAAGGTTCATCACCCCATATGATTCTCTTCAGAAGCAGAAAGGACAACTCTCACAGGCAGCCTGCTCCTTCTGCTCCATCACCGCTTCTTCCTGCAAACTTTGGGCCCTTCAAATAAACACCGAGTTTCCCCCTCTTTTTGGCAAAGTGTATTGAAACTCAGAGTGTTAGCATAATTTAGTCAGTTTTAAGTGTATATTGTCACCCCAAAATTTCAAAAGAATTAGCACTCTACAGAAATGCGACAGATAAATTATATTTTCATTGCTTCCAAGATTGGCGTGGTGCAGCATTTCCACTCACCTTTGTCGGGGCCAGGCAGATTGGAATCACTTCGTGGCAAAGCACCATCTCCAATATGATTAAACATCATTCTCTGTAAATTGAGAACAGCACGGTTTAGACATAGCTGCTGTTGTATCTCAATAGAAAACAAATATCATTTTGTTTTATCCCCACCACACAGGTCTACTTTGGAGGTAGTGATAAACATTACCTAAGAACACAGACAGTTTAATAAAAATATATGCATAGAAATAGGGAGTAGTTTTCTGAAAACTTTATACAATGGAATCAGAGAGAGGATTATTATATACTGAGTTCTGACAGTTTCCAGCTCTGTAAAAAACAAAATAAGGCTCATTCCTTAAGTGGTATCTTGATAGATAACTAAACAAGTGCAGGGATAGATTTGCAATAACTTCATTGCAGACTCAGTATCTGAACAAGGTGTAATGTTTGACAATATTCAAGTTATGGCTATTATTTTAGAATAATATTGTGTATTATTTCTAACCCTGACTTTTTCTGGTAGCAGCGTTCTTACTTCCCTTGTAGTTAAGAACTGACCCACAAAGTGCATTTGTCTTTCCTTTTCTGATTTTATAAAAAAAAACCAAACAAAAACCAAGTAAATTTATGAAAGAATTTAAAAATTCTGCTAGTTATTTCTTTTGGCAGCAGTCAGATAATCTGTGGGTCACTAGTTTGTCTTGATAACAGATGTAAACAGCATACAGGTAATGCTACAGTAATTCAGATGTACTTTCCAAAGGAAAAGAGAACAGATGAACTTCACTTTTTTTATCTTCCCTTTTTTTTTTTTTTTTTTAAAGATCAGATCATCAGTGAAATCCAAATCAAATCTCATTCTTGTTCACAGAGGACCATGCCAATTCAATGAAGCACTATGCTGTGGTTCCACAAGATGGCAAACCCAGCTGCAAAGTAATCATCGTTGATTTATCATGTTGCAGGTCCAGATTACAAAGTGAGGAGCAAATATTTGGCCAATTCAACTTGACTTAAAACATTTCAGAGTGAATGGTTTGGTAGACTTTGAGCTACGTTGGGTTTGCCTATCTATGCTGTACGACAGCCATACTGGATCAGCCAATATCTGTTTTTCTGTTAATCTGTTACCATTAAACTGAGGTGCTGTAACCATGTGTGTACTCTAATGTGACAGAAAATGTGATCCTGTGTTCCTGCCTGGTCTGGACTGAATGTTCACTGCCTAGTGAGTCTGCAGTATGCTAGGATCTGGCAGGAAAGTGTTGACATCTGTTTTCTGTTGAGAAGGTAAAAAGCAAAGGCTGAAAAAGCAACTGAATTTGGAGGCGATCAAGAGACAAAAGCTGAATGAAATACAGAGAAACAAGGACATACTAAAATAGTGAAATATAAAACCATATGGAAGAACAAGAGCAATAACAGGATGTTTAATGAGACGCAAAAAAAAACCAACCCAAAAATGTGAAACCCCAAAAGCTCCATTAGAAAGAACAATAGTGCAAAAATCAAGGAGGCTTGTTGACCAGTCAATGACAGCAGGCATTTCTCTTCAGAGCATGGGAAAAGCTGGAGAGACACTGCACAATCGCTCAGCCAGAGATCAAAAAGCAAGCAGAAATGGATGTTGGCTGAAAACAGCTGTACATAGATAACCTTGAGCATCAATTTCAATGAGGGAAGCGGATGCAGTACTGCAGTGATCTTGTTCTATGAAGTCCATTAAACTTCCTTAAATACGGTAGCTATGGTCTGAAAGGCTTGATTTGGACTCGCGGTGCAGGAATTTGCCTGTGCATCTCATCTTTCCCAGTTGAAAAAACTATTGCAAAAATTACATTCATTAAGACGTAAAAAAGACATTCATAGATGGGTGATCCTCTCATCATTAACTTAGTGTGAAGCTCCAACCAAGACTGTTGAATTTAACTGATGGTAGAATGAAAAAAGAAAGGACGACAAACAGTTTAGGCATCTAAATCTAATGAGAGTTACAGGTATCTCTGAGACATCTCCTTATAATTGTGCTGAGGTTTTCTTTTCCTCTTCTTAATCAGAAGGCAGAGAGACAGAATTTTGTTTCTGATCAGTCCATTTTTACTGCTTGGGGAATAGAGCAAGAGAAAGAAATTGCACCTTTCCCCAGAAAGATATATCCTCATTTAGAGTTATGAGGGCAGAAAGAAACTGTCAGACCTTCTCACCTTTGAAACATACTTCACTGTATGAGCAAGATAATTTTCTACTTACCCTATCTTGGGACACTGAGGGTAGAGACAGATTGGGAGATTTTCCTGTTGGGCGAGTCTCAGAGAGAGTGGAGACTGGGCCTACGAGCTCCTCAGCCTCCCTTATCGAATCTCGGGTAGAGTGGGGAATAGAAGTCGCATTCCACTTGGCAAAGCAAGAGTTTGTAGTCTGGGAGCAAAAATGGGATAATTTTTTCTTTGCGGCAAACCGTAAAACCGCTTTATTTAAAGAACATCTCCTGGTCTTTCCTGTATGTTTGTTTGGCTCTGCTATTACTGAGAAAGTGCCCAGTAGATATATCAGTAAATCGTTCCCAAGAACTGCCCTTAAGTCTGGCTACGCCTCAGTATTACTTCCTAAGCATCATGAGGACTTAAACAGAAAAGAGGGGAAAAAAAAAATCAGAGTCAATTCAGTAAGTGAATAAGCAAGGGACAACCAACAAATCATTTCGAAAATAAAGGATCCTGGACTACCAAGTTGTTCTCTATCAGGCAAAATTTCTGGTGAAAATGAGTGTTGAGAGGAAAGCCTTTACACTGTACTTATGTTCTTGTCTTTCTCAGCTTCAGCAAGAGGTGCATTGTGTGATGGCACAGATTAAAGCAGCAACTGTGTTAAAGGAAAGCACTTTAGAAAAGTAGGTGCATTAAGAAGAAAAGATGAAATAAGGATTCAAAATTGGCCAGCTTACAATACCTACTTTGCATTTCAGACAACTCAAAAGATACAAATTTCATAAAGACCTATGTAACAGTAATTTTAAGGTAAAAACTCAACTAAATTTTTTCTCTGGAGTAACAAAATGTCCTTCTTTTCTGAAATTATCTTGAAAAACAGGAATTGCCACAGGGAGTGGGTTGTTATCCCACAGTGGCTAGAATTAGCTATTTCAGAAGAAATAAAAGGGAGGTCAACATGGACAACTGCTGTGATAACAGTTTTTCATTCTTTCTTCTTCCCTAGATTGACCAAACGCTGCTGTTTCACACAAGCAGGCTTTATCATCTGGTAAGTCTTTGCATCTCTCTCGCTGCAGTGAGTAAGTATCAAAAACCAGCTCTAAACCTAGACAAAGCAAGCAGAAATGTTGTATTCACATCTATTTCATGTGAAATATTTCAAAGTATTTGCTTATAAAAATAAAAAAATCCTTGACAATTGACAGCAGTCAGCAGACACTGAATCTGCCCAAAGTTCAAGAAGTGCTGTTATCATCTTCTTGGTTACTTTTGTTCAGAGGCCTCCCAACAAGCTTCCTACCTGCGAGGTTTCTGAAGGAGTAGGGTAGATGGCACTGCAGGGCCTCTCTCTGGGGGACAGGCAAGAGTTTTCTCGCGAATGCTTGTGTTTGTCAGACAACAGAGGGGATGCTAGAATATAAATGGGTCAAGTGATTAAATTCATGTAGTGAAACCCAGACATTTCAATTCTATGCTTATGACAAAGAAATCCTCTGTCCCCAATAATTCATATGTCCTCAAACAGTTGACTAAATTTTGTGTCTGACTATTGATATCATGCAGAAATTCAGCTGTGTAATGTATCAATAATCATTTTAAATGGTTTACCACAGTATACAAGCACTGACCTCTGGCACTGGATGGAGCAGAACTGGTCACATTAGGTGAAGCAGAATGAGTAGAACTCAGGCTTGAGGTAGACGGACTAGGCTGTGTATAGAAGAGATGCTGTTGTTACCACATCACACTTAGTGGTTTGGAAAACAAAAATTTATAACATACTTTGCACTAAAACAAAGAACTTGTGATTTGTTAGACTATTTCCTCAGTGTTTCAAAATAGCAAACCAGTAAAAAGAGCATTAATGTAACTACACAAAGATGTAGTAAAATATCAAATGAATAGAAGGACAATTAATGTGTTAAAATAGTTACAACTGTAACAATTGGATAGAAAAGTCAATGTAATACAGATGACTTTTCATCATAGTGCATTGCTGCTTACTACTTCTGTAAAAAAATTCATACTCTTAGTTAAAGAAGAAGGAATAGTTACATAAAAAAATTTGTTCTTTCTAGCTTAAGGAGGTTAACAGCCCATTTAAAGATTTGTTTTTTAAAAGAAGTATCAGCAATAACTTTGAGATTTATGAATGAAACATAGTAAATAGCCTTGTAAGAAAGATTCTGTTTAGTTTGAAGAATTACAATAATTTATACCTGCATGTTAAAAACTTCATCGGAGCTTTCTGATTGCCCAGTGATATTGCTGACTTCAGCAGAAGCTTGGGACGACAGCGATGAGGATGAATACCGATTGACAGCTGGGTAACTCAAGGGACTATCAGAAGAATAATGAAATAAAAAATAGTTAACTCTAGTTGCCAATCATAATTTTTCATGTGAAAACAGCACATGTTTATTAATCTCCACAGTTTAATTTGGATTTATTGGGTGCAGGGGGGTGGAGAGATGGAAAGGAAGAGAGGGAGAAAGAGAGAGAGAGAAAATAGGTATCTATCAGCTATTCATGACTGGAGATACTTGAGGTGGACTATACAAGGAAGTGAACACACAATAAATGTATTTTATGTGTAATCTGTGAGTAACAAAATCTATCGATTTCTAGTATTTTAACTTGCCTGCGTCGTGGTATTACCCTGGCACCATCAGGGCTCATAGAAATAGGTATGGAATTTCGGCATACACGAGGACTTCCATTTGGGAAATGAATAGGGCTAGCTTGTACACAGGCAGAAAATTCCTGGTGAGTTGTTAAAAGAAGATTAATTAAAATGAATATAGTATCAATAAGCATTTTGTAAGATACAGATAGACATTTGAATAGTTACATTTGCATTTTGGACCAGCTTCATTGTTAGTAAGAAAAATATTTTAACTTTCTGCTGATGTTAGTTTCTCTTCAGTAAAATATGACTATTTTTCTCTGCACTGTATGGAAAGTTAATTAATTTTCACTTTGCTATGTCGTACTGTTAAGCTACAAGATGTAATGTAGACAAACAACCAGAAGATGTCACTATTTGTTGCTTAGGAAAATTAAACACCTCGGTTGGGTTTACCCATGCACCTGCTCACGTACCTGTATTCCCAAGCTTGACTTCATCACAAAGAACTGATCCACCAGCTTTTTGTGCAACGGCCTCATGTCCTGCGGCACCACCTTCTCATGCACCGCCAAGCCAAATTCTAGAATCTGGGCCTGAAGAAGAAACAGGAGGAAAAAGGTAAAAAGATATTTTTGATCCACTTTCTTTAAGTTTTTGTCATCAGTTGCGATAGTAATCAAAAAAAAAAAAAAAAGCCAAAAAAATGCACATTGTATTAAAAGCATCTATCTAAATCCCTGACAGACCTGTAATCAAACAAGGCCTAAGACCAAAACCAGTAATACCCAAGAGGATTTGTGTCTCTTCCCATTTTACTATTCAACTTTCTCAAAGATTTTACCTATTTGAATTTAATTCTAATATAAAATGTTGTGGATATCTATGGATAATGTAGTGAAAAATCTGTCTAAAAGGAGCAGTTGTGAACCCTAAATGAAAGCCATTTTCTACAAGAACAGTTATAAAAAGCGTGAAGCAACAGCAGTGGCCACATCCACCAGAGACCCTGTAATATATTTTCAATGAAGTCCATGGTTCCCTTTCCTATTCCAACTCCCTACAGACCTCAGTAAGCAGTGGCTTTATGTATATTCTTGATGCAAGGCACGACAGGCTTCAGAATAACATTGCTAAAACTCTAATCTTGCTCAAATTTGGTCACAGGCATTTAAAATACTGAACTGGTTACATGAGGAATCAGATAAAAACAAAATAGCTATGCTATGCTGTAATATCTTTGGATGGGAGCTGCTCGCTGAGGTTTCCAGGCAGGCTGAGAGCGGGCAGGCAGCTGCGCAGCATCACTGACCCAAGGTCAGGACTGCAGCACATCCATCGGCACACACCGCCACCCCGGCCCCTCCCAAGGCTCCCCGCTGTCTGTTAAATCATCTCTGGGTGCCAGACAGGGTTTAACTGGTATTGCTTGGAATTCACTTTGGAATTTTTTCATAGGAAGTTATTAACTCCGGTTTAAACTGTAAGGGTTAAGCTTGAAAACCTGAAACTGCAATGTAAATTACTCTACATTATCTAAATGAAATTAAAGTGAGCTCAGTGAACCTATTCTGATTTATATTGTCTGAGGATCTGTCCTTCAGCTGATCTGACCAAAAGATACCACAATACTGATGAAAAATGGAATTTCCATCTTGACAAACCCCAATACTCTGACCTCTTTATCCCAAGCTGGCAATAAAGTTTGAAATTTCAACATGCTGCATAGAACAAAGATAGGTAAATGTCAGTTTAAAACCTTAAATACTTAGTAATCACTTGATCAAAATAATGTTTTTTAGCATTTCCAAACGGAGACACTTCATATCTGAGACTGGTAGCTAGCTGTATTGTAAGTAAACAAAGAAAGAATACAAAAATCATAGAGTGTGTAGAATACTCAACTGTTTAATTTTATAACTTAGTATTTATTTTACTGCCTAGCTACTTTGGCAATTATTATTAGATATCTTGCACTAATAAGATTTTTCTTGTTTTTTTCCTCTTAAAGTGTTTGTTCTGTAATAGTGGTAGAATACGTCACACAAATATTTGCTGAAGACATCAAATGTTTTCATGAGATAATGTTTATTCTGTAGTAGTGGTGGTAAAATATGTTGTTCAAATATTTGCATATGATCATCCCAAGACAAAATCTTGCCTCTCATGCAGCCTTTAATTTAGAATAGTTTGAAATGATTAAGATGATGATGCAAAGGTCTAGGGAAAAATCATTAACATGACCCAGAAAACTGCTTGTATAGGAAGTTGCTATCTACTTGGATTCTAATTCAGAAAATACTGAATACCACTGGGCAATTATTAACCTCTGAAATTTTATGTTTTATTTTGGGACATTTTTAACTACAACAGCTGAGCAGGCCACCTAGTCAGTCTCTTCCCCACTTTACCTGCTCGAGCATCAGCTCTCTCAAGCGTGCAATCTTCTCTCCATCCTCTGGATGGTTCAGGATGTATTCTTTGATAAAGAACGCCTAAGCAGAATAAAATCACAAAATAACATAAAGTGAGTAAAAGCACATAACTTCTTTTTTTTAAAAAAAAGTTTCTATATGATATTTTCAAAACAAAGGCTCCTTTCTACTGCAACAGAGGATAATAAATGCTAAATAACTAATTATTCACATATGCATTGGTGGAGACTGTGGACAAATAAAATGTAGCCACTCTTAAGTGGAATTTACCAGTTGTTCAATATCCAAGACAGATCCTGAATCAAATTTGGAAATCTGCAAATCAAGAGTTGAATCCAAACACAGGTCACCTGAATCAAATATCTCTTCCCTGTCAATTGTCACATAGGAGTTTCAAATTATTAGAGAGACCTAGATTTTCCTGTCTTTTCATACTAGGAGCTTCATTATCCCTTAAATATAAAGATATCTTAAGAACAGTGTGGAATTGTATGCTATTTTATGTCTGGGAACTGTGACATTATCTTCTTACTCACTCTTAATATAAATAATGTTTTAAAGAGCTCGCAGTGACATTGATGTCAAAAAGCCACAATTTTCACTTCAGGAATAACTGACCAACATCCAGGTGCGTTCAGGAACTAATATGACTTTCCACCCCATCTCCAATGCTCAAATTGTACCATTCATAGTACCCCAAAGTCATTTTACCCACCAGCAGTGGCCTGGACGTAGCACTCCCCTGTTTGTTCACAACTGCATCTTTCTTAACATAGTACCTAACCTACTCTGCAAGGGGATTATATTGAATTTACAAAAATTCTTGACACTATTTTGTAAAGAAAATGCCCAGCTGCTCAGCTGAGAGATTTCTAGACCTTCTCAAAAATGCACTTGTCACAAAAAGTCTCTGTAGGGATATCTATACATACACACGGTTTTCTATCCATAGAGTTGAGAGGATAACAGTGGCTGCCCTGTGCCACGTTTTCCTTTTGCACCCGTCTTAGCATTTCCATCACATACTTCTTACCAGGTTCTCCATCCATCTCTAGCTGTTAAAATCTTTTCTATGCGAAATTCATTAGTAAATATGGGGAGCAGGGAAGCTGGAGATAAATATACCCCCTGCTCTGATTCAGCTCCAAAATTTCATGCTGTGACAACCTGTAACAAGGCAGTGCTGAGACCTGTCCAGAAAATGCTGATACTGTAATGAAGAACATTTATTTCACACGGTGCTTTCACTGCAGGTAAGTAGACTTATAAGAATTCATGTTTGAATTCTTAAAAGGAACCCCCTGATACTTGCTAAAATCCCAAATCCCAAACTTCTGCCAGCTGATGTTTTTTTTCCCCTCAGCTAGAAGCTTAATATTCTTTCAATATCAGGCCGGTGTTGTCCCAGTGGTTTTGGGCTGAGATTTACACACATCTGTAATACAAGTCAGAGACATAATAATCTAACTTCAAACAAAATCACCAGTACTTTAGAGAAAAAAAATAATCAGAATTTTACTAAATTCAGTAGCATTCTTGGAAACGGTGGTTTCCAATAATTAATCATGAAAGCACCTCTACTCTTCTAGCACATGTAAAGGAGATAAAACAAATGTAAGTTATAGTAAAAAATGCAGTTTGAGAGGTGTTACTGGGCACAAAACGCACTTCCAGCAGTGTTCAGAAAAATTTGAAAAAAATCAGTAGTTCAGCCATTTTTTAGCACACAGTAAGGTGCTACATTATAACTATTACTTCATAGATTTTCCTGAAATCTGTTCCCATGTTGAAACCAGTGAAAGTACAATAAGGTTCT
>JAOXJM010000001.1:29439315-29454916 GCA_026413425.1 Tringa solitaria | reverse complement strand
TTTTTTTTAATAGATTACTTTTTTTTTTTTTTTTTTTTTTTTACAGGACAATATAAGGATGGTGAACAAATGACACTTTGTTGCTATTATAAAAGAAAAACACAACAGAGTTTTAGAAAAAAACAGTTGTACAATGGTATCCCTATACTTAATGGGACTATTTTAAGATTGGCTTTGACAGGAAGGAAATAGTTACAGATTTTATACTCCTGGGCTCAACAACTAATCAATTATTTAGAGATCTTTACATGAGGAGCATGCCTCCAAATACATTTGAAACGTATTTAAGGATTTTCTAAGAAATGTAACAAGAAGGAAGGAGAAGAAATTACAACGTGTCAGTACCAGATTGCTACATTAGACCCTAGTCCCACAGGTTCTGCGTAGGCACACTTCCCTGCCCATGCTGAGACCCAGGAACTTCAACAGAACTCCAAGCAGACACAGAGATGTACCCATACGGCATTTATTATAGCATAGGAACTTGGAGAATGTTTACTTTTCAAGAATACTGAAAGATATGTTAAGCTATAGATATTCTAAATATCAAATGTTACTTCATGCTGAATTTTAGGAAGGTAATTTGCTGACATTAAATGTTGCCTTTGGCTGTCCATTATTGTTCTCAGCTTCGTTCCTCAACTATTTGGATGAATCATAATGGGTGGTTCTTAATAATACTTTTCAAGATAAAAGAAGCCAGACAACTGAAAATACTTTGTAAATAAATTTGTTGTAGCCAGCTTGAAAACTTGATCAAAGAAATTACATATGGTAATAAATCTTATAAATAAATCAAATAACATATGGATAAGGAAGTAAACTAACCCACAATAAACATTGCAATGTCTCATACTTACTACTTCACGTTTTTCCACTTCAAACCAGCGAGATATTCCAGGTAAGCTCTGCACCAAGATGAGTGTGGTTCTCTCCACCCACAGACTCTACAATACAGAAAACAAATTTATTTTCCTAATTTGCCTCTATAGTTTTCTTAATTATTCCCAGTTTTCTTTATGAATACTTTCACTTAAGTAACAGTGCACGTTAAAAAAGTATTAACATCCAAATTTCTACTGAAATGTCTACCTCAGAAACCTATGGCATTTACTTTTCTCCTTACTTTCTAGGACCTACTGCTGAGCAGTAATTTCTGCTGATTCCTCACTCTTAAACATAGCATTATTCTATTTTATATGTTGTCCCCTAATCTCCAGAAATCACTCACAACTAAATTAGCATTTTAACATTTCCTTTCCAAGATAACGTCTGAGAAGGGGGAGACTTCAGAAGCAGAACAACTTACAGGTCAAACAGAGTGACCAGCTCTCCTCTGTGAAGTCCTGTTTGAGGGTCCACAATGCATGGCTGATGCGATACTCAAATATACTACTGCTGAACATTTTGTGCAAGAGGTTTGTAAAATGACTAATCAACGCATATGGTAGCACTTACACAAAATATATATAAGCTGTACA
Organism: Tringa solitaria; assembly: GCA_026413425.1. NCBI lineage: Eukaryota > Metazoa > Chordata > Aves > Charadriiformes > Scolopacidae > Tringa > Tringa solitaria. The sequence goes on along the minus strand of JAOXJM010000001.1, from coordinate 29,453,435 downwards.
ATTAAAATAAAGCCTTAAGATTGAATTAGAGGACAACAGTGACTTAATTTAGAAGATTTGTTACCCTTACAGTTCTTTCCTCTAACTTTATAACAAAATTATTGTGGGATAATTCTCTTTGTGTGTCTGAATACCAGAATATATTCTGTGTCAGGATGTTTCTTATGGGTCAGAATTAAAATTAAGCCAGAAGAATGTGAGATGAATATTCAGAGTGACATTTTTATTAGGAGGAACAGAAGTTATTTACCTATTAGGGAAGGAATTATTTCTCTTTTCTGAGACAATCTCTAAGTTCAGAGGTACTTTTTAGTCTTGATATCACAGGAAGAGAACATGACGCTGCAGTTTAGTCAAAGCTGTCTCTCCCTTCCTCTAGGGAGAAATAACTTTTGGCAATCCTATCGATACCCCAGATTACCTACTTAACTATTTTTCCCCATCTGCTTTATAAACTTCTCTGGAGGCTATGCTGCTGTCTCCAGTTCTGCCGCCTTTATATCAGTGATGCAAAAACAAATGGGTACTTTTTTCTCTCATATTCTCATATATTTTTCATATTATTTTAATTAAAATGAGAAGCAAAATAGTCAAACCTGAGCTACCATCTCCTCTAGAGAATTTGTTATGCCAAACTCAGTTGAATAACACATGGTGTTTCAGTATCAGAACTATCATTGATGTTACAAATAAATGCACAGGTCCAGCAGTTTGGGAAAGTGCATAATAATTTACCTTGAATTCATTTTCCTTGTCCTTGGTCCCTTTATGAAATGGCCTGTCATATCGGAATCGCCAGATGTGATTTACTTTGTAAAAGCTCTTGATGTTATCAGGAATGCCGTCTCTCTGCAGGACTTCCTGATTTTCTGGAATTGGTGTCACTGCATAAATCTGCAAATCTATATGTAAAGAGTTAAGGCTATCCCACTGCATTCAAAATTAGCAAAGCATACTGACTCCTGAAGCATGACAGAAGAAAAACTTTTTAAAAAGTGTTTATCATGAGATACTTCTAGATTATTAATGGCTTGGGCAAGAAATCTTGGAAAATTTTTGATAGCTTGGGATTTCTTTGTACGGTTTTGCTGAAAATTTTGTATTTATTTTTGAAATAGAGCTACTTACATGGAATAGTACAAGGAGTAAAGGGATTTAATTAAATATATTCTTAGATACAATATGTCATACCATGCTAAAATTATGCTGTATTGTAAGAACTTGAAATACTGTAACTTGAACTAACACACTATTATCACAGCACGGATAGTTCTACGAGTATTTTTGGCTAACATAACAGTCTTAATAACTTGTCAAGGAATTTTTAAATAAAATCAACAATTACAAAAAAAAAATCCAAATTGACTGGGACCAATTGCAGGGGAATTCTAACCTACCATTTATTTCAGCGGAGGCACATTGTGATTGAAATTGGCTATAGGTGTACCTACGTTTTTTAAAAGCATGAAAGACGTAACGGTAGTGTATGAGTTTGTGATTATGTGGATACACTGTGCTTCTGCCTGAAAGATGGTCTCATCTGGCTGATTAGCATGTTGCATAGCAATGGCATGTGGGAACTCATTCAACATTCGCTGCTGGAAGGCCTCCAGCCTTTCATAGTCATGTCCTCGGCAAACAAATTCTTTATTCTGAGCAGAAGAAGAAAAAAAATACAAGAGCAAGTTATGTGAAAATAATTTGGTATCATTAGACAGATCCAAACATATGCTCTTAAATATAGACATTCTGGGCAATTTTTACATCATTTTAAGAAAGGAAAAATAAGAAATAAAAGGAAATAATGAAAATAAGAAATCTAGAAAGAGCAAGTTACTTAGAAGAACAAAATTTTACAATATAAAGTATGTTTTTTCCAAAAGTCTGGAAAAATCAAATTATTATACTTAAAAGCTTTAATAAAAATCTGAAGGGAGAAATTGTTCTTATTGGATTAAAGTATGTAACTAACATAACAGATCAGATCAGATTGTATAAAATATGTAAAAAAAATACAATGCAAGAGACAGTTAAGACAATGAAATGAAAGTCCTTTCCATGAGGAACTAGGAAACTTTGCTTTGAAGTTATACAATTCTGAAGAAAACCAATGCATAAGAAAATGGTAGAATGCATTCAATTTGCATTATCCTCTAAATCACTCTGAATTATCAGCCTGGTAAATTAAAATTATCCCATTTTTGCAATATGAAGTAAAAGAATACTCCTGCCTCCAAGACAGTTTCCTTTACCCGGTTGCCCACTATGAACTTTTATTTTCCTGAGAGTGTACAACATTAATAGAGATATAACATAGAACCTACATTAAACATGATATGCCTGGACTTGGAGTAACTGTTGGAACTAGTCACTGAACATGGTGGTGCTGAGGGCTTCCTGTAGCAGCTGACAGCACTTTTTGGTTTGATTCTGCTTGCACACACATTTGAACTTAGGCAATATCTTAACCATTTTTCTAAAGCCACTGTTTTTCCTTTTAAATTTCCTTTTAAAATTGAATTTCCTTTTAAAATCTATATTAGAAAATTCTAAAAAGTCATTAGTAATGTGCTCCTCTTGAAGCAGGTTTAGACAGAAACAGTTGTCTTCATAGTATCTTGACAACAGAGACATGAAGCATTGAATTCTGAGGGCCTGGGCTTTCATGGGAATTGCTACAAGAAATCAAGTGCAATAGTGTTATTGTGCAACTACAAATTAAAATGTGAAAGCTTTATTCTGCAGCTTTATTCTTTATTCCTTCAATAGCAAACACAACCAGACTGCTTAAAGGAGTTACAAACTGCTTTGCCATAAGAATAACTAACTAACTAACTAAAATGTATTAAGTTTTGAGGTCTTCCTCATTGGTGCTGCAAGCATAGATCTGTGCTATGTACATTTAACTTAGTAAATGCATAAATACTTCCTGGGCAGATGCATAAGCAGTGAAAGACCTACAGGTCTGAAAGTGCTGCATCATTGCACAACTTTTCCCAGTTCTTTTTACTTCATCATTTGAGGTATTTTTAGTAATATAAACATTACATTCTTTCTAATTAATATTTTCCAATTTGTATAAACAAATATAACAGATGTTATATTCAGAGGACTACTAGGTACTATCAAAAAGTACGTGCCCATCAGACTATTTTTGTGCATTGCTTTTAAGGGGAGACTTTCCTGCTATATTTACCATTTGGAATTTGTCATTTTCCGCACCACAAAGGCAAAAAAAAAATAATTAGATTTTTTAGGCCTCCACCACACAGAGGAAGTTCCTTCATCACTTATTTGAATTACCATAGGAAGAGGAGCTTGGATTACAATTGCAGCGGCTCCATGAATAAGATGGATTCTGTTCTCTTCCCAAGGTGACAGTCAATGCAGCTGAACTGCTGCAGACTGGGGAAGAGGGGAATAGGGTAAACACAACAGACATTTTCAAAGGCACTTCAGTAACTTCAGAATCCAAGATTAATGTTCAAGGGTAACTTTATGTATCTTGTCAGACTTAGTATACTGATAATCAATGAAACTCAGCATGTTGAATTTCTAAGTCATTCCAAAAAAAAAAGAAAAAAAAAGGAACTTGGGAATCTCATTACTTAAATGATACATTACTGATGTCCCACTACTGAAGATACCTTTTCCGACAGCATTCGCAGGGAGAATGCTATCACCACCAGCAGAAGCAGGACAGCATAAAAGAAACAAACAACCACAAAATGAAGATGCTGGATTGTGGAATAATATAGGTGTATGTTTTCCAATGTAAACATTAATACTATGTGGCACTCTGGAAGCCTACCATTTGTCTTTCCACTACAGAGCTTTTCTTAACCCTGAAAACATGAGGATAGTTCATTAATTACCACAAAGCATTCCCAGTTTCTCATAGGATAAGAATTTGTATATGGTACAATCAAATTCTCACATAAATATCATAATTTGATTGACAGCATGAATTCCAGAATTACTCCATTCTGTTTAATTTCAATTCACTTACTCTCAAGAAGAATGGGAACTTTTTCCCGTAAAAGCCAACTCTGAAAAATTCTGGCTCCAAACGCTGTTGATCCATAATTTTATCATACAAAGATGCTTCCATCATCTACGTGAGATTGATAAGAAACACAATTAGTCTTTTTTGAAAACATGTTTTTACCTTAAGCTATCACAAAAGGGAGGGTCTTTCAGCACACTGCTCTGGAGTACTGGAATTGCAGTGCACCTCTGAGCAACAGTAAGGACATCTAGAAATCTCTGAATGCAACAGATTAAATAATTATACCTCTTAATGACCTAAAAATTTCCAAAGATTAAAAAAAAAAAAAAGGCTTTTAAATATGAAGTACCTAAATCAAAGGGTAAAATACTTGATTAATGACAACATGTGTAGTTCTTGAATGAAAAATGGAAGTAATAGAAATGCAGTTTGAAACACATGACCCAGTAATTTCTTTAATAATCCAAACACATGGCAATAATGTGGTCAGTTTAGTCAGCAAAGTCCAATTTCCATATTCAAAAGAGTTGTGTCTAAATCATACCAGATTCCAAAAATTTAAGCATCTAATGTGAGTTCCTTTAAAAACCTCACAATAGCAATTAACATCACTTTTGATTGATACACCCTGCTTTTATTTCACTCAAAAGACTAACACAAAGTGATCTTAATTTCAAAGCCCCATTTTTTTGATGTTATTTCATCAAAGTATTCTCCATTCTTAAGTTTTTAATACTGCGAAAAAACCCTCATTATTAGCTCTTTTTTAGTAATGCAGACAGCTATTTAATGTGTACACGATATCAATAGCTGCCTAGTTATATTGCTGTGAGAAATCCCTGCATCTCCATTTTTGGATTAATATAGGTGGCACAGATATATAATAGAAGGATATTTCCTAATTCAAACACAAAACAGGTTAAATACAATTAATTAAATATGCATAAACTAATTATTTTATTCACATGATGACAGTCAGTTTGCTTTTGCTTATAGGATTCTGCCACTGGGATATATAAAGATCACAGGGAGTCCTGCCACATAGCTCTGTGTTGAGAATTTTGCATCATGCTGTTAAGCAGCTCTGGATTAAGTGTACTTCAGCCACTCCTAACATCAAGCATCCTACACGAACAGCAAATTTAAAAAAGGAAGCTGTAATATAAAACTGAATCCATCAGATGCAGACAAGAAAAGGGAAGATTGAATAAAATTTAAAATACAGTGTCAGAAAGAATCAAAAAAGAAACAATGCTTAAGAGTTCTAAGAAAAATGAGGGAAGGAACACTATGCCAGGAAAGATTCATTTTAGCTGTATGATATAAAACAGACCATATTTTTAAGCAGTAAATAAAAAAAATTGGAAAGGTGTATGCTGCTTGTTGCAACCTCTTTGCCTGCAATTACAACTGCAGATACGTCGCTGCTCCTAGCGAATGACTGCATAGGGGACATTCCCTGGATAAAACACAGGAAATCATGGAAAGTGAATTTGTAATACAATTTTTCTGCCTGAGCATGCACACAAAAGGGGTGCTGTACAGGTACAAACATTGCAAGATCATTTATTTTCCCATATTTATTCAAAAAGCTCACACTCCTTTTTTATAATCTTTATTATAAAAAGAAAAAAAAAAGCTAAAAAATAAAGTGTGCAAACCAAACCTAAGGAGCATTCCATTCAAATTTAATTTTCTACATAATATTTTATAACCCAAACTAAAAGCTTTTCGATCTCTGATTAATGAAAAGTACTCAGGTACATTTACCCTCATCTTGCTGAGGTTTCTGTAGTCATAGTAGCTCTCGTACTGTTCTGCAATTTTCCTGCATAAGATAATGCCATTTTCCCAACACTGCAAGCAAGTAAAAGATGGTCAGTAATTTCAAAGCAACTGTTTGACAATTTGTGATTTTTTAGTGATCTACTTCCAGATAACTAATAGTGGTCATACTTCTAGGAACTGAAACTACTTGAACATATTGTCCACTAGTAATAATGGTAGCTGCTGAGTGATATTGATGAATTCTTTGATGAATCAAAAATATATTTAGAGACTTATTTAATAAATGATTCTTACAGGACTATCACTGCACAAAATAGAAGTCATTGCAAGAGTAATAGATATTTATTTTGATACTACATATGAGATTGATTGAACACAGTATGATTTTTACATTTTAAAATTGTATTCTTAACATATCCTCCTTAATTTTTGTAGATTGGAAAATATTTTATTGCACCATATTAGTTAAATTCTATAAGCTGATTACAGAATTTTTTGAAAAAAATGATGATCAACATGAGTGTGATTACATTTACTCAGCTCACATGAATATTACACTAGCTACACAAAATTGCAATGAATTGCTTGTTTATCAGCAAGATAAATCATCACACAAAGTGTATACAAAATTTTAGACTACGGGTTAATTACTCTTGCTTAATTCAGAATAAAAATTCTCAGTGATGACAATGAACTGTGATCCCCAAAACCCATTCCTTTTTCGAGATTCTGCAATTGCTATTCTAAAAGATTCAACATGATTTAGAAGGTGTAAATACAGTCCTTATAATCCAGACCCCTGAATTTTTTTCCCCTCACTTGGTCACTAAGTGAATTTCATCAGCTTTATATGGCTCCTTTTCACTAGCATTAAAATGGGGGGAAATTATATTATCTTTTATAAAGTGCTTTGACAGTTACAAAGCGAATTGCTACACAAGTGCAAATTATTGTCACATGTAAGTGTAGGATTTCTAGGATACAAACGCAGGATTAGAAGAAACCTACTGTGTCGCTAAGTAACTGCTTAATCAGGCAATGACAAATACTTCCCCTTTATATGAGAAAAGTCTGCAGCCCTGGAAATAATATCCTAAAATGAATAAACTATCCTTTTGAGATCCACTTACTAAAATAGGACTATTTTACCTTTCCCCTATCAAAGTTTTGAATGATGGTCAGATGGAGACACTCTTTACGTTGCCACTCTGTTTGCATGGGGTAGTTGAGGAATTCTCTCAGTGGCCGATCAGACCATTCCAACAGCTCATCGTACAGCAGGAGCGTGTAGGCAGCCTCTGCAAGACAAATTATAGCACGGTACTTATGAACACCAAACAAATACACAGCCAAACCAAGTACACAGAAATGTGAATGCTCCTGATTAGATTAATGGGTAATTGATTTATTTCAAGTATAAGACAGATGGTGGTTCCAGTTTTGGACAGTTACTATCTTCAGCCATAATAAAGTCATTTTACAATTTTCACACACTATTTAAAGTGGAGTCACTGGGACAGTTTTCCTGGTGTCTGACAATACAAAGGGGCCAGAGAAATTAAGAGACAATTTCATGCTTAGCCCTAGTCTTTTCTATTGCTAAGGAGAAACTCTCAATGGCTCTGCTGTCTGAACAAGGGAACAAGGACGGGAGGATGAGGAACATCAGTAGGGAAAGAGGAAAGAAGATAGACAGGACTGTTGACACAGTCTAAAAGAGAACAGGGCTGGGAGGGAAACAGAGAGGCAGATATCTGCTTAATAGACTCTATTCCTTCCATAATAGAAATAAATCCCTCATAGCTGAGCCTTAACACTCTACCATAACAAATAATTTAGTGAAGTGCACATACTCTTTTTTTTTTAAAACTTTATTTATTTATAGCTTTGGAAGGAATAAAACCTATTGCTGCTCTCTGCTCAGCGAACCGTGTAGCAATCTTTAGATCATGGTAGAAATTATGTAGGAATATAAAAATTATTAGTGTTATTTTTACTTTGTTTTAAAGAATTCCTCAGAAACAGTACACTAAAACTAATATTAAATGAACCTTTCTATTGCAGTCAGACTTTGGACAATTACAAAACATCAGAATTACTACTGGCTATGACAATTCAATTTGGCCACTGTGCATATACATTATTGCTTTCCAGGTTAGTGTTCACAGTCCATTTTCCACTCACAGGACCACTTCGCGTAAGTCAGTATAAAGATGGCCATGTTCTGCAGATGTACTGCACTGGAGAAGGAAGTTGCTCCATGGACTTATTTTATTGCAGGTTTTATAGACTGTACGCAAGGCAAAAATAACTCTATAAAGTACTAAAGTACTTTTTATGGTAAGGTAAGTTTGCCCCAGACAACTATATCCTACTTCTGTCTTGGCCACATGAGTTCTCATAAGACGGGAGACTAAAACCAAACTCTACAGAGTTTTTCCTGAAAGTAGTGTACCTCTTACGTGTCCAGCTTAAGAACTTGTGGATGAAAAACCATCACAGCAGCAGGTGTTTGTAGGAGAGAGTGCTTTGAATCCCAATGTTGTAAAGTGCTAAGCATGGTGCACTGCTACGCATATGTGCAAGGGAGACGGCTGAAGTTGCACAGACAGTCTTAATTTTTGCTTCAGGCAGCTTTCAGGCTGCTTGACTGGTCATATTTTCAAGCTACAGTTTGGTACCCAAAATATGCAACACATTCATATACCAATTTAAAAAAATCCATGAAGTTGATAACAACAAATCATTCAAAATCATACGGAAGCAAAAGATAGCACAGTATAAATACATGTCAGGATAGCTCACTATGATCCTTCCTTTCTAACTTGGCACCCAAGTCCCTCATTTTAACAGATTTTTGTCTACCATGTCAATATTTTTTTTAATTATTTTTTTTTTTAATTTTAATTTTTAAAATTTATCATAAATGTATATGGAAGGTTTCTAAAATAAGAATGACCATACTGGACAAGAGGTCTGAGGGGTCCCTCTATCCAGCATCCTGGCAGTAGCCAGCATAACACATAATATATTGGTACCTTTGGGAGAGGTCTGTAACTATTGGCTGGGCATCAAAACCATAAGGAGAGACAAACAGGGTTGACTCACAATGCGGGAATTTTAATTTCTACAGGAAAGATAAAAAACCTAAACATTTCTAAGATGGACAGATACAAAGTGTGTTTTCACTGATTGATATGGGAAGGCAATGGAGTACATAAGTCTGTTTGCTAGTGGAAAGACTGCCTTTCTCAATGCCACGAGCGTGAGACAATTCTTCCTTAAGGCTCTCATGGCAAAAAGAAAATAAGATCAGTCTTGTGGAATCTACCATGGCAAAGAATGCAAAAATGACACATGTTAATAATAAATATACAGGAAATATAACAAAGTCCTGTAAATAATTTTTGAGCAAAATAGTGTTTAAAATAAGAATGGATGGCAAAACAATTAAAAAAAGTGGGTTCATATCACTGCTGAAGGTAAACTGGACACATATGAGCATCGAATGTGTAAAGAGAACTCAACATCCCTTAAAGAGTTACTAAGATCTGTTATGTAAGATCAGGAAATGAACAGTTTGGCACAAAAGCCAGCTGTGGCAAAGATACTGTCTGACAATCAAAACTCTCTTGTGACTCACTACTGCCAGGTCACATGAGGAAATTAAAATATCTCCTTAACACATCTGGCGACCTAGTCTACATTTTAAAACCACAAACTGCAAAGGGATCATGGAAATTCCAAGTGGGAATCTTTCCTATGGGTAGCAGAAAAGCATAAGGAAATTGCTGTGGCGGTAGGTACCTGTATCCTGTTTACTAGAGACCTTCAGCCAACTAATCTGCTTTTAAGAAAGAAAAAATTCTGTAGGGATTCTGTAGAGATGTAGTTGCAATTGTGAACACTGGGGGAAAGATGGAGGTATTATAAGGTCAGTTAAATATTTTGGCAAAAAAGATTCTTTAATTTAAAGAGATACCGATTTTATCTTCTCCGGCAATTACTGATGGCACATGGTTTCCTCAATGAAGTGACTTTATGTTTTATAAACAACAACCATGCACATAATCTTCTAATTTCTTCATTTAAAAGAAAAGTATATCATCACAGATACTACAGAATAGACTTATAAAAACTTCCTCTAAACTTTACTCGTCTTGGGAGAAGGATGACCATATCACACATTTATTGCTAGTGTGTATCAACAGTAATCATTTACATTCAACATGGCACAGCAAATAAAGTTGTGGGGCTGAAGAACAGCCATATTTTGAGAGAGATTAATTGGGCAAGGAAACTCAGCTGTTCCCTGGGTCACTGTGTTCTACGTTGATACAGCATAGGGGTTTGCAAAAGACTGCAAATCACGGACCAGTCCTAAATATCTTTTTGTAGTTCGTACTCAATTACCTGTGAAGTTTTGTGCTTTCAGATGTAGGTCATAGAGCTTATGAATATAGCGAATATACATCTCTTCCTTGTTCAGTTCAGTCTTGTAAAAATTCTGCAATAAAATTGAATTTTGAAGGAAATACAGTAGTTAATAAATATATGACAGAAGACTTCAAACATAACGCTCTAGAAATAAATGAACATATTTGAAAGTTTCACGTGTACAAAGTCATTACAAAGAACTGCAGTAATATATTAAGAAATAGTAAACAAGAGTAATTTTTCAGTAGACAAGTTAACAAGATCCTAAATGTTTTTTTACTTAAATTCCCAGAGAACATGAGAAGAACCAGATAGAACTGAAATCTGACTGTTTTATCTTTATAAATACTAATCCATCCAAAAAGTGAACCCATATATCCTTACTTAGGCCAATTAACATTCTGTTGAAAGCTGCATGTAATTTTAAAATATTGACAGCACTCTGACTTTTGTATTAATATTTTAAGAAAATATCTACTGCCTGGTAAGTCTACTCTTCCTTCTGTTGTAGCAAAATGCCAGAAAGATTTTGGTAGCTCTAATTTACAAACTATTCAGTATTGTAAACAGCACAATCCTGAATGAAAAACGTGAATTCTTCAGCGTTAAATGATGCTAGGAACTAGTAACTGATGCATAAATACTGTACTGTATGACTGAAATATACAAAGTTGCACTCTAAAGTGATACCCAGGACAAAATTTCTAAAAGTGGCTAAAGATTTTGGGGGTGTATAACTGCTATTTGTTGTTACATTGATAAAGTATGGAATGCAGAATCAAAACTCTTCATTCCAAGCACCCGTTATGTATTTGCATGCCCTAAAACACAGTATGAAAAAGTTATAGGGAGAGGAGCATAACACTATAGCACTGTTCACAAGTATTTCCATGCTTACTATGGACATACAGCTACAGTCCCCCTGCTAGCCACACTTACCATTCAGGATAATCTACTCTGGTTAATGAAAATTTATAGGATAGAAGAATCTAGCATTGGTCCCCACCATTAGCAATTAACATTTTCTGTTCTATTATTCAAATAACTTATTATTTTGAACTCTAAGCAAGCGGTCAACATTTTTCCCCTGTTGTACAGTATTCTTATTCTGTGCCACTATTTCCTAAACTGTGTTATTATCAGAGAAAGGTAGGAGGAACGTTATGGAAATATCAAAATAAAAACTCTACAGAGAAAATATTTTTTTAACTGACTTGAGAAAATGACTAGATATCAATAGCTCTGTAATGACATGCCTGTTTTAGGCCACCATCTGCCTTTATAATTCAATGACATCTCTTTTCTTCCCACAAGGTATAGATCAGGAACATATGCTTCTCTTTAGAAGAGATAAAGAAAGAATATATGTTTGTATGTTCATATTTAACTGTCTGAAAAAACCGCATAATCTACAATACAGAATTGCAAGCAATAAAGAATAAAGATTAAGACAAAATATGACACTGAACTGCAGTACTAGACTTCTTGGCTCTTACCGCTAAGCACTAAAGGCTGCAGTACTTGCACAAGTCTGAACTACACAGATCAACTGGTTCTTCTCATAGGTTCAGCTCTGACAACGTCCAGTTGGTCTGTAAGGCAGACCACAGCAGGACAACTCAGTCACAGTTCAGGAAATACATCATGCTAATAAAGGTGTTGTGATTTTTCAACAAACTATTTCAAGATATAAACTATAGCAGATGTAGTCTTCAAAAGGTGACACAATGTAAAAAGTAGACTTTCCCAATAAATAAAGACTTTTCCTAAGAAAAAGCAGCTTGAAAACAACATTCAAACAGGCAATGTGGACATATTCTACTTAAGTGGCATGATGTCATATGCCAGCATAGAGCATCACAGGAAAACCTTCTCTTTCTAAATAGAAAATACAATTTTGAATGAATCTGAAATATCAATTAAATATCAAACCCCAGTGAGGAGCAGAGATGCCTGAGAAAAACTCCTCAGTGAGTTACCAAAAGTTATTTAATATACCTGACCTTGACTGTTTCCAGAGATTGTGCATCTACCACCATCTCTCTGGGCAACCTGTTCCAGTATTTCACCACCCTCATTGTAAAACATTTCTTCCTTATTCTAGTCTGAATCTATCCTCTTTTATTTTAAAACCATTACCTATTGTCCTATCTCAATAAGCCCTGCTAAAAAGCTTGTCTCCATCTCTCTTGTTAGCCCCCTTTGAGTACTGAAAAGCCTTAATAAGGTCTCCTGAGAGCCTTCTCTTCTCCAGGCTGAACAAGCCCAACTGTTTCAGCCCTTTCCTCACAGGAGAGGTGTTCCAACCCTCTGATCATTTTTGTGGCCCTCCTCTGGACCTGCTCCAACAGGTCCATGTCTTTCGGTGCTGACAGCTCCAGAGCTGGACACAGTACTCCAGGTGGAGTCTTACAAGTGCGGAGCAGAGGGGCAGAACCACCTCCCTTGATCTGCTGGCCACGCTTCTTTGAATGCAGCCCAGTATGCGGTTGGCTTTCTGGGCTGCCAGCACACATTGCTGCTTCATGTTGAGCTTCTTATCCACCAAAACCCTCAAGTCCTTCTTCTCAGGGCTGCTCTCAATCCATTCTCTGCCCAGCCTGTGTTTATGCTTGGGATTGCCATGACACAGGTGCAGGACCTTGAGCTTGGCATGGTTGAACTTCATGAGCTTTGCATGGGCCCACCTCTCAAGCCTGTCCAGGCCCCTCTGGATGGCATCCCTTCCCTCCAGCATGTCAACCACACATGAAACCTACTCCAGATGATCCAGAAGGTGGGGAGAGTAGGAAAAAAGTTCCTATCTTCTTTTATCTGTGTTATTGCTGCTGGTGCATACTCCTTCTGCATATTTCATGATATGGCATAATGTCAGTTAATTTGATAACATAGTTAAGCCAGACAACCAGTCCTCTTATCTCTGGAAATCAGAATACTGTCAAAGTAGTGGTGAAGAAATGAAATATTGCTTCTTCCTCTGTACTTCAAATAATTTTAACGTTACACATTCCTCTAATTACTCATTGCATGAAACATCTTTTGAGACGAAAACCAGTTCATTCATCATAAGGGCAAGAAAATGTCTTAAAATTTGTGTGCTACTTCTGTAATTGAAATTTCCTTTTCAAAATTTAGCATCTGTTGTTTCTGGGGTGTGCAAATAGTATTACATTTTTTCTGAACATTATTAGGATATGAAATCTGCCTTAGCCTGTAGTAGTCATTGAAAATCTCATCAAAAAATACTATGGTGTTTTGGGGGTTTTAAATATTTAATTTTCTTTTTGTGCAAATCTTGAATGATTTGCTAATAATAGTTTAAAAACTTCTTAGTGATAGAATGAAAATAATCCAGGTGCTTTACAGAATTCAGATCATGCCAGATATTCTGACAGAAAGCCAGCTGCTCTATGGCTACATAGTAAACATGATCCCTATTTAGAGAGCAGTATTTTCCTACTGAAGGAATCCTTTATTCTCTTATGTGTAACTGCTACTTAGAACTGATACCAAATTGTTTCACTGACGTCAAAAATGCAGAATTACAAGTCAGCTTATTCTGTTTTTTTTTTTCCCCTGGCTAAAAATATAACTTTCCAAAACATTCACCAAGAATATGGAAACTTTCCAAGGTTAACAGAAGTCAACAAACTTTTCAGTGGAAACTGGCCTAGAACCAAAATGCATCTTGTAAACAAAAATGAAATCTTTTTCATACTATGAATATACACTGTTGGTTTGTTGTAATCATAGAATCATATGGGGTTGGAAGGGACCTCTAGAGATCGTTTAGCCCAACCGCCCTGCCAGAGCGGGTTTACCTATAGCACATTGCACAGGAACTTGTCCAGGCGGGTTTTGAATGTTTCCAAAGAAGGAGACTCCA
>JAOXJM010000001.1:29396353-29435859 GCA_026413425.1 Tringa solitaria | reverse complement strand
TCCCTCCCTTCATTTAATATTTTCAACTGAGAGCATACTATCATGCACATGTAAAATTCCATTAGCCTAAGTTGTCATAAGATTCTTTATTAAAAACTATTGCGTTGAGTTTTTACACTAATATAAATGCAGATTACACATTGAAATGCAAAGATTTCAAAATAGTGTTGTAAGTGGAGCTGTCAGTAAAATTACACTTAATATTTCTTTCTGCTACAGGTCTCTGATTTTCCCTGATTAAGTTTATCAAATATTAATCATTGGGCATGAATTTCCAACACTTCCTCTCTGAGACTGAACAAGGAAATATTTATCTACAGAGTTTGGTGCAGGAGCTCAGATGGATGACATGTCCATGGAGGTATTTTAGCAGTCTCCCTGAAGATGCATTCAGGTATGGTTTACTTAAAAGTCTCTGAAAATTGCCACATCTATATACTAAGAGCTTTTTAGAGGGTTGTTAATAGCATCTCCGAACCTTCTGTCTGCAGTGGGCAAGCTGTCAGCTCCACTGACCTTCATCTATACTGAGCATGTTCGGTGCCATAAAACTCCTACGTCCAAATTTCACCAAACACATAACAGCGCCCAATAACTCCTACATGCCAACTGCACTAGCTATACACTCCAGCTCTGCTCAGCTCCTTATATACAGGGAGATGTTACAGATTCAATTCTCCAGATTAATTCAACCTAAATGAAGCTGTGCTCTGCTGGAAGCAAGCAGGAAACACTGATCTTCATTCTGCACTCTTATATTGATCTTAGACTCACTTCTTCTGTTTAGGAGGCAATCAGATATTCTTCCCTAACATTCAGAGACTGGTTACCTGACATTACTAGCACAGAGAGATGACAAAGCCATCCTTTACCTGAAAGAGGTTGAAGCACTAATCTGTCATTTCTGCTTTCCATACAGAATACACAGGCAAACTTAATACACTTTTAAACCCCTTATATTCCTTTCAATGCAAGTTTTTTGTGTCTAACAAGAAATAAGAGTAAAGCCTGTTACATTATTAAACACTGATTACTGCACTGATTTTTCCTTTCTATTGCCTTTCAACTCTGTATTAAACAGGAACATTTCAACCTAAATTCATCAAAATAATTACCTACGGTTCCTGCAGAAAACCAGCAGTCTGACTTCTCTTTTAAAACAGATGGTTTTCATCTGTATTTGACTTATGCATGTTCTTTCTAAATGTATTGGCATACTCATTATAAATATACAATTTCTACAAAGGGGTTGTGTAGATACATTCAAAGTACTTATTCAGACTGACATCAATGTCGTCAGTCGAACAATTTTATGCCTTGCCTTCTGATGCATGCCTCCCCCTCTCCACCACACATCTTTCACCACAATGCACACAACAAACACTCAGAATAATGAGCTACTCAAACATACCCTTGCCTTCCTCATGGATACATCTAAATAGAATTAAATTCCTGTTGCTCACAGGTCCCAAAGCATAGCCAAGAAGCTATGTTCTACAAAGCACCAAGGAGCATAAACAATGCAGAGAAACAATGAAAACACTTCTGCCTATCCATGCCTAATCATCTGGGCTCACCTGAACAATTGTTGTTTGGTGGGGTTTTTTTGTTTTTTAAAATCTCAGGTTGACAAGAATAAGAAAGTGGAGCAGTGGAGTGGGGACTTGGAGGCTCAGAGATCTCCAGGGATGAACACCAGGCTTAGAACCATGTTCAGGCTAGTTCTATCATGGTAGTGAGTGGATTTTATATATCTAAGCCACAGAGCCATTCAGACCTCTAACTCAAAGGCATCTAATCCTAGAGGTGCCTTAAAACATCTGGTTGTCTATTTTGGAGTACAAAGTCCTCCAGGCACCTCACTATAGCCAGAGGTTCCCTCGTCTAGTCAGACAGGTCAAAGTCAAACTTTGCTGAAAAAGTTCAGAGATTAGTAAGGAGGTACCCAAACCTCACAAAAATATTCAGAAAGGTTCTGAAAGAATCAGTCCAGAGTCTAACAGACTGGGCAGTGCTGAATTCAGTCATGCAAAGGGGTGAAGAAATTAAGAAGACTGAAGACAGCACAGGAGAGGTAGCAGCCATCTCTTTTTACATAATAGCTTCACGGCTAGAGAAAACACCCACAAACTGGCAGAGCTCGGTATTAAAGGCCTGCTCAGCTTGAATGTCAGCTCCAATTTCTTCAAAGAGAAGCCTAGTCACCAGGCCCCCAGCGGAGTTCACTAGCCCAGGTTTTGTGTTTCAGTAATGTGGCCACCTGACCTCCAAACCCAAAATGGCTTGTGTTAGGCCAAACCAGAATACAGCTACAGAAGTAATGAGCTGCCAGCATCCATCGGATTCAGAACAGAAGCGTTACTTGACCATATCCCTTGGCTTCCAAAGATTTTGTTCTAACCACCAACTGTTTAATAAAGTGAAATTATTCTTCTCCCTGTGCTAATTAACTCAGGAATTAAATTGCAGTGTTACAGTGTAAATGTAAATCAGGGCACCTTTCATACCATGATTACACTGGATAGCAATTACAACATCTAGTTTTTCAGGATAGCAAAATGTTCACTGGTCCATGCTTTCCAGCTCTTCAAATGACATCAGGAGCTAATCACTGAGTGGTTACATTCAAGTCCCTAGAAAGACATTGATTCAAAACAGCAATCATCTTCCCCCTACTTTCACTAGGTCTTTTTATTTGATAAAGACAGGTCCATTATAAGCAGTGAATTCTAAGCATATATTTTTAGGTATGTCTAGAAATGCTTATAATTTGTCATTGAAAATAGAAAATATTCAAACAAAAGTTGCAATGACTGTCTCTGGAAGAAAAAAAAAAAACAAAACAGTTAATGTGGGAGTTGAGAGATTTGAATTCATTTTCCAATTCAGACAAAATAAACAAAACCCATGACAAAACCTGAAAGCATCACACCCACTGCAGTTACTAGACCATATCCAAAGTAGGTGTGTGCATCCCCCTTAGTTCCCAACTGTACCTATCAAAACCAGCCCTGCTGAATCTTCAGAAAGATCAGGCAAAATTGCAGCATTTGCTTTCATTAAAGACTACAAAACCATTGCTGGCTGTGAAACTATGTCACTGTTTCAAAGTCCTCAGGTACATACCGCAACTCTGTCACTTCAGCCTAAACAAGGCTGCTTTCTTGCACTGCCTAAAGACACTCTAATATTGGTTTAAATTACCCATGGAAGAAATAAAAAAAGAGAACTCTCAGGCTAACTGACCCCTGTCCCTTGTATTCAGTTCCTTAAACTGTCCTCTGATTTTAATAATTTTCCTTCACATACCCTAGGATACTATAGCATCCTCCATTTTAGATTAGTATCTTCTGCAAGCTTTCCTCTTGAGAGGTGTTAATGTATGGCGTCAAATCATACTCAGATAAAAAACTAATGATAAACACTATTTTTTCTTAAGCTGGAAGTGAACTTGAGCAGTTACTCTGAAATTTTCCAAAGACTTTAGTCTTAACTTCTGTTATATCAGAACAGAAACAACAAGTATACTGATGCTGTGAGACATTTTGCAATTTAAATGACTATGCTATGTCTTCAGCATTTAGATTTATAAAAGGCTCTCAGCATTTTTCACTGTATCTTCTTTAACATCCCCCAGTTTAGATCTAACTCAAAAACATAAAAAAATAGGAACTATATTTTGTACCAATATGCTTTCCTATAGAATTTTAAGTTATTTCAGTGACAGAAATCCTGATGTATTTTGCACTTTGCATTTAGACTTCATTTTATAATTACAGCTTTTCCCTTCAAGACTTAGTTTTTAAGTTAGAATAATGTGTTACTAAAATATTGTAATCACTTACCCTTTATTATATTTACTCAGATTATAAAAAATGTCATGAATAATTACAAGAAAGTTCTGCTTCAGCATACTGTACAGTTGTTTACAATTATTAATCCATTTCCATGATATTCTGCCTAATCTCTCTATCCACCTTTGTTCTGTAAATGATAAATATTTAGGAATTTTATTTTTTTCAACTCAATACAATTACAGATTATTTGCTATTCACAGACACTGAGCGCTGAGTATTGTTATTTAAGCAAAGAAAACAGAGCTAAAACTAATACTTAAAGAAGAAGAAATGGTTAAGAAGCCATAGAAACAGGAAAAGATCATGTGTTTAATACTACTGAAGAATACACAGCTTGGAATCCTGAAGAGGAACAATTCATATCCTACTATAAGTGAAATCTTCCACTTAGGTGGAATTGAGTTCTGAGGAACAACAGAGACAGAGTTCAGTTAGATATTTTGTACCTGCGCTCTGTGACAATCATTTGTTTCAGTCAATGGGATAACTTATGGGCAATCTTGGGGACTGCAGCATTATTATTAGCTTTTCCTATTAGATTTCAGAGATATGTCATTTATTAAAATATACTAAGAGCTTAACAAGTCATTTATAAAAGAAAAGAATAAGAAATAAACTTATCAGAATAAATAAAATTGTTTAAATCAATCAAGAAATCAACAAGTGACATTACACAGATGAGTACAAGTTTCTGGCAATAGAAAATTACTTATTAAACAGCTTTTTGTTGAATTCTCATGCCTTGTTTTCAAAATGCTTCATTTGAGCTCTACCTGCACCCTATGCAATTACAAAGCATTTCTTGCTTTTCTGACTTTAAAATTAGTAGGTAGAGAATGTTCTGTGATATAACAGATTTAGTCTTTCCCAATTATAGCTGTATGCAAGAAGTACAGCCAGACTTTACAGATCTCATACAACACCATAAAATGTTTTATTCGTCAGATTTTCAGGAAAAAAAAAATAAAGAGAAGAAAAAAAAGAAATTTCAACTGTTTTAAGCATTACTCCTCTACAATGACATTAGCATCTGATAGAACCAACCGAACTCAAGGAATTAGTGTAAAATAAACAAATTACTCACATACTGTTGAAGAGCTCTCGGTATGTTTCGTCACCTTTACCTTCCGACATCAGGCTGTCCAGTTTGTCAATCAGTTTTGCTTCCACCTGCAACATATAAGTGTGATGTAAACAGCTTCTTTTTCCTTTAATGAGATTAGGGAAAATTGAGGGAAGATTTGTTTTTATATAAGGGACTTTGCTAAATGCATGTCTTAGAATTATTGGTCAATCATGTAAATCTGATGATAAGTCACTTCATCTCTTTGAAGCTGTTATCATTCCCAAGGTTTGTGGGGTTTTCTTTTTTTGGTGTGGGCTTTTCTTTTTTTTTCTTTTTGAGGGAGGGAGCTAATTTAAATTGAGCAACGTGACTTTAAAACTACAGGCTGAGTAGCATTTGCTGCTGCTAAGGCAGCTATCTATTTATGGAGTCAGACAAAAAGCACACAGCCCAAATAAATTGCCTGAATTCTCAATGCAGGGCTGTAAGCACAAGCCATTTTCTTAGACTTCAATAAAAACATCACCTTTTCTGACCTGCACCCCACTCTTTATAAACTAATTTTTATAAATGTCTGTACTGTTCACAACACTTGGGTGCTCAGACTTACTTTCCCAACCTTCCTTACCTCCCAATGTTATTTGGTTAGAAATCCAATTTGGTGGATTTACGTATTAGCTATCAAAGAAACTTACAGAACATGCCTGGTTGCTAATGACTCCTTCAATGCATATTTTTAAGTGTATTGATTATAAAAAATAGAGAGGCGAGGCTACACTGTGTGTTAATATTTCAAACCTCCTTTTTAGCAGTAATATATTAGCAACCACAAATCTAAGGGAGAAACCAAGCCGTTGTCAAGATATTTTATTAGAGAATAAATCTATTACAATTTACATTTAAACCCAAGCTGAAAACACAAAGAAGCAGAAGCAGTGGATTTTTTCCTTCTCGCTCCTAGTTATTTCTATGGTGATTTTTAACAAAAAGCTTATATATTGATAGTGAAAAGCTACCTACTTACATCACATGCACTGCTCCGTTCTTAATAGTTTGTTTTGTGTTTCAGCTACAGCTCCCACCGTTAGTGTTATGATTGCCTGGGAGTAATTCAAATACTTCTGCTTTCCTTCATTTGAAGCAGCAGGAAGGAGGGCACTGAGAAATGGTTTGAAGCAGTCTGAAAGAAGCGAGTGGGAGCTGCAGGAGCAGATGGCACACTTGGTCGTTCCTTCCTACCCCGTTAAGAAGGTGTTTGAGCAGCAAGAATACTCGGATCCGTGCAGAAGAACATTCCTCAGAAGAACCATCTGATCTTTTTTCATACCAACCGGAAGGGAAGCTATTGGAATTCTGTCTAACCAGTAGTCTGTACTGCTGTAAAGCAGAGCTGAAAAACCCCAACAGCAAAATCCGCCTTGTTGAAGACAAGTCATCTTTTATTCTTCACTTCAGCAGGCCACAGATTTTATCCCTCATCTTACTGGCACGATAGCGTTGATTGGAGAATCTTACTACCCCTCCAGAGAATAAAAAGGGAAAACCCTGGTGGTCCCTCTCAGAATGTTGTGGTTACCTTCTCCACCCCAAACCACCGACGGTTGGGACCAGCACTCTCTGAAGTGCTTGAATTTCAGTCCTGTTTTATAAACAGCTTCACATACAATACCTGTTTGAAGTTGCCACTTCGCCTTTGCTCCCAGTCCATCATGTCATGGAAAATGGGAATCATTACATTCCTCAGATCTGGCTGAGGGATCAATGTCACTTCCAGAAAGGGGCCAATCAATGCTGGAATAAAGTGAAGTTTGTGTTCCCCTAAAATGAACATGAACATGAACTTCAGTGTGAATTAGGTGTCCTGTGAGCTATCAAGCAATCCAAATACTATCTGAAGTATTAAAAAATAGCCCTCTAAATTTCTAGAGATTTTTTTATCTCATGTCCATCACAGCATGGCCTATTTCTTAAGCCCAAGAAGTGCAGAGAAAAGCTGTAGACAATAGAAGAATGTAAGACAAACATAATTTATTAGATTTGTTAACGCAATACTGAGTTCAGAAGTGACAGTGGGTTATCTGTATCACAAATTAGTCTTCCAGAAAGAGAACAAAGAGAAACAAAGGCCTCTCTGAGCATTTCATTTATTTTTCACAGGAATGGTATAGTTTCTAAGTTCTATGCTCTTGTGTTTACAAAATGGTTAACTGTCTGATATTACATACTTATCAAGAAGAGGTGAGTACTTTGATTTTTACCTATCTTTAGTTTTGTGAGTACAGAAAAGGAAGTACATGTTTTGACTGCAGGAAAGGGAAGATGTGACTCAGCTGTTCTCAAAAGAACTCGCTTTAAAATCAGTACTAGAGCATCTTCCATTAACTCACCATGTTCTACTTAGCAGAAACTATAAAACTAAGTTCTTGTCAGGAAAGCTAGAAGTGGCACACAGTAAAGATTGACCATTTAGTTTCTGTTCTCCAGGCATAAGACTTATGATATCTTCAGAATAGGGGGATTATGATTATGGTACACTGACTTTCCAGTCTGGGAATTCATTTTATCCCAGCATACCTCTGGGTATCCCAGGGGGCAGTAACCTCTACCTACTGCTCTGTTTAGTGTTTGTGTTTGTGCAAAGGAAATCCATGATTCCCTCAACTGGAAACATTCTGGGATGCATATCCATATGAGAGCAAGGTGGCTGTACAAGGATCAAGGCTTATGATGACTCTTACTGCTAAGAGAACTGTAAAATGCTGACTAGCACAACACGAGTTATATGAAATATCCTAACTACAGTATTTAATTGGACATGTTACCAGATGAACTCTATATCGTACCCCACACACTCGCCCCTATTGAAAGGCGTCATGTTTCCCTCCTTGCCTGTCTACTGGGTCTCCGTTCAGTAGAAAACAGGAAAGCAGGGAGAAGATGCACACTGAAGTCTTATCCTAGCAGGAAGGACAGAGATGGGATCCAGGAGTGGATCCTTGATATACCAGTTTAGAAATACCCATCATTTACCCAAATAATTTAGAGGGATGTCTTAGAGTGAGTAAGCAGTACTAAAACTTTAAATAAGTAAAATATGCTATGCAACAAATGTTGAAAAGATATTATATGCAAGTATTTTTTATTTTGAACAGGATGATCAGAAAGACCAGGTTTTTTTACAACCACTTATCTTGCTGGGGAAAAGATTTACAGAATTGAGATGACGGTATCTCAGTAATCACCAATGGTCTTCATATCTTTAATCAGCCCTTTAGTGATGTTAACTATTGAATAGCTGAAATATAAAGATGACAAATGTAGTGTTCAAATCTTCTACTCAGTTTTGATTTTCTTCCCAAACAACATTTAATTGCATTTTTCTGAGGCTCATACTTACAAACAGTTTGCACAATTATTGCTTATAAATATAAAAATGTTCCCAAGTTTACATCCAGGCATATATCTTGCTCATGTTGTCCAATGTGTCATTTATACATCAGTCACTGATTTGTTTATGCCTTTATATTTTAGTGCAACTAGGACTTAGGGGAAGATTTGTTGCAAATCCAGCATCTCAAGAGAGCTTCAGAATTAAGATATGTGTCTGTTCCTTAAACTGTTTGGCAACAGAACTAAAATTGAGAGCATAAATATATTTCCAGGCATAATAATTCTGCTCAAAAAAGCAGTACTTTCTTTTCTAATTTTCTCTGATGGTATTCTTTCAGTTATTTTTGAAGAAATAGTGACAGGTCAGATACAGCAGCAAGACTTAGAAAGCTGAATTTAGCTATAAAGAGGGGAACTACAGATGACTAGGGTTTTCCTGAACTTGAATCAAGACTTCACGTGAGCTAATTATCAACTCCTCTATCACTGGCAAGTGTATTTAATAGGTGAAGGAATAATAATTGTTTTTCATTTTATGAGCTACTGATGATGTGTTGAATCACTTACCTAAATTTTGCCACATGCTGAAGATTTCACATCCCATTGTTACCCGCATGTCACCATATCTGCAATATATTAAAAAAAAGCAAAACTGTGAAAGATCATTTAAGAAAACTAAGTTCATATGCCATTCTGTGACACTGTTAAATGAAATGTCTCATGCATAGTCCATAAAAAAATACTTTAAAAGTGATGATTTCTTCCAAGTTTTTGCTCTTTCCATTGTACTCAGCTAAAACTGGATTCCTAAACATGGATTTATTTGCAATATTGTCAAAAGTATCAGTTCTTTCTAAATGCTGTACATCAGTAATGCAGCCATGAAGCAAAAGTAATTTTTTGCAGTATATGAGAACAAATACAATTAATTTATACAGACAACAGTGCAGTGCCTGGCAGAAACACCTGAACCAGCACGAATCAACTTATGCATGGATTGGAAATTAGTGTTGCCACTGCTACAACATGGATATTTTGCTCCCAATACCTAAACCAATTTGGGTCCTTCTAGGAAGGCTGCTATCGGCTCTGAAGACCTATACAAACTCTAATTCTAGTCAGTGGAAATACTGTTACTGTTACCTTTTCGGTAGGCCTTTTTGCAACCTCCCATGCCTTGCATTTTGAGAAGCATTTGATCTATTATGGTTTTCTAGAAGCTGACAGCAGTACTTACTTTTCTAAAACCTTTTTCTTCTTGGAAGGTGTGAACATCTCCAGTTGCAGACATAACTGGTTTATAAAAATGACAGCAAGAAAAAAGTAGGAATCCCATATCTGCAATAAGCATATGGTAATGGGTTATTTCATTTTCTCAGTACCACCAATTTATGACCACTCAAGATGCTAATTTTCAAACCCCATCGCTTGTTTCAGTCTCAACTAATAAATTACTCAAACTGTTTCTGACTAAATTTCTTTGCATCCAAATATACTTTTCACTAACCCCAAGATGTTCAGCAGGAATACATCTACTTTGCATATTCTATATCTCTTAAATGTAAAGACTTCAGAGTTGCAATTATTTTTTTCATCCGTCCAAATGAAAAAACCTTACCTTCTAAATTTGGAGACATTTTTTGGGTATATTTAAATAGAAGACTACAAAAAGTTAAGTCAAAATCCAAAAAATTCTGACACCTCAAAAGCTATCACATAACAGAATTGTCACTCTCTCGCCCATCCTACTTTATGATATTATTTGCAAGCCGGCTGCAAAAATTACTTGCTGCAGGTTTCACTGGACAAAACAGAGGCCAGGTTTTGTAACATATTGCAAATATACAGATGTTTTGTGCACGTTTCATGAATCAGATGCTGATTCTTCTACTTAGAAGACTGAAAGAAAAATTTAAAATATATTAAAATATTAATTATTATAACCCCTTTATGGATTCTCCACGGTAGGAGAAAGAAACAAGCGTAGGGAGAGCCCTATTCCAGATACCGCAGTTCTTCAGGACAGTAATGACATTGCTAAGCAAGTTTAAGTAACACAGATGCCTTGTCTACAGGCAACTCTTTTATCAGCTTTAGCCTCTGAACTTGTGGAAGTTCATAAAGGATAGGCTTACTCATGTCCAGTTACGTCAAGTAAATAAATCTGCATTCCCGCCAATCTCTCCAACAAGAGTCTGGATTTTAAGAGAAGTACCCACAACTCTGCTGGAAGTCAACAGCAGCTCATTGTCTTCTTTAAGAAGGAAATTCTGCAGTTTTTATGATGAAGCAATTGGACTAATGTTTCCTGGTTGGGCAGAATATTTGTTCAGGTTTCCATGGGAATGGGTCTTTTCAGACACATTCCTAGGTCTTCTCATCCAAATCTTAAAGCATCATTCTGTAATTCACAGTTTATTGGAGGTGCCATATCTCATTATATAAGGTACTCACTAACATCTTTAACTGCATTCACCATGCAATTTTCTAATTTTAATTATTCAGCATGTTGATTTGTCTTGAGAGAAATTACAGAAATGCAAACCTGTACTTTTGATAAATTTGCATCAATTAAAAAAATGGAATAATTTTCCTCTATGTGATAACTCCAAAATAACAGACAAATAATAAAATTAATTTCTATAATCCAAAAAAATGCTATGCAAAATCCTAAATAAGTAGTCTAACATAGAGGCTGAAATAAAAAAAAAAAAAACAAACAAAAATAAGAAGAAATTAAAAAAAACACACAATTCTCCTGGTTTTTAGGATGATCCCATATTTAAGAAAAATCTTAATCTCTGAGCACTTGAAATTGCTGATTTAGTATATGTTCTAGCTGTTTAGATGCTGGAGCTAAGTTCAACAACAAACAACCAAGCCACAGGATGATGTAGCAGCTATTGAATCTATCGTATGTTAGAGGCATTTACTCTACCTTGTAATCAAAGTTTTCATTTAGGAAGTTTTTACGAAGAGCATCCGAAAGGTACAAGACTGTAGTAATGATCACACTAGGAAGAAAAGAATGAAAAAGACAGTAGTTTTAATTGACTATGAAATCATATTTAATACTCAGAGCCAGACAATTTTCCAATCAAGAATAGATAGATTATAAGTATAAAATATCTAGTAATTACCAATATACATTATTGACAGCCCTATGGGCAAAGAGTCTTTGTAATGACAACAGAAAAATGCAAAGTGCATGAGTTGTGCAAGAACAATTTGCTTCTAAAGATCACAATTCTGTATGTAGCAAACATTGCCCTACATTGATATCTGCCTGAATTATATTAATCTATTTTAGGTAAATATATATGACCAAAATCCTTTCATAGTGGTTGGCACCAGAGGTCAATGACAGCCTTGTGCATTGTAGCAACCAAGTTTGGTAATCTACAGAAACAGAACATCCTTACAGGTTATTTAAATAGAATTCATATCAATGATTCAACCCTTAAGCTAACCTCTGCAGCACTCGTGCCTATCAACACATTTAGGCAAACCAAAAATCCACACAAACCATTAAATTATTTTTGAAAGTAGTTAGTAGTGGATGCTTACAGGGGAGGAAAAAAGATAAACATAGAATGTTCTTTTCACTGTTACACTCATGTATTTTACAACAATCAGCTGTTTAAAGACCTTCTGAGAAAAAGGTTATATCTACACTTTTCACAAAATTACCATCTATCTACTATTGACACATCTAGTACTTCTTTGAACATGGTTCTTCACCTGGATGCTGTTACAGTGCTAAAGTTTATTTCCCTTTCCAAACTCTGGACTTCATTTTTTACTATTTTTGCAATACATTCAAGACAAAATATGTTTTATTAACTATAATAACAGTAATACATATTTTAAGGGTACAATATTTTTCATCTTCACAACACTGAAGGATTATACATAAACCAACCAAACTAGAAGATAAATTGTATTTTTCTTCTGTCAGTTTTGACATATTTCAAGGTCATAAGTATAAAATAGCTATGTATCATTTATTACTAGTTCAAATGTTTGCTTCCATTTCTCTACTTTTAAAATTACTGTCCCTGCCAAACGTTACCTTCTGGCTTGATGTGTCTGAACACCTGTAACAGCCAAGCCTGAGACTGTTATGTGAACACTGCTTGAGTCTCAAGTTTCATTTGTTCCTAGTTCTATTGCTGAAATGTGATTTTCATACATACTATTGTCTCAACAATTATAGTGTAGCTTTTATATCCAAACAGCGTTCCATGTTCAGCACTCATCTGTATAGTTTACCCCACTTTTCCACCAACAGGGAGTCACAGTGTGTGTAAAACACCCCCTGTTGCAGCACGGACAGAAGACAAAGCGAAACCTTAACAAACTGCAATATAAGCAAAGCTAAAAATCAAGGCAAGGATAAGAAAAGAGAGCCCTGTCATTCTTGTTATCGTGCATGATTTAATTTACAGCCCATATGTTTCACAAAATGGAAATAGTTTGCATATTTCAGGAAGATGTTCTGATAGAAAAGGTCAGTTCATCAGAATTATTGCTATGTAAAATTTCAACCTAAGTCCAAAGTAATAAAACCCTGAAAAACTGTATGCCAGAGAAAATTCCAAAAGATCTCAAGAACTGCAACCATATTGCCAAGTTTACATTACATAGTTCTATTTATGTCTGAGACAATTCCTTTCTCGTCACATTCTTTCCATGGTAGGTGAAACTGAAGAGAAAGATCGGCTTCAATTTTCATGAGAAGAAAATTAGACTAGAAATCTTAAATGCAATTTTTAGAAGATTTTTTTTCAGAATTTTCCAGAGGTAATACAATAACTGCAATGCAAGTATTTCTTGCTATAGGCAACATAGCTCAGTTTTGATTTATTTGGCAAGCCAAGGATATGATACGGATTAGTTCATGAAATGTGAGTCCGTAGAGTGAGAGTGGCTACGTTGTAGATAAAAAAACTTCAAAAGCAAACTTAGAAAGATGAGGCCATTGTTTTTGTCTTATGAACTGTTATTCTGAATCCATAAGAGAAACTTAAATCAGGTAGGACAGAAAAAATTGGGAGTTTTCTTTTTAATGTAGGTTCTATAAGAAAAGCAAAAATGCACCAAGCAGAGACAGCAGCCAGAGGACAGATGGACAGCTGCCTGATCCAGTACAATATTCACATTCCAAGTTGCTTCCCAGCCAATGATTTCAAAACAACAACAACAACATCTATTTAAAATCCATTTGAGTATCAAACTAGAAAACATTGAGTTTGTGGGAAGACTTGCTTTTCTTCCTCTTACCACCTGCCACAAATTTGTTCAGAACCACTGTTTTACAGGAGAAAAAACTCTGCTTTTAGGTACTAAGTTATTCTGGGTTGATACACAGAATGCTAACCCAAGGTTCAGGCAGGGCATTTTTGAGAGAGCGGCTTTTCCATCAGATTTTCACAGCAAACCCTTGTGCAATACACTGTTTGAAAAATCCAAAGCAGCCCCCAGAAGCTCAACAACTGGTTTGCTGCCTGGACTGTGCTCCGGCAGCCTGGCTTTTGCCCAGGCAGCCAATGGTAGAAAATGAAAACTTTCTTTTTGCATTCTGATATGGGACAAATATGTAGCATTAGCTTCTCATTTCACCCTTTGATATTTCATAGTCAAGTCTTCCCAAGCACAGAGGTGTTTGCACAGAAAAAATGTCTTTCATACTTCATAAATAAATGAACTAAACCTAGAGTCACATATCTGTGTATATTTATGTGTATATCTATATAAACTTATTCATACATGCATACCTATGCTTTTTATGACAGAGTGTCAGGTTCAGTTGTTAGCACCATTTTGTATTACATAAAAGCAAGAACGTTGCTGGCAATACTGTGTATTACATAAAAGCAAGAATTTTTGTTCATTGTAGGAGTCTCAGACTCCCACACCATGGGATCTAATAGGATTCTTCAAAGCAGTCATAATGATGAAACTAGCACTAATTCGATGCCTTCCTTTGCCATATATTCCATTTAAGTTACTTTAAAAATAATAATAATAATAATAATAATAATAATAATAATAATAATAATAATGTGTTTCAATCATCACTGAATTAGATAACCAAAAGGATTCTCTGTTTAAAGTCCCTATGCCCAACTGTCAGCAGATACATTTGGAATTTTAGTATAAGCAACACGCTATAGTAAACCTTACTTTACAGATCAATTATTTTACTATAAATAATAATATTCATACCTGCATTTTGTATGCTTATAAAATTATGATTGTCAATTGTATTATCTAGCATCTCTACCATTCCACTAAACACTGAAAGGATATACATAGTTAATCATACAGAGATCTTTAAAATTAAAGGTTCTTGCATACTGAGAGCAGTGGAAAATTAGTTCATTGTTCAATAATTCATAGGCACAGTATGTTATAAATATCAAACCTTTGCTCAGCAAGTAATAGAAACCCACTTTGCTCTCCAACAGCCTCCTCAATTGTTAATGAAACATGACATACCTGGAGTTCAGCTCAGTCTGTTAAATGGTCTCAAAAGATACCAGTCAATTAAAGTATTAGATAAGTGACTCTTTTCCTAACCTTAGGGTAACTTAAGCAAGTGACCGTTACATGGTGACTTCCAGTTGAGAGAGACATTATGAAGATGTTATCCAGAAGCTTCAATTTTAGTCTGGCATATTTTATTATTGAATTTTGGATTCCTCTCTGGCGCTAGGCAACTGATTCAGACATCTTCCTATATTATGTGATGTTCATTTGCAGTTACAAAGAGAAAATTTCCTTAGAGGGCCAGCAAACTAGTTTACCACCTAGTTGATGTAGAAAGTAAGTCTGTCCCTATAATGAAAGAAATTAAAACTATATTTTCCATAGTAAATATAAATATATATATCATCACTCAGTAGTATCAACCATGTTAGAAATATTAGATAACCATAAGTAATTATTTTGCTTTGCTGAATGTATGCTGATTAGCTCAGTACAAATAGTACTTGGTTATGCAGTTTTAAACAGAGTTAATTTCTGTCTCATTGCTCAACTGCTAGACGCTAATAAACATTAAGGATTTTTTTGCGTGTTCTTCTCCTTCCATCCCAGAACACAATTCAAAAAATATCAATTTCTCTGCTTTAGTGCTAAGTCTGCCTTTTTAAATGTTACTTTATTTCTCAAATTTTGGAAGTCACTTGGTAGTTTTATAATGCTAGCCATTAATATTTTTTTGTGTTGGGCATCCGGACATTCAGAATTAGAGAGTGTGCATGCATCATCATGAACTGTCTTAATTTCCGCATAGTTACAAGATTTGTCTTCATGAGCTCACAGTATCTTCTGGGTTTTTTTAATCCCAGACAGCATCCAAGTATCAGATGCTACATAATTACTGAAAACACTGCAATAAGAAAGAAAAAAATCTAGAAGCCAGGGAGCAGCAATATTTTTATATATAAATATTATATATTGAAATAATTATGGCATTTTAAGACCTAAAAATCTTTCAGGTAATTGAAGTTCTGCATATATTAATAAGAGAAAAAAAAATAGATTTTTTTTTCCCCTCAGGAAAAGCTTATTACCTGATTTTATCCTTGCTAGGACTCATTTCTTCCTTAGGCTCAGACAAGCTAAATCTCTCTTCCTGTAAATACTAGTCAGTTTGAATTTTTATATCACCCTCGGGACAGGGGAGAGAAAAGACAGTGCTGCTGGTGATGTGACTGCAGTGATGGGTGAAGCTCCCAAGACACACACTGCCTTCAGATTAGCTACCGTTTCTCCGGCTGAAGCCCAGACAGCCGAGAAGGCGGCCATCTGACACAGCATACATGACAGTTGTTTTATTCCTGGGAAGAAGGAGTTAGAAAAGATCCAGACTGTTAATGGGTTACTTGATTACGAGCTTAAAAAAGAGAGCTAGACCTTTTAGTCTTTCCTTTTAGACATGAATGGAGGAGCAAGGAGTTCAAGAAGTTTTGCCTTCAATCCTAAAGAGTCTCAGATCATCGGAAGCGTTCTGGGTCATCACGTGAAGCTCAGGGAGAATGGCTTACAGCTGCTTCTGTCTGCTGTGCAGGCAGTGCCCTAATTTCTCATCCTGCCTCTAGGCTCTTCCCTTTGCACTTAAAGATTTGGGGTTGGGACAATTCTAGCAAAGCTGCTACTCTGTGGCTCTGTGCTTTTGAACAGCCTGGGGAAGCTGAAGGTTGGCAGCCACTGCAATGGTGGGGGGGACACAAGTGAAAGGAAAGGAGCTCCTGCTCAGAAACAGCTCTGGAAAAACTACTGCTCTGCAGCTGAGGAGAGAACAGAAGTGAATTTTCCTTTCTTCTGCCTAAAAAAGGAAGGGAAACTTAGCCATAGATACATAACGTAGGAATAATGAGTCTTCAGTTCACACCACACTTTTAAATACACCTGGCCACCCCTCTGTTTCAGAGCAAAGCAGCATCTCCTCCACAAAGGAACAAATGCCTAGCAAAGCAATTATTGAATGCTGAATTGGTAAAGATGTGTTTACATCCCATTTGCTGACAGTAATGCTTATGCAATTGTGTGTTACGGGGTTCAGTTAGCTGATCTGATTGGCTTCTCATGGCCAGTTCCCACCAGTAGTTACTGTCAACTTCTGTCAATCTTCTTTGCCTGACAGAACTGGACATAGAGTCACCTTCTAGAAGGTCAGAAACAACGTGATGTGGATTAATAAAAGGAGATGGGTGACGTTCAATAAAATACTGGTGCAAGTAAACATTCCTTTTGCAGAATTTAGTATCATCATCTTTAGCATATCTGAATACCACCAGCCTGAGAAACACGTGCCAAGGTCATTCCTAAATCTTAGTTTTGTACATGTCAGCTGTTGCAAAGCCATCTGCCAAGCCAGCTGTTTCTAGAATATATAACAAATTCTTAGATTATATATGTAGTCTAAAAGTTCCTGTGTTTTTTTTCCCTCTTTCCTGTGTTTCTCCATTTATCTCTTCAGTATGAATATCAGATGCAGGCTGGTATCAGCCATATTTTCTTTAATATGATACACAGAAATGAGTGATCATATCCATTCTTTGATTATTAATATTTTTTTTGCCATAATTCAAACATGGCAAGTTTACTAACAGAAATTGAGGTAACAAAAATGAGCAAAAATGTTATTTTGTTCAATTCATGACAAAGTTTGAACAGATACTATGATGCTTGCATATGTAGACCCCCCCCCCCCCAAATATATAGCATGAACACAAGTTGTGCCAAATTTAATTGTAACAATAATATTGTTACTAGTAGTCTGTACAGCACCATGAATTTAAGTTCTCCTTGGAGCTGACAGGCACAACACAGACTAAAAACCCATTCCCATCAGACACTGTAATATGTATCATGAAAGTTTAAGTCAATCCTAAATTCTGGATTTCTAGGTCTACCCAACACAACTCCCCTCCCTCTGCCGACACTGGTGTTTGTATAATTGTGTTCACTGTTCAGCTGGCTTATCTGCTCAAAAGCTAGGCCTACAGAAAGGGATTTTAGACCTGTTGTAATGACTTCCCAGAAATGCTGGGAACACGTTTGTGTAAAAATAACGCCTGAGCAGAGAAAGAATGGCTCAAAGACAGGTTACATCTCAAAGTAATGCTTGGAGCCCTGCGTTACTGATGCCTGTGCTGTACCTCACTTCCTGATTTGTGATTTTTAATTTTGTTTTTTCTGGCAAGCACTAAATTAACAAACATGCAAAAACATCGTTAATGATATTACAGCAGATAATTTCTTCTTGAGAGCAAACAGATCTTTACCAGCTCAGCATTTCAACAAACAGATTTGAAATGAAGTTCTGTTGAGATCTGTCATTTGCTACTTGGAAAACAAAGCTGCTGATGTTTAGCATCTTCATTCTGTAAAAGTGTTTCTGAGTTTCCAGCTATATATGCTTACTGTAATTCAGAAGAGAAAGAGGTACAGATTATATTATGAACTACTTGTGTAAAATAAATCCAAAGATTTTAAATCTCAAATTCAAAAATGAAAAACTGCAGCCAGCATTATAACAGATATTTTGCATTTTTATTACATACATCATATAACTTTACTTATTTATACCGCAATTTTTGCATACTACACATAATTTTTATGAACATTAAAAATGCCTTACTTGTTTGCAACCAAACGCATCACTGTCCAGTCTTTTGGAAACATCTCTGGTCGTATTAGTATCCGAAATACAGTGAAAATCTGCAGCAGGAAATCCTTTGGAAGGAAAAGAAGCAGTCACATATCTTTGCTGCTTTAAAAAGAGAGGCAAGCTTTAAAAATATTTTAATTGGAGACAAAAAATCACTATAGAAATAGCAGAATAGATACACCTCTGAATATTTTTCTTTTTTTTTTGATTCCCCAAGAAAGCTTCAAATAGTCATTTAATTCATTTTTCTTAAAAGGAGGAAAATAATTTAATGTGTCATTTGATTGACAGCAATGCATAAGAGAAATGTCAAAGATGCATTTGGTTTCCACCCATACACTTCCACAAATGCGATCCCGAGAACAATTTGCAAATCAAAAAAGCACTTTACAAACACTACAGAGTTCTGAATATCTCCTTAATCATGCCAGGTTTTCATCACTTTCAAGATTTATTCTAGAAGTGGCATTATTTGGTGGGGAAGACAGAGAGCATAAGGACAATTTTATCATTGGGTTTGCAAAGACCACTGAATTCAATAGCGATGCTGGAGCCCCTGAACTGTTATCACAGCTGGTTGGCTGGATGCAGGTCACTCAATCATTCTGTCTCATTTGCTGAATCTATAAAAATAGTGAACACATGTGAGCTCCTTTGAATGTAGAAAGCACTGCTTAAGAGATTTTAGCATTATCATCCATGTCATCTAACTCACTAATAAATAAGTAAACTATTTCTCTCAGCACACGGGTTTTCAGATTTTCTCTTCACAAAAAAAGAAATACTTCAAATGGCCCATCTTGATTGTTTGTAGCACAGCCAGTATTTTTTAAGTAAGCAAAATGGAGCTTTTAACATCATGAAGAGCATGAGGCAAGTGATATAACACACCTAACAGAATCGGTGTGGTACCTGACCTCAAAAGGTTTTGTATTGATTCTGCCCATACCACTTGTAGAGAGTTAGCCTGAAACACATATGAGATAAAGACACAACCAAAGGATACCAAATAATTTCGAACACCAAGATGTATTCTGAAGTGCGTTTACCAAAGTGTAGATGATGGGCATTGCACAACAGATGTCTTTCATTAGAGAATCACTGTAAAGGAGGACGAATACAGGCACTGGATAAGCAGCTGAGATCCCTGCACCCACCCACCAGAGAAGATTACATAAAACAGGCAACCTGTTTTCTGAGCAAGATGCCAAAAAATTCTCTGTATTAAAGAGTACAAATGATACTCACTGCAGATAACACAGTGTTTGAATGCAGGTGATCAGCTTTACAGATAAACAAGTAGCTCTAAGAGCAACACACTTATAGCTTTGGACCTTATAATTAAATTTGAACGTTTCTGTATGCTCCTTTTTTTCTTTAGGGGTTACTTCCCTTCCCTGTGCTGTAGTGCCAACAATCCAACAATGACTCGAATGTTGCTGTATGTCACCTCACAATAATGTCCCAAATTCTCCCATATTCCATTTTTATGCCACCTGTTTTTCAGAAACAATTCAAGTTGCTGCTGTTAGGAAGCTGACTGGATGCTGAACTGAAGGGACCAAATGGCTGCTGCTGGGAAACCAAGCAATGGTTTTAGGACTTAAAACCCAAGGGCTCCGTGAGGTGTAAACTTAGTGCTTTTGAGATCCACAGGCCACTACCAAAGCCTGCTGAAATTCATCAGCTTGTTCAAAAGTCATTAAGAAAAGAATAACAGACAGAGAAGAAGATCACATATACTTCATTTCATTTCGTTGTCATTAACAACAGGCTAATTATTTCTAATTTTAACAGAAAACATAAAAAATTGTCATCAATTTAGTGATAAGTGGTTAGATACAAAATGTGGATTTGAAAAACTCAACACTGAAGACCTCTTTGTTATAGTACATGTTAAAACATATAAACCAGTATAATTCAAAGCTGAAATACAACTGAAAGAAACATATAATTCATAAAAAACTTTAGAAAAATAGTCGTAAGATTTTCAAGACATTACTATTAAGCTCCTATTAAAAGCAGAACCTGTAATTAATCTGTAGCGAACTTTCATTTTTCAGGATTCAGTTTTTGGTAATAGGGTTTCCTATGAATCCACCATGAGCATGAAAATAAGCAAAGGGTAAAATGCCAGTTGACTTCGCCATTGATGTGCTGGGGTCCTTCATGTGCCAGCGCTGCTCATCGATATTCAACGCCAGTGCTCAGTCCCAAAGGACCCACCTGCATATAGCCACTCCATAAAATGTTTTGACCTCCTTTACAACACCTGGCATTTTGCATGATGCAACTGCTCATTTTTGTTTCATGGTCTAAACATTTCAAGGCATTAGTACCGTTCATGGAAGATCAATTTTGTGACTATACTTTGAACTGTTTCTTTTGCACTAAACTATTATCTTTCATAGTTGTATCTGCTCTGCTGAACACATCATAGTGATTTAGTAACAGATTTTAACATTTAAAAACCATTTTTGCCAACAGTATAAGTAAACCAACATTTGGTTGGTTGAATAGAGATATAATTAATTTCTTATGTGCTTTCTGTCTTAAGAGACAGCAAGAGAGTAATTTTGTCCTTTTACATACTCTAAATACCATCTCTTAATATTCCTACCTAGTGTACATAAACTCTAGTACTACTTTACACCACTTAATGATATCACAATATCACAGTTCAGTTTCCTTTAACAGCAATATTTGCTTCATGAAATTATCAAACTGGTTAAGTGAGAACCATACCTTCTGAAGGACTGAAAACCATCTATTCATTTAATAAAAAACTGCCATGGAATTTCTTTCACATTTCCCTGTATGCATGTAAAATCCTCTGTGAAGCAGATGAGGCTCTTCACTGGATCTCTCCAGGTGCATCTATATTAACCTTTTAGTTTGGATCAACAGTCCACTTTGAAGCTAATTGCTTGATCACCCATTGCTTTGGCTGCCACTGCAGAGTTATCAAGCTTATTATCAAGTTATTTGTACAGCACCCTAGAGCTTTTTTGCAGTGTGCCAAGATGTCTGCAAGACAGGAAGATTTGACAGTGTCTCTGCCCAGACAATTCACCTACTCTGAGGCCAACTCCTTTGCCAGATCTTTCCTTCACTGCTTCCTTAACCTACATCACAAGCCACGTAAGTATTTGGTTTAAAGCAATCCCTCTGCCCCAGCACTTGTCCTTTCAGAAGTCCATGTGAGCAGATGTCCCAGCATAGCAGGGGAAGGATGGCAACTATAACTGAGCTTCTCCACCAGCCATATTCCTTCTGCCTACAGACCTCACACAGCCTGTGTCCCAGGGGTCAGAGAAGGGAGCATTGGAATAAATTGCACTTGGTGGTAGGTTCAGCACCCACCTTACCTGGTTCAGACTCCTTCAGATGGAAGAAAGGGTTCAGAGAACTAGTAAGGTTTACACCCATCCCAATGAAACATTATCTTTTTCTCCATTAGATCTCTCCTGTATATCTATTCTGCCACATTATGTAGGGTGCACTCCAATGGGTAAAAAACTAGGCCTTCTGGCACATGCTTATGTGTTTGTTTTGTCTTCTTTTGATTTTTTAATTAAAAACCCTACACATATCAGCCAAAACCACCTTGCTGAGGTCAAAACAGCATTGTGCTAACATATAATGTTTTTCTCATTCACTTTCACACTTCTCCTATTTATAATTTGCACTGTTACCTTTTGTCATAAATTATATCTGAGCTTTTTTGTGGCAGCAAATATCCGCCTACAAGTGCGCCTCTGTTCTACAAATTGCTATAAAATATATTTACTAGAAGAAGATGGCATTTTGTGGTAAGCAAAAGAGCATATCTTTAAGATAATATTGAAAGATAAAAGGAAGCATTTAAAATTACTGCCTCATTAAATTCAATTTTTCAAAAAGTGAGTGAAGTATAGTCTCTAGTGCTACCACTCAGCCATGAATCCCCTGTCATTTCTTTCTTACTTCATTTGCATGTTTTCAAATATAAAATGTTTTTCTACCTTCTGCTTTGTGTGGAAAAAACCTACTCTCTTAAAGAACTGACTAATATAAAAAGTCACCATGTCAATTACTTAAACTAAATATATTTACAAAAGAGAGGAAATATTTCCATAAACAACCACTTGTTTAAAGCATCACTCAGTTCCATGTCATATAAAAATGTATAGATGTCATTCCTTCAAAGTCTCCACTTTGCTATACTGTGATTAACAAGCTGGAAACAGCCTTTAATAATTTTGGTACAGACTGTTAAAAAAAAAATACAATAAGAACTGCAAGCATATTTCGATAGAATGAATGACAACTTTCACTCCCTTTTTACAAGTAATTGCATGAGTGAAATTTTGTTTTGAGAAGTGGAGGTATTCTTTTAATAGTATCACAAATGCTGTGCAAACTTGCAGCCATGCAAGCACATGACATAGTTGCCTTGGGAATTAATCCAGAATAAAGCAGACATACCTTCTGATAGCAGTGCCTAATCATTCAGTATAGATGGTTAATTATAAACAGAGGTAGCCAAAGCAAGAATGCACAGCAGATAGCAACTCAAAGGCCTGGGTTACTCTCAGATATGTCCCTCAGAAACCTCACATCAGATTTATACTTGTAGTGTGGTTTAAGGAAGACCAAATCCACTTTGACATCACTGACCAGGGGGCAAAAAGGGGATTAAAAAATACAGCAAGATGATGGTAGTTGCCACTGAAGCTTAAGTCCCAAAGTGCATAACTGTGGCTGCTAGTTCAACCTCTCAAAATGCCTCACACCAAGATAAGTTTTATCACAGAAATTTACACCTTCTGAATCTCCATTTACTCATACTGATGTCATTTCCTAAAAAGCATATCTTAAAGCAGTACGAAATACCAAGGAAGTTGCACACTTGGCAAACAAAGCAGAAAAATATGGAGGTAAGTGGCAAGATGGTTTAGATAGCTAAGTCATATACAATCACCTCATGATTAACAGCAGTGTCAGCCTCACACAATAGCTCTCATCTTTCCCTCTTGCTCTCAGTTATACGCATTTCAGTGATACTGGTATTTCCAAGTGAGGGGAAAAAACCCAATATCTTATATTACTTAAGATTCAGAAAAGAAGGAATGCTGCATTAATTATGATCAACCTACTGCCACTGAATCACTGATGGAGCTGATGCTGATTTGATGAGATCTGAATGGAAATCATAAACTCTGGACTTGAGTTCTCAAGACCTCTATTTTGATAGCTGATGGCACTGGCTACAGCTGCTTTCCATATGTCTCTGTATAATAGCAGGGTGTGTGCGTGGGGGGAATATAAATGTGCCAAATCAAACACCATTCAAGCATTAATTCTAGAGATTCTTCACGTTCTGGAAGCAAGAAATTCTGAATAAACTCAACACTATTTCATAGAAACATCAAAAGGAAATCAAGCTTGAAACCTCTAGGAAATATAAAAATCTAAACCTAGGAATAGAGACCTGCTCAGAACTCAAACAAAAGGGAAAATATTATCAGTAAAAAATGCCTAGGTTCCACAACATACACTAAAAATTGCCTAAGCATAGCAACTATGCCAGGTGAAAACAGATGCTGTAATACAAGTACAAAAATTGTCCACTCTATGTAACTCCTAAGCAGCACTCTTGATTCATGATAGATATAACTTAGCATTTTCTATCTTTCAAGCTCAATATGAGCATCTCACTACAAAGAAAAGGCACTCATGAATGGCATGATCTCTTCAGAACAGCTCTAAACAGCTAACAGGAATTTAAGGAAATGTGAAATTGCATCATGACTAGACTCCCCTTTCCAGGGTAGTACTTAAGTTTATCAAGTGGTAATTTAAGAGTAACATCTAAAAATATACTATCACACTAGGACACGATTACTCTCCTGTCTAGGATCACTGGCTGAATAACGGGCATAAGATTTACTCAAGATTTATTGTGTAGATCAAACTTGGTACTATGTAAGTTTGTCAGGGTCTAGCAGAGTAGAAGTCTTAATGTATATTTTTATGTGGGAAGTCTTAACTTTTTAAAAAATCTTTCCCCCTTCTCTAAAAAGAAATTAAAAATGCTGTATATCCATGAACCCAGCAACTCCATTAATGAAACTGGTAGAAGCTGCCCTGAAAGAGCTCTGCAGCTACTTTCTTCCATGATCAAACTGGGCAGACAGGCATTACAAGTCTGACAGTTCCTCCTGCCACTGGACTTGCTGCACAGTTAAGAAAAATGGAGAGTTAGTTGAATATGCATTTATCAAACTGTGTGCTTGCCATTGCCATATATAATTCAATGAATGAATAAATAAACAAATATAATAAACCAAACAAAAAAAACCTATGGCAGAAAGAATCAAGCAGAACTGTGTAACCTTGGCTTGAAACCATTCTTAAAACAGGCTTGGAGGCTAAGTTTATGGATTTAAAGCTATTATACAGTCCCTCAAATTCCTATTCTATCTGCTGCCATTGTAGGAGCAACAGAATCCTAGCCCCACCCTAAGAGTGGACTGGAAGCCTGTGCAAAAGTTAATCTGAAAACAGGTTGCATTCAAAACACAGGAATATCTTAAAGGGAGATAAATCAAAAAAGGAAATGAAAAGGAACTTGAACAAGTCGAAAGACAATTCTGTGACTTACCCTAAGGTCTTCCTTTGTGTTGAAGCTATCAAGAAGCTGTTGATAATGTCTATCAGTCATTTGTCGCAAGAGTGACAACAAACAGGAGACAAATTCCCCCTGTTCAGAAAATCCAAGAATAGAAATATTATAGATTGCAGTGTCTTCTGTACTTCATCTTAAACTGTCATATTATAAGCACTGAAAAGTAATTAACAAATGCAGGGGGAAATTAATCTACAATTAGGCTTAGACTCCATATTTTGTGAAAATACATTAATTTAGCTATAAACTTCCTTTCCACTTAAAGAATTATTTTTCTCCAAATGGAGTGTACTTGCCTAGAAAAATCTATTTTAAATAGTCCAGAAGGGACTTTTTGTCAGTAACATTTTGATTTGTGATTTGTTTCCCTCGTATCTGTTTTTAAACAGATTATTTAAATTGCTAAAATTACCTCTTACTCAACTCAGTTTTGAAACAAATATCAACAAAAATATTTTGCAACAATTCTGGGAAGAATGCTATTGTTTTCCTTTAGGGAAGAAACTAATGGAGTTAGCTGGGAATTCTTTCATTTGATTGTCAAGCCAAATTTTGGGAAGATTTTTCCCTGTATTTTATTAAAAATAGGAAATAGGACTGAAAAGGGAGTATGTTTTCACAGGAATGGCAGTTCTGGATTTTACACTGGAAGGCCTAAATTACTTGTGATTATACCTTGTATACTTGGTGATGTGTAAGGTGATGGCTTTCACTGGCAACACCGTGATAAAATAATAATTGTCTTGCCCATAATAAGATTCAATGATCCTAAATTAATTACCTCCTTGTAAAATCACTGTTTTCACAGCGAATATAGCATTCTCAAAACAAGGCTATGAAGTCTCTTAATTTTCATGCTCTGGGCATAACCATTAAAGTTACAGCTGGTATCTTGTAAATATCTGGAAATTTATTTCCAACCCTATCAGTTTCTTTTCAGAAAACAACAAGACTTTGTTATTCTATAATTTTAAAATATTTTCAATTTCATTATATCCAGCTTCAATATGATCATATCATGCCATTTAGTATAAAGTAGGTTCATCTAAATTGGCTTAATTTTTGAAGACTTTTATTCCAATTATAAAATCGGAGACCACTCAGATTTGGCTAGTTAGCCAAAATAAGCAGGGTAAATAAATAAGGGTGCGAGTTTACCTGATTGGTAACTTGAGTGACAAAATTTGAGCATGAACTTTTGAATAATTCCCTTCTTGCTTAAGTATTTTAAGGACTCTTTTCTAGTCACCTTCCTTCTATGTTCCCACGTTTAATTTGGCTTATAGTAACATATTAAAAATCACAGTCTATTATAGAAAGCTGTACTATTATAGTTGACAGAGAGATTAGCTATCAAAGGGTACCAGCTCTAGTTAATTGTTAACTGACTTCTAAATTCGAGCTTTTAATTCAAATGTAGGTAGCTATACAGGCAGCTGGTTTTTAAAATAACAATGAACATTCAGCTGCATTTTTGAACTTAACACAAAATGTATGTTGTAAGATTTCTGCCAGTCTGTCAGACACAGACTACGTAGTCAGGGTACATGTGAATCCTGACAAAAGCAGACTCCACACACATAAAGACCTTGATAAAAACCATTTAGCATCTATTTCTAGTGTCATAAGTCAAGCCAAGCAGTCCATCCACTTCACTTAGGTGGAATCCTGAAGTAATTTTTATGTCTTATTTATGGAGTACAATTATGAAAATACATGGAGCTCACAATTAAATTGCAATTCATTTAGGTTCTGAGGACTGAACTTGAATCAATAAAAGTTCACTTTAATTGGATTGCTTTCTGCTAACTCTTTACATGCAAACACATCTTTCTTAATGAAGTCCAAAGTTCTAAATCACTGACATCCTAAAACAGAAGTTTCACCTTCACCCTTGCATTAAATTCGATGTTTGTTAGAGCAACACCTGTAACAACGACACCCTGAAGCCATGTCTTCTTTGTGCTCAGTTTAAAGTATCACATCAATCTTGCAGGTTACCATCTATCGAGATTCCCCACGGCAAATTGAAATGGTACCAAGGTACCAAAACTATTTGAGATGAAAGAAATGGTGCCGTCATGGCAGCACACAGCC
Source organism: Tringa solitaria (assembly GCA_026413425.1). Classification (NCBI taxonomy): domain Eukaryota; kingdom Metazoa; phylum Chordata; class Aves; order Charadriiformes; family Scolopacidae; genus Tringa; species Tringa solitaria. The sequence goes on along the minus strand of JAOXJM010000001.1, from coordinate 29,408,596 downwards.
TGATGCTGCCTCCTACTTTATGCTGCTTCTTTGTGCAGAAAAACAGTGACACGTGGGCTTGGAAGATCACACTGAGATTAGTTTGGGACTACCTCTATAAGAAAGACTCTATCCGATGCAAAATTATGACAGAGTTTTATCCAGTGTTCTGCCATGAAACATCTCACAACGAATATTTTATGATACTTGCCACTTGAAAGAATGGTAACATACTGGAACAGACTCTACTGCTGCTCTCATATTGCGTACTTTGTCATACTTGGTCTACAAATAGTTCCAAGAATCTGGCTCCGTGTGTTGCCATAAGCCCATACTGCATGATGTTTCTACATAAATGTATATAATTGCCTTATGCTGTGCTGTGAGTCACTTCCACATTAAGTATTCTTTGAGAGCCTGTGGTGACAATGACATGGCTTTGCACAAAAAGAAAATTTTGCAACTTGAAAGCACTTTCAGAGTCTAATTTTTTGATGTTGTGAAAGAATTAGGCTGTCATGGTGTTTTATGAAAGCTTAATCTGCAAGCAGGTGGGTATCTCAGAAGAAACCAATAAGCGCAGGGCTTTGCTACTAACAGACTAATACTACACCCCTTATTTCAACTCGGATTTTCTTGTGATGGCCTAATATGCCACACAGCGTACATTTGTAATGTTGTAATTTAAAGAAAAATACCTCAAACTCTTAGATGTATAGTCCTGCTGAATCACAGTGATTAAAGCATGGTGTTATCTTATTACAGAGCTTGGTCAGCTCCATAAAACACTTCATATAATGTTTGTTCTCAGTGGGATAAAGTAAAACAAACAAACAAAAACCCCAACAACACATTTCTTCTACAGCTATTAATGCTTTTGAAATGTTTGATCTCAGAGGAAATTCTGGTTTGAAAAGCAACCATCTTTTCATTAATGAAAACTATTACAGTGTAAAAATTGGGCAATTAATTAATTAAGTGTATAATGAGATGGTAAATCACACAGCATAGTATGTTCTCTGCACAAAATGTTACTCCCTTGCCTCATATTAGGGGCGTATCCCTTACTATATTAGAACTGATTTGCCCTTCAAAAGCAAACTGGGAACCTTGCTGAAACAAAGCAAAATAACACTTCATTTTGTTTCATTAATGCTTTTCATAGACTTTTCTGTAAATGCTTGAATTTCAAACTTCTAATTTGCATGAGTTGTTTTAGCAGGTTGACCACAATATATTTTTGTTAATCGTCTAAATCCATCCTCTATGGTCTACTTCATATGATACAAATGAAGCTCAAACGCTCAGCCAAGAGAAAAACAAAATGCCTTTCAATTAATGAAGTTGAGTTTGTACAAGTTGGCATTACAGATTCTGCAGGCATTTTTAGAGCTGTTTCATCATGCTAAAACATATGAGGTTTAGGAATTAACATGTTATTGACTGATACTCTTGTGTTTTCAGGACTTCATAGTTAAAGAGAGATTCAGAAAACTATTAAATTTGTCAAAAAAAAGAAATACAATGAAGTAATTATTGACCTGAAACAGTCTCAAAAGAAATTTTGTCTTTTGAGGGTTTTTTTTAGTCACAACTTAGAAATAAATTTGATGAAAAAAATTACTGTTTCCACTGAAAATGAATAAAATGCAAGAAAAGTTTTCTTTGTTCTCCTAATTTTCTGTTTTATAAACAAAATCTTAATACTGTGCATTGCAACATAAAAACAATATTGTCACAAATCTAGTAGTCCCACCAGTGACAACTGAGAGCTATTTCATTATAAGAAACTTACAGTCACATCTTGAAACTGGAGGCGCATAGCAGATCCTGATGGTTGTGGTCGGCTGGTAATCTCTAGTATGGTCCTTAACAGAATATCTAGCAGGCTGTTTACAATCACATCAATTTCCTCCAGGACAGATTTTTCCTTAAATAATACAGAAAGCATTTAAGATTTTAAAATAGAAAGATGACCATGGTCATATTTCCTTTGATGTTGTTTTAGAAACAAAGGGTAGTTTGACTATGAATGTCATACTCAAGAAACAAGGACTATTCTCTAATTAAGATATTGTGTAATTCTATCAATATTTTTCTAACAGTTTTCAAATAATTGTACTGAAATATAGAGGACAGTAAGGGGGATGATTCTGAATATATAAGTGTCAAGAAATTAGCATAGCTCTATTTCTAATTAAAGTAAATAATATATGAGAACTTTTGGGGCAAGATTTTTATAGGTAACAGCCATATATTTTCTGGGGTAATTGCCAAGAGAGGCTTAAATTCTAAAAAGTAGAATTCTGTTTTCACACTTTGAAACTATCACCAGAAACAAGCAGATGGTGCTCAACCTTCAAGACCTGCTTCAGCAGTAAGGACCAGTCTCACTGCTTCCCATCAGCTGAGTAGCACAAACAAATTAGTCATTTCTGTGAGCCTACAACTGTTTATACGCAACATCAATACAAAGGAACCAAAGCGTTCACCACCAAAAGAGACCATGATACCTAAGTTACATGCATGAAAACACTTGATGAAGTCAAGTTGTAGTTACTTTTCCTTTTTAATTCAGATGGAAATATGTTTTCCCTGCTTCAACAATGTTTTCTGTCTCCACTGCACCAGACACCACCATCTTAATCAGAGCAATTTTATCCACAATTTAAAATGGTATTTCTTCACAGAAAGAAACACTTCATAATCAAATGCACACAACTAAACTAAAACTCAGCTGACAAACAGATCATTCAACTTTGCTGACATTGAGGTGTAGGAGTGATTACTTTTTTTTTCCCTGCTTCCTACACACCCAAGCATATGATTTGTAATAAAACTCAAAATTCCTGTTTGGACTCAAGATGAGTCTAGAGTCACGGCCATCTTCTCTTTCATTTTGCCTAGTATCAAAATGTTAACTTTGCTACTTATAAAGGCAGACAGTAAACAGTATATTAAGGAACTGTATCAACTGTGAGGACTCATGTACAAATTACTACTAGAATGGCCAACAACATTAATTTTCAAAGCTGCCTAACTACAACTTCACTTGTTCCCTCAGCCTCTAAATTATCTTGATTACCATGAAAGAAATGAACTTCTGAACTGATCCACAAAAATCATGTCACAGTCACCAAGTTGTTAACACTCTCAATGACTCAAAGACTACTAAATATAGTACCTGAGTATCTTGAACATTGGATAGAGTATTATGTAGACATCCACTTATTATTGTATACATCTCTGGCTTGGTGACTCCAAATGAAAGATCTCCTGAAATTTTGACCAGAAATGTAAGCCTTTCAGCCAATCCAAAAACACAGCTATGCTTTATCATCTATCACTTTAACTTGTGATGAGGTATTACACTAATCCGGGAGCAGCTGCAATGAAAATGTTGTTACAGTGCCAAAGTTGCAGGCCACATCCATATCAAATCACTGATGGAGCAACTTTAATTGCTGACAGTGGTATGAAATGAAGAAACACATAAACCAGTTCTCACTAATGCATTACAATGTAATGTATACTGACCTTGTTATGTATGTACTGCACTAACTACCGGCAATATTTGCTTTTAATTGTCTTGTATCCCTTTTCCTGTCAGAAGTTATCATCATCTTCGTGTTTGCAATACACATACCTAAGCTAGCTCTTGTATGCAGCTTTCACAGATCAATTTGCAAACACAAACATCAGAAATTGGCCACTACTAGAAACCAAGGGCAACCCCTCGGCAATAGTCATATCAATCTATTTACCTATATCACCCCTATGTCCTCTAAGACTAAACAGCACGCAGCAAAAGAAGGTGGACATTACTTTCTGTCCAACAAAACACTCAAAAAGAATCAAAACTTCTCAGAACACTATGCACTACAATTAAAATACACTTGAATGGGAACAAACGGCTCCCGAGAAATCAAAATGATGTGTTAATGCAGAATCATTACACATAATCTTTAAAATGGCTTTGGTCAAGGTCCAGTTTGTGTCAGTAAATGTCATTGAGCCATATAAAGAAGTTCAACACCTTGTGGATGTCACACGGTGTTTACTTACTGAGCTGTTCTTCTTGATGAGGCAAAATATGTTGCTAAGGATACGTGCACACATTATAAGGTCCTTCTGCTCCTGTAAATGCATGTGGAGATGATGTAAAACTACCGGAAGAAGAATATATCGAGAATCTGGAAAAAATGAAAAATGTTATGAGTAGGATCTTCACATAGAATCATTTAATTTTAATAGAGGCAGAAAACGTGTCGTCAGTCCAAAACAGTATTTCTGATAAGCAGAAACTTTTACTTGCTTCAACCAACATTTTTGATACGCAGAAGGTTTTACTTCATTACCACAACATCCTAAAACATATATTGAAGAATGAACAATATTCTGAAAGTCAGTATGTCATAACATGGATGGAGGAAAACACCACTGTGTGGAACATACTGTAAGTAGCAAAAAATTCGAAGTAATTATTGAACTTTCATGCAAAACAAACTTAGCACAGTAATACTTGTATCATAATAATGTGAAATTATCATATGACAGACTTTCTGTCATATGACAAGATCCCTTGCAAGCCAGCACCACAGCAGACTTAATCTTGAAGTTATATCATTCTACAAATGAGTTCTACTTTCCAAAGAAGCAGTACTTTCAGCTTGCTTTCAGGACTTTCATTTTTCGAGATTCCTCACTCCTACTGAGTATGAGCAATTTAGATTACTGGTGTCTACATAAAATTATTTTCTTTTCCTCTACTTCATTTTCTAAACACAGCATTTTGCTGCTATTTTCAGTCCTGAATTCCCTCAAAATTATGCAAGAACTTCATTAACATGCTACTTTTTCTTGCTGCTTTTTCTTATAATTAAAGACAATGTTAAATGGGAAGAGCCCTAATACTTACACTTGTGATAACACATTAAACATTTATTTACAACTTGATAAATGGAATGGGTGTTATCTGGTTTCATTTTGTTGTTGTTTTTAGATCTTTTCCATAATTGAGAAATTATGTTCTCATAGAAATGTACTTGAATCATTTCCTCTATTAAAATTTTAATGATGATTATATACTACATTGTCTAAAGATACTCATCTAATAAATTCATTTGTTCATTAATGCAATTATTTCGTAAAAATTGAGTTTACCTAGCTGGAAAATTGCTCCTTTAAAATCATTTTACCAACCAGGTACTGTTTACAGACTGTTCTTTCTATAAACATTTTTTATCCCTTCAAATATTCCCTCTATTTTTTCCAGGAGAGACAAAAAGATAGGTGTTTTCTGAGATTTTATTTGCTGAATGCTTCTTTCACTCACTGAAATACAGCACTAATCTTGTTTTTCTCTGTTATTTCCTTGTTTTCATTGTCTAATTGTCTGTATAAAGGAAGACAAATCATATGGACAAGTTGATTTGTACATGCTATTTTAGTATATTCTTGTTTTCAAAATAAAAAAAAAAGCTTTCCTGCTCTTATTATTTATTCAAGTGTTCTGCTATATCTCTATATTGAAGAAAATTATAAACAAAGACTGTACTACAATAGGCAAAAGGCTATCAATGATACTAAAATCCATGGCACTGAGACCCAAAATTGGGAAACAAGTAGCCTCTATTCAGTGAGTGCTTACTTCTGTGAATGCCTTGGTAGGTTTTCATCAGGACTGGCCTAAGAGTTCACATCTGCCTGTAGCTGCAGCTGGACAGAAGCATCTCAACCAAGCCAACAGGGCATTTTCTTTTTGTCTACCTGAAAACCAGAAGCTCAGCAAAGTGTTGCCCCAGGTAGTCTGTCAAGTGTGCACAGCTGCCACTGACCCATCCACTGCGAGATCCACAGGGTGGAAAGGAAAGCAGGCAGGAAGATGGCTGATGTGCAGACCTCTGGTTAGGAAAGTACCAGGTTTTGATCCTCACTGCTAAATCTGCTTATTCATTAGTGATAGATGAAAAAATAGAGCTAATGCCTGCAGCTGACATGAAAAAGCGTGACTCTCCATTCTTATAAAAAAAGACCTAACCAACAGGTTACAGGGGACAGTTCCTTTTCCCTGCTTTCCATTAGGCCTTACAAGTATGGAATTCTTGGTTGGTAGCCCACCTCCAAGAGAAGAGCTGAAGGGTTTACTGTGTAAAGCAGCCCATGGCTCTGCAGTTGGGCTACTCTCTTCCTCTTCAGGAAGCTGAATCCAGGCTGACAGAGCACTCAGAGCACAGAGGTCTTCCACTCCCAGGCAGATGCTCAAATCGCTACTCAACTCCACAAGTGCCACTGAGAAGTAGCTCTTGCACACTTTACTGGTGAGCCTTACCATTTGGGCCACAAGTCCTCTGAGTTCAGCAGGTCTTCTCTTGCAGCTACAACACAAATCCCTCAGCCCAGAAGGTGAGGAGAAAATAGGAGCAGCCCTCTGTCTAGGTGTTTCTTCTTGATTAACCAGAGGCAGCTTCCTGATGAGCACACAGAGGGATTTGGTGCTTTTTCTGAAGTGCCCACTACTCTGTGCACTGATTACATGTAAGCACAGCATTATGAACTCAGTTTTGAAGACCAGAGAATCTACATGTAGCAAGGCCTGACTTGTAAATAGCCAACCCTTGCATACAATATATAGCCTGCAGCACTTCAGACAAAAGTGAGCATCCTCATTCAACCCTTTCAAGTATACTATTTTTGCAAAAGCTCCATGAAATGATCAGGAACTTTGTTTTACCAAGACCAAATGGATTAGCAAAAAGCATCTTCTAATGCCTTTCAACTATACATGGGAGGGAACAGTGCCTGTTACTGAATTAACCAACACATATAATGCAGCTTTAGATATATTCCTTGTAAGTTCATAACCTTCATACCTCTGTCTTGACTCATTTAGGTGGAGAGATACAGTGGTACTACAGAAGAGGAGAGCTGGCATATTCACCTCTGAGCCAAACCAAGGAATATGTGAGAAAGTTTGGAGAACACCGTGTACAACATTTATCTTGGGTTACTTCTTTCCTTAAAAATTGTCAGCTGCAATGTCAGCCACTGTATATAGAAAAATTAATGAGCGCAAGGAATGGTGCAATAATCAGAACTCTTAGCCATCACTCACTGTCCTAATTTTTCTTCTGTGCAGGAAGCCAAATTAGCTGACTGTTTAAAATGCTAATACTTGCCCTTTACAAATATTATACAGAAAGAGAGGAAAAAACCAATGACATAGAGCTTTTCAAATACATGCTTGGAATAATTAGAAAGATGGACTACTCTGGGCAATCCTTGTGACTTTCCTATGCAAGCTACACTAATGTTTAATATTTAACCCACAGCAAAACTTTCCCTCTTGCTTTTCAGTTAGCAGTCAAGCACCTGCACAGACCTAAAAAACTTTCTTTATTCTGTTATATGTCAAAGATTAATTTCAGAAAGATGATATTCATTTCAATGACTATATCTGAACAGATGGGCAAAACTTCAGCCTGCTTGGAAAAAGGGTTAGTGTAACTGAACATTTTAAACAAATAAACTGCATTCTCCTTGAACAGTAAGAAGCAAGGAAGTTGTTCTTCTTTTTGATAGTTTTACTTGAGCCTATTCAATTTATGCCTCCTTGTTTGGAAGAACTTTTAAAATTTTTATGAGGAACTCTTTTCAATTGAAAGAAAAAAATTGCCTGTAGCACAGAACAAAAACACAGGTATGGCTGAGAAAGTCCTCCCTTGGCCTAAGAAAGAGGCACAAATGCAAAGTATCATTTGCAAAGTTATTGCAAAATATTTTCTGCTCTCCACTATAGAGGTACTAATAAAAGCTGAATTTTTGTATGCAATATACGTACATATATACCCCCACAGGTGTGCATAGAAGCACACATACACAAACAGCTCCAAAGAATAGTATATTGCTGTATAAGAGAAATTAAGACACAGTAATTAATCTGATAAAGATACTGCAGTACTTGAAAGCAGTGCAGCTGTGTAAAATCTTTACGTTTTGAAGAAAATTGACTTTTTTTTTTTCCAAATGTGTGTTAAAATGTAAAGTTTAATGCGTTTTAACTAAATTGAATTCAGGTTTTCTATTAAAAATTTCAATAATGATATGCTTTTTTAATTTTATAGCAATCAATTAGCTAGTGATTTCTGAGATATCTTACAAGACTCGTTAAAGAGAAGTTTTGAGTCTTTTGAAAAAATTATGGAATAAGAGGGAAATCATAATACCTAGCTTCTAGAACTAAACCTCCTTATCAGTTAATGGTATCTTCTCCTGAACTTGCTAACTAGTTTTTTTTTTTCATTTCCATAGCAAGTCTAACATATAGCAACATCCTTCGCACAAGGCAGTTAAAAGATATTAAATTATTCTCACTGGTTGTGTCAAATATTCATCTCTAAATGACTATTGAAACTATAGTTTCCTACATGTACATTCTCCTGTGAGATACAGGATGCATTTCTTAGATTAATTCATTCACAGAGACAGTTTGAGGGAAGAAGTCAATCTCAGAAAGAAAACAAATAGGTAATTATCACTTTTCTAATCTATTAATAGTGGATTTCAGTGTAAAATAAGGAAAACAATAAAAACAGATAAGGTATAAGTTACATATAAAATAAATGCATAAAACTTTATATATTAAATGAAATAAATTAAATACAGTGAACACATGAAGATGTCTTTAAAACATAACTCAGGATTTTCCCTAGCTTCATAATATAGATACATATCATATAAAGATTTCATATACTATATCTATAGTGTAAATGGTCAGAGAATTAAACCCCTCCTCTATTTATTTTGAATAGTTTGCTGCACTAAAAGGAGAAGTCCTACCCAGTTACTCTTGCACAGAAGTCCAAATAGTCGTATTTTGGGAAGACATAAAGTTTCTTACCTTGTACGAACATTCTCCATGTGGTAAAGAGCTGCACCACAAATTATAACTGGGATAAGATACAGGCTTTATCAATACAGGATTTTCTTTTTTTAGGACTTTACTTACTGATCTCTCTTCTGGTAACTGATGTGTTCAGTGGTGATTCCAAGAAAATGCATCCTCTTTGGAGGAAGAAACCTAGACTTACGCACCTCACGTTTTCAGAGTTATTGAATTTACAAGCTCAAACAGTGCCCTCAGAGTAAAAAAAATCATTGGTGTTCTCCTAATTGCTGTTTAACCATGTCAAGAGGGGCACGGCTCAAGATGTGTTTCTTTTATTTGCCTTAGGTCTTCTGAGCAAAACAGATTTAACTCTTCCCCAAAGCAAGCTATAATAACATTTAATGCAAAAAGAACAACAAACGAGTGCTAGACTACTGGAGTATCAGAAACGACACAGGTAGAAAATCGTCTGGGTACAAGCATATATGTAGGTCATCAATTTGGCCATTTTACAAGTATCAACAGGGATGGGTCCAAAGAGTTACACCTAAAATACCAGGAGACTGGAAGAAAGGCCAAGAGGAAAAACAAATACTGCTAGACTTTATCGGCAGGAAAACGGTCATCTGTTTCTTTTTAGACACCCAACGTGGCATAATACAAAGATAAAAGTAAATATTGAAAAGTAGAAGTAAAAGTAAAGTAAGGCAATAACACCCACTAACTTTTCACAGGAGTCAGGCAAATAACTACTGTTAACACCTTTGAACATCTCTGGAGTTGTTACCTATGGGAAGAGCTGAAGTTTAAAATCACCAAAACAGAAAAAGATTCTAAGCAACCTACACCAAAGCCTCAGTACAGAGCCATTTCAAACATCCTATCTGCACGTGATCAGTAAATACAATATATAACCTGCAGTCTCTAGAGAGACAGGTAGAGACCAGATGCATAAAATGCATCTGAAGTATACTAAATATCTGCTTGGGCACCTTGAATCACCCTCTGCGTGTCCAATGTTTCTGTTTTCAATGATATACCAAATATATCTCCCAATTTTAGTGAAAGCATAGCTTTAGTGTCTGTTGTTTTCTGCAGCAGTGGGAGCTAATGTTAGTTGTTCAGGCCTTTGCAGCACAAAATGTGTAAAACACCCCTGTGTTAGACTACTCTCACTTGTTTCCAAGCAAGCTCCAGATAACAGAAAATGCTATCTAAGAAGTGCCCTCCTCATTTTTAGACATTTGAATAAATAGATATTTTCTGCATTCTACCTAGTTCAAATGTGTTAGCTAGCACTGCAGTTTGCAGCGTTCCTCATCTTCATCTAGGAGACAGAAATTAATTATTTTCACAGCAGCAAGCCTCAACTTCACATTAGGATGTACAGTTTCCTCTGCACATTAACATAACCTAGTGCAATATTTATTTTCCCAAGAGGATTTTTAAAAGGACTTCCTTCTAGGGACTGACGGAGGGAAAATCTACTTATATTTTTGAATTTTAAATGGAAAAAGCACTATTGGCAAAGAGACCAAGGTGCTTATCTCCACAAGACCCTTTAACTTTATGATGACTGAAATTATACTGTACAAGTGTTTGCCTGAGCTTTCTATCATGGCCATTGGCAGCTTATACTACTGCCTGATGTCATTCATATCAGTTTCCCTTTGGTCTAAGAAATTTATATTTTACCTGTGTATAACCCCCACTCCATGTAAAACTTAACATGTAATTTTCATTGCTTTTGTAGCCAAACAAACTCGTATGATTTCTTAATAATGAAACTGGATTTGAATAAAAACTAACACTTTTAGAAAAGGAAGCAAACAAAAAAAATTGTCATATGGATGAACACAGATTTACAGTTCCAAGAAACTTCCCAGGAGTCCCTTACATGACATTAAATAACTCTCTTTAATAACATTCATTCATTTGGATCTTGTGGTTAGGCTGACCTGACCGAGACAATTGGAGGAAAATGGAAAGGATGCTACCTGGTCCCTGAGCAGTTCAGAAAACTAAGAACACAACTAAGAGCGTTCCTTAAGACCGCTCTTATACGCCAACATCCAGGCAGAGTTCCAAAAGTCTGATCAGTCAGCTGTAGGGAGAGCTCACTGTTCTAGAAAGGATTGCCATGGAGGCTCACAAGAGAAAGGGTTTCACAACCAGAACAAAGCAAAGTAGCAAGGGTCCAATAATTATTACCCATTTCTTTGAGCTCATGCTTAAAAAGTACAATCACTGAAAGTATTTTAAAAAAATCTTCTAAGATCTCTTCCTTTATTTTGCGGGATCTCAAAATATTTATGGATAACCTGGTGGGTTTTGGAGAGCCTTCATCATTGCAACGTGTTTACCTTGAATGCCTTAGGTAGTAAAAGTTACTGCTTCTACTGAACTCCATCAGCCAATACCCAAACAGCTCTCAACAGCGCTTCTAGTGAGTAAATTAACACTTACTAGAATTCTTTAAATTTCTTCTATTTTAATTTCAAGATTAGTCCACTTCAAATTTAGTATTTGGTCACTTCTATGGATTTCACTTGGAACAGAAAAAAAAGAATGCCAGGCTTACCACCACACAGCAGTGTTTTTTTCTGTGTAGCAATTAACTATGCTGTTAAATACTTCATGCGCCAACTATCGCTTGCATTTGTGTAGACTTTTTATGCGACTTTAAGAAATGGAGGATCAAAAATGCTGAACTAGCAAGAGTTACACAAACAAGACTTAATGCATTAATGACAGTTTGTTTGCTGAACTGCCCCCAAAGGGGAAAAAAAGGGAAAAAAATTCAATTTAATAAAGCGTTTTCCTTTATAATTACTTAAAAAGTATAAGGTAAACTTCCTTTGCAGACATATTGCCAGCAGTAGATCAAAACAAAACTGTATTTTAAGAGTATCTAAAAACCAAACCACTAAATTTAACCAGCTGTATTTTTGTTAATGAGCAGCTTGTACAGAGCAGTGCTTCAAGAATTGTTCCCTAGGAAGCACTGCTCTGAGCAACGCTATTCCCTTTAACACCTGCTGGCCCGTGTAGCAAGGACACCATTTGAGTTCCTTATCTGTAGGCAGCCCAGGGTAACCTTACCTGGGTTAGTGTACAGGTGACTCTCTACAGTTTTCCCAATACTCTGCAGTTTAACAGCCTGAAGGGACTCATCCCCGTGCATGACTGTTGGCAAGCTGCCCAGAGCATCATGAACCAAATTTGCCACTTCTCTTACATCAAAGAGCTTCAAAAGTTCAGAGTACACCGATGGGAACGAGCTGAGAAACACAGCCTAGAGGAAAAGGGCAAAAATGGACAGTCAGATATTGCAGTATAGTTTTGACATTTATAGAATTTAAGCAATGATAGACATT
>JAOXJM010000001.1:29357033-29391668 GCA_026413425.1 Tringa solitaria | reverse complement strand
GTTCAGCTCTCTGGCTACAGCAGAATTCCCCAGAATCTCCATTAGAGTATGATCCCGCCTTTTGTATGATTAGATTTGATTTAATTTCTACTCTTTCTTACTAATTATTTAAAGCAAAGTTACCTTGCTTTCCCTGCATCTCAGCTGATGAGTGCTTTCAACTATGTATTAGCAGCAAATTTCATTAACAGGCTCTCTAGTGTCAAAGGTTTTAGTGATTTAGTGAATTAACTCCCATCCCCATCCCATTCCACACCTTTAAAAAAGATCAATCCCAAGCCTAATTCTTCAGATCTAGTAGTATTTTCCTTTCAGTCAGAAATGAAAATCTTTCCAACTACAGTGCAACCTGCTGGTTCCCTTTTAGCCTTTATTTACCAGTTTTAAAATTCTTATTCTAGTCCATATCTTTTCTAATTTCCCATGCAGTGTGCTATTGAAGTCCAGATGGTTTAGATATGCTACGTTTCCTCTGAATAATAATAATTTTTAAAAACCAAAACTCTGAAAAGAAAGATTAAGAAGTTTATTCTGGCATGATACGCTTTGATAAGTCATCTTACAGCACATTCCATTTAGCTACATGTCTATTTTTTCATCCATGATTTCTCCTAAATACTTGCATAAAATATTTATTACTCTTCGGTCATAGGTCATTGCTTTCATCTTCAGAGATGTAGTAAAAAAAAACCACCTTGCTATGAGACTGGGAATTTCATGTCCCATACCATTCAATATCCTAAAGTAGAGTTTTGCAAATGCGGCCTGGCTTTTCAGCAGTTTTCACTTGATCCTGGACTCTGACACGTTGCTGTTATTTTTCTCCATTCTGTTGCAGCTTCTCTGCTTACTCCTCACATTTTCTGCCCATGACTCACTTGTTCAGGTCTGCAGCACTCCTTTCAAGTTGTATTCAGTAAAAGTTCCACATACTTTTGAACTGTTGACTTAAATAAAACCCAAAGCTCCTCTACGTTCAAGTTTATTACTTCCACGTTTCACCGACCAGCTTTTCAGAATTTCTCAAAGCCTGGCTGTTTGAAGCAGAAAACCTTAACCACCGTCCAAACATTCTATCAGTTTAAGCTGAACTACTGTCTAGTGGATCACTGTCTAGCATTGTCTTCGAAGGACCCAGTTCCTCTGACATGTTCTCAGTACTTATCAAATTAAGAAGCTAACAGCAAGTCTTCCTCCTGGTTCAGCAACTCTTTGGGTGCTTTCTATCATGGAACGTTTTCACACTCAAGTAACATTTGAGCCACATTCATCTTTGTGTCATTTCGTTCCCAGTTTGCTCCAGGGAAGCTCCTCTCCCCCACAACAAAAAATGAAGTAATATTTCAGTCTTTCGTAACATTAAATAAACCTCTACCTATATTCAAATCTTGCCAGAAGTGCTAATGGCAGTCACCCTACATGCTATTCCACTAATATTTTGCTAACTTAATTGATTTTGGTGGGCACTAATTGTTTTTATGCATTTACGCATTTCTTTTTTGCTTTGCTTCACACTGTGCTAATTTGGAATGCTTTGGATTAAAAGAAAACCTTGAGTTGCAGGAAGAGTGCTGAAGGATCCCAAACATGCATCAGAGGCACATCCCAAAGACTGAGGACCAATGATAGGACTTATTATTCCCTCTGCCAGGAATTTTCAAGAAACAAGCATTACAAATCCAGTGAACAGCATTTGCCCTTCGGATAATTACATGGACTTCTACACTTTATTCTGTTTAAGCCTCAACTTAAGTTGAGGAGTAGCGAGAGTAGCTGAAGCTGTCAGTTCATAGCAGGAAAAACACTTCTTTACAGGTTTGCTGGAGGACCTTGGTGGAAGATAGTTGACACTCAAAATTAGGGATTTGTTGGGGGATTAAAAAAGAAAGAGAAAGCAAATGTAAGACACTGACTTCAAAGCACATATTTCAAGGGAAATGCTAAGGAGGAAAGACGTTGCTGAGATAACATTAGCGAATAGCCCAACCATAAATGACATGAATAGAAAATCTGACATATGAATCACAAGGGGAAGGGATAGCAACGCGTCATGTATTAAAAGAAATGAGAATATAAAATTGTCCCCAAAAATAGGGCAACTAGGAAGACACAGTTTTGGGAAAGGGAAAAAGTCAATGCTGCTGATAAACTTTGCTGAAGAAGAAAAATGTTTCCAATGCCTTCCCTTAATCATGATCAGATTTGTACATTTAAAATAGGCTACACCTGACCTCCCACTCCTACCAAACAAAGCATTTCCCTTCTCAAAGTCTGTAATTTAAACCCAAAGTGCTAGGTTTAATAAAAGGTTCAGGTCATGCATATAAGGAAGCAGCTTGGGATGATCTTTCCACCTCTCTCCTATAAATCCTAAGACATCGGAAATTGGCCTGGTTTAGCACTACTGCACTTCAAAAGGAAAAAGCCCAATTCCAGAACCGGCAATCTGCATTGCTTTCCCAACAGGGTGCTTCTGTGGTTTCCAGCACTCCCTCCAGACTGGGGTCACTCTGGAAAGCTGCCCCCTGTTACTTTTGCTTTATTAATCACCAGTTTGGTTTTTTTTAAAATGCAGATAGATGGATTACACCTCTGCCTTGCAGCAGACGTGCTGTGTGGCTTGTCGCTCTGCTGATGAACAGCTGCCTACTGGGGATGCGCCAATCAGCGCTGAGAAATGAGTGGATGCTAACTTGCTAAAATATTCTGACTTGCTGGATGGATCTTGAGTGTCTGGCAGGCAGAAATCCCACCTATACATCAAAAACTCGGTAAGACTGCATTGATAACTACTCAGTAGAAAAATGCTGTGTTCTTTCTCGCTCTTTTGGGGTTTTTTAGGATAATGAAATATTACTATCCAGCTAAGAATGTAATACATAAAAGCTGGTATACTTTTTTTTTTTTGCTATCTGTTTCATTAAACTGATTAATTATCCAGGATCAAAAGTCAAGCAAAGGAAAAGCTAACTGGCAGGGAGATGAAATAAGAACACGTTCTTATGAGATATGTTGATGAATGCACAGACTCCTGGTTAGAAGGTTGCTGAAAATTGTTTGGAAATAATCCTAAAACACCCTCCAAAGTACCCAGGGTAAGGAAGGTACACATCCCAACAACTGGGACTCAGCCTGCTTCCCCCAGTCCCCATAATTTTAAAATGCATGAGCGCTGATGGTATGGGGGAACAATCAATGAGAGAATGACAGCTGAGTAAAATTTCCCAGCAAACGAGTAAAGCTGTGGCCCAATTCAGTCACACCCTTTACAAGTCCGGGTTCAGGGTCCTTCCCCACCCCATGGCCAGACCGATACTATAATTTTCAATTCATTTCCAGGCTGGACACTGTTGTTTGTAGACCCAGGCAGATGTCTGAGAACTTCAGAGAAATCTCCAAATTTAAAAAGTGATTAAAAAATAATCAGCAATTTTCAAAAATACTAATATGAATGTTTACTAATAAAGTAAATACAGAGATCTTTTAAATCCTGTATTTTTTAATAAATATGTTACATTTTGTCAGCAATAACTGAGGTAATGCTCACATGACCACATATCCACATGCTTTGCTCTATGTTCATTTTCTGAGCATGCAATAAGTTTTGGCAAATTTTTGTTTAAAAGAATGGGGATTTGGAAGTTCACCAAGATGAACTTCCCAAAGAAGATCCTTGGAGAAAATATGAGCCTGTCTATTGAAAATATTTCCACCCTCTGAAGTACTACTGAAATAATTGTTAACTCTTTCAGAGCTGAAAATGGGATCAGTATTATTCAGGTATTCTATACCATCTTACTCAGGATATGGTTAAAAAAAAAAAAAAAGAGGAAATCGTATGCCCTATGTCACACGTCTATTTAGATTTATACAAAATAACTCCTGCATTATGAACGTAAATTGGTATTATAACCCCAGAAAACAGGGCAAGTATTTATCAGTGAGATACTTAAGTTCCAGGCAGCACTTTCAGGCATGTGTAAGTACTAGTAGATTCATGCGATTTCCTGAATCAAGGCCTTTAACTGAAGCAAATTCAGGCTCTGATTGCCTATTAGCAACCTTTGGGAAAATCTTTTATTGGCAAACTTTTATTACTTGGAAGCCAATTGCAATGGCAATACAGAATGGATGTGCACAGTGAAACAGACCACTTAATACTTGCACATAGTTCTATTTTGGACACTTGCTACTAAATAGTGAAAATTAAGGTGATTATTTCAATTTAAAAAGGTGCTCTAGTTGTTGTTGAACACCTATAACAATTTGCAAGCAATTAGCAATTTTATCATTGTACATATAAGAAGGGTAAAGACACGGATATTTACACACGAGCAAGATCTTAAAACCATGATAAACAGCTTAAAAAAATAACATAAAACTATAGGGATATCAAGAATGGTCAGAAACACATTACCAAGCAAATACATAATATTTAGAAATTTGTGGAAAACTGTTTCAGTTACAAATGGCAGTTAATATGGCAAATAAACAAGAATCTTAAGAATTTTATACAGAGCAATGGTAGAGTGCAAACACATTTTCAAACATACTTCTATCTGCTGCTCCTTATATCCAGCATATAAGATTGTTTTAAGTGGCAATAAACGTTTGTTGGCTTAAAGGAAGAGAAGTGATACAACAAAAAAGCAATATATGCCTAATTAAAACCAAACTGCCACAGCCTAAAGCCTACAATAAGTATTTAATAAAAAGTCTACAACAAACAGATTAAGAGGCTTTGTGAAGCAGCTGGGTTTTGATAGTTGATTCCAAGACTGCTGCATTTGATTCCAATATCACGTTAATCTAAAAAGCATTCTTGAACTACTTAAAATCAGTGGTTTATCATGCTGCATTGGTTTCCATCTGGATATAAAAAATTATGAAGAAAACCAGTTTGTAAAGTGGATAGAACATAAGCTATTTTTGAGTACATCCATGCTTGCTTGGCACGGAAAAGGCTAGCTATCACACTCATTTGAATTCATCATGTTTTAAATAATCAACATATCCTACCATTTTGCGTGAGTTTAGTGGAACAGAGAAAGGATGTAATCCAGAAGGACTCTTTAGTGGTTTTTACTGCTTGGCTGTTGTTTCCTAGGAAAATTCCCTTTGAAAAGGGAAGTTTGAGGTAGCGACCAGAATCCTGAAGGTTTGTGTTTTCTTCACACTGTGAAAAAAAAACAGTTAAAATAACTGTGCTGCATAAAAACAGAGGACCAAACCCTTAAATTGTATGAATTATTATTGTTCCTTTTCCAGAAATTGAAGAATTTTCACTATGCCTGTTGCAACCTTGGTTTTGGATCATAGCTTCACAACTGACATTGAAGTATAACAAATTTGCAGAGGGTATGTCAAATGAATGGGTACAAGTTTTGGTGTTACAATCTAAAAGTTATCTGGGAGCATATCAAATCCTCTGAACAAAAATTCCACAAGACTGAAATAACTCTAAAAATTATAACATTGAGTAGATCTGCATAAATGAGCTTGCTTGATTTTCCAGCTTCAGCAATTATGTAAGAGGGTATGATGGGGTTGACTTTGTGAGTTTTAATTGAACTTACCTTTGTGAAATCCATTATATAATAGTAAGATTTAGTAAAACCAGTGCACTGAAACGCATACCTAGATTTAATTGCAGTTTGTGACAGAAAGATTAATATTAAACAATCAGCAATAGATATTTTAATGGACAGAAGATTATCACTTATTTGATAATAAATACAGACTTTCTCACCCTAATGTTTCTGGGCATTTCAAGTATGTTCCAGAGGAATCATTACAACTAATGATTAATAATTCAAATTACCTTGTGTACAATGAGTTCATGGGTGCCATCTGGCAGAGTCCTCCCATTTTCCTGCATCAGGGGCACGAAAGAAAAGCCGAACAACTTCTTCTCACCCTTTTCTTTTGCTGAAATGCATATGTAAATAGCAGCATTTATATTATACATTTTAGACAAATAGATATAATACAACATAAGAAAGTATACTGGAAGCTATTTGCACCTAGTCAGACTAAAATCATCTTAAATTTCTTTTCAGATTTGCACATTACCTCCTGTAAAGGTTTGTTTTATCTCCCTGTAAATCAGAAAACAGTATTCTGGAATGATTTGGTATTTATTAACAGCAAATAATAGAAGCCACTAAATACGCTGTCTTAACAATGCATAGAATGTGAGGAAACCCAAATGAATCTCACCTTGCCAGTCCAACATGAAGAGAAAGGAGTTCTTTTGTGACAATTATCCTCTATAGTAGCTTCTACCTACTCATCTCCGTTTTAGGTCAGCCTCAGGCTACACTGCACTTATATTTTCAAATCAAGCATCTTCCTCTACAGATATGACTGAAGATGTCACTGTTCCTTACATGAACATTAGAGAGCAGATAACATTTTCAAACTTGGATGCCTAAGCTCAAATTCCAAAACTTACCTATCACCTATGAAGCAGACTACAAAACACTGAGAAGACACAGATTTGACTGAAGCCAATGATTTCAGATGTTGAACACAATTAAAAATCTACCAATTTTTAATCAAGTGTGTGTATATATGACTTCCGAGTCTGAGTTTAGCACAGTTTGGGTGGTGTGGACAATCATAACAAAAATATTCAACTTGTACTGCATAAGAAATATTGTGGAAAAATGTATAATATTTGAAACACACCACTGACATTTTTCCTTTATTACCTCTTAACTTTTAAAAGCTATCTTAAAAAGAAATCAATGCAAATTTCTTCCTGTGTTACCTGTTCCTTACATTTTGAAGTTTATGTACCTGAAATGTAATTATACTATCACTTAATGTGTGCCAATTTCCACAAAGGCAATCTAAATAATAAAATCTTGCTCTATCTACATCACCAAAAAGAGCAAAACAACAGCAGCAGTTTAAAAGATATCCAATTTTATCCACCTTTCTCTACAATCTTGACAGCAGTCAGCCCCTTATCTAGGAGACCTGTCTCACATAGCTTGGTATGCAGAACATGGACCCCATTTAATTTTTACCTCAAAATGATCTCTAAAATTGTTCAGAATGTTTAGAGAATGTTGGAATTTTATAAGAAAAAAAAACCAAACAAACCAAAATACAATACAATGCAATACAAAAGTGATGTTAATTTACCATGATAGGCCTAATATGTTTCCCATTGGCTGGATTGCTAAATATGTGCTAAGGAACAGGAATAATTTTTGGATAATTCACCAGGCAGATTCTAAATTTGCATTTTGAGTTTCCCTGAAATTCTGTTCATATTTCCAGCTGCAATGTTGTTGATTTCCATTTAATAAAACTAGACTGATTTCTCTTGATAAAGCCTGGTAGACTTTGCCAAAGCACTGAGTTCCACCACGTAGAGCTGAAAACCTGTGAAGCTGTGTCCTGAAAGCATTACAGAGAAAGTTCACACAGCTGTCTTTTTCCTGAGATATTACAGAAACTCATGCAGCTGTAACGGAGAGGACTAGCAGAAGTCACGAACAGCACTTACTGGAACAGTGCCGGAATTCACAGCGGATGTGTGCTCCTCTGAATTTATCCACAGGAATAGGAAGTTTCAGCAGCTCGGCCCATCTGGGACCATTGTTATGATAAAGCACAAAGGAATGGTATTCACTGGCTGGGGGTTCTCCAGAGCCGAAAGAGATAAAATCCTAATGAAGAAAAAGTATTGATTAGAGATTAAAGGCAGATTAGTTCACTGGTAAAATGTCATCAAGGACTGTTCTTACAAAGAAGACTATTTAACATTTACATTCATGTCATAAATGTCACCTGGTATAGTGCTAAATATCTTAAACCCCACAAAAATAGTAATACTTTATATTGTTAATATGTTAATATTTGCTGATTAGAAAACAAGGCAAGAGTCACTTACACCAATAAGAATGTGGTTGGACTCTATGATCTCAAAGGTCCCTTCCAACCATGAATACGTTGTGATTATGTGAATCAAAGTATTACATAGGGGGCACCAGGTGATTATGAAGGCTTAAGCAACAAGTGTGAGGTGTAGCCCCATGACACAGCATGGTCCATCCAGTGTCATGCCCAAGCAACAAACAAGAATTTAACTGAGACAGGAACAGCCTGGGCTTAAGATCTTGAGTCCTCTGAAATAATCCTGTAACCCTGCTGTTATCAGTGAATGTCCCAGCATGAAAAAAGAAAGAAATCTGGATTCCCTGATTAGGAATAAGCAAAGTGTCGGTTGCTTTTCCAACATCCATGATATTATCTGCAAGTAAAGTAGGCAAATGGATTTCTCTAAGTCCTCACTTGGGAATACCTATTAATTCTCTCTGGGAAAGGTAAGCAATAGCTTTTCTCCTCAACAGTTATGAGGGATCACCTTTACATCTCAATATCCTTTATTTTTTTATGGGTGTATATATGTGTTTTATATATATATACACACACTTAGCGACATAAGTATATATATGTTATATATAAAAAAACATACGCACATCTTACACCATGCATATATGCATAATGTCACTTCACATATACACGCACACACAATTTGCACCAGACTATCTGTGTTGGTCTTTTTTCATTTTGTCCTCGATATCATGCAGAACATGGGAAAAATGGGGAAAAAAAAGATGCTAAATATGTATGGAAAAGAATGAACAGGAATCTTTTGGTACAGAAAAAAAAAAGAGAAACAGTCATCTATTAATAATTAAAATAAAAAACAGTGCCTGTTTGTAAGCTATCACCAGCAGCATGCAATGAAACCTGAAGAAATGAAGGAGCATTAGTTTATTCTTTTATTGATACACATTAAGCGATTTTTGCATCAAGGATCTCAGATTTATTAAAATCAGACACAAAAATGAATATGGTCAAAACATAGTCTGTGTAACATGAGGAAATGCACGCCTATTATGAGAAATTATTATGAAATAAAAAAAATACTCCAAAACTGGATCTTGCTTCAACATTTTCCAGTGGCTTAATGGAATCATTAGTTATTTAGTTGGCATTTATAGGTGTTTATCTGAATCATGTAATTGATCACAGAAATAAAACAAACATGCATTCTATAAAGGTTATAAGCAAAGTAGAAATACTTTGAATATCTAAAACCAGCAAATGATAAACATGACCTTTCCAAAGCACTTATGTACACTTCAAATAACACCACAGATGATTTACATCTGAAAAAATTGTATCAAAATTAACTTCAGAAAGGAAAAACTTATAACAAAGATACCTTTAAAATTTGACCACTGCTGTCCACAACGTGCATTGTCACTTCTACATTTCTGGCCACGCTTTTCCCTCCTTTCTCAAATTCTCCTCTTTCTACAGTGATATATAAATCATTCCTCATTTCACCTATAAAAAAACCAAACCAAACACAAAGTATGCAGAAGTCAGTTCAACTTGCTTACATTTTGCTTTTAGTACTTTAGTAGACTTTCACCTTCTCTTCCAAACAAAGGATGGTATTGCACCCACAATTTATGAATATTTTGGAATTTAAATAATAACAATTGTTTTCAGAAACCAAGAAAACCAACAAAGCTTCCTCCCTTTAAAAGTCCACGAGATTATCTGAACCAATTCTAGGGGCTTTTATAGATCTAGCTCTTTTTGGTTTTCACAGCAGTATCTCCAGCTATACTGAAGCTGGTGTCTAGCCTCAGACCATTTAATCCTTCTTTTAATCTAAGGAAATATTAATGTATTTTATTTTCATTTGTCATCTTTACATTTCTCTGTTTAATGTCTCCTTTAAGAACTGATTACAGCTTTTTTACACTTAATCTCAAAAGAAAGTGCATTACTTTGAAGAAGCAACAAACAAGAGGTTGGAGTTCTTTGCATTAGAAGGGCAGGCTTCCCAGATCACTAGCATTCAAATCTGTCTGTCTGATCTAAAAGTTCTCAACATATTTTACCCTGACAGAGTGTTTTGAAGTTTTCTAGCAAAAAGTTAGCTTAGCTTATTTTTCGCTTGTTGGAAAGGCTTCTGAGAAATTAAGGTCTTTATTAACACATTCAAACCACAAACCCAATACAGGGCACTACCTGGGTGACACAGTATGTACAAGCTATTAAATACTGTCAGCATGTTGAAATTCAAATTCTTTGCACATTCATACATTAACATGCTAAGTATTCTGTCAGATGGTAACCAGATATTCTGGATGAGATCAATGGTAATTTTATTTTACTTTCAATTGACACAAACCACAAAATTTATCATTGATGAAAGGAAGAAAGATTGTTTGGCAGTTGGGAGAGGATGGGGGGAGAAGCAGTACTGGTGGTGACTGGAGTCACACAGAAGGGAAGCCCCTGTTCTGTTTGAAGATGCTAAATCTATTTATAAAAAGTGTAAACTAATCTAACTCTGGACAAATATTACTAGAACTACTTAGAAACAATTGGCCTTTGCTTGTGAAACACTAGAAAAATGAAGGATGAACAGCGTAGTAACAAGGACCATCTTCTAAAACCCTAATTTCTAGATTTAGTAGAAAAAGAAATTGAGAATATTACTTTCATCTAGCGAAACACAAGTTTAGCATAACCGGAAATAATAGAGCAGACTTTCACGGAGCACCGGTGAAAAGAAATCAAGTATGACAGTTTTGTGTACTTATAGGTGTAACCCCTAGAAGTCAAACATGAGATGGATACTTGTATTGTGGGTAAAATTAATTGAAAGATATGTAACTGATAAATAATTAGTGTATCTTCAATTTCTGGCTTCATTTTAATGTGCAAGCAGAATTTGATCTGCTTGAACTTTCCAGGATACTCTCGTTTCACATTACTCGCATTTATTTTACTACATGCAACTCTCCTGTGATTTTTAAGTACCAGAAACAATGATCTTGCTACAGTTTTATAATATTTTTATAACATTATTTCATTATTCTATACAAAATAATTAAATTATTCCTCCAGAGCACAATTTAAAATGAAGGGGAAAAAAATGGCAAGAGGAAATTGCTATATTATGAAGCCCTCAAGAACCATACCCATAAAAACAAAGGTGGGGGGGAATCTGCTACTGTATTACCTTATTATCAATTATCTTCTGAAACAACTATAGACAGAAGCTAGAGTACAGCTAGGCAGAATAAACAGAAATAAATACCAGGACCAGGTGGTATTCACTTAAGTTTTGTGCGAAGTCAAGGATGAAAGAGCTGAATAAGCATGTGCAATTATTGGATCAATCTCTGCTTCCTGGTGGAAACCAGGTTCAAAATAAGAAAAAGGCAGTGGTTATTCAGGCAATGGACAGAAAGACTCATAGGGAAAAAAACCAAAACAACCAAAAAGCAAGTCCAAAACAAACACAACTTTCAAAAAATGTTGTGAAAGTAAGACACAAAAATAAGGGTTCAAGGGAAGAATGGAGAAGTCATGGAAGGAAGACCCACTAAAGGATATGAAACAGATGATCACAAGCAGCTCAGGAAATCCCTTGAGCTGAAAATAGCTGGAGGCTGGGAGAGAATCAGGGGGTAATTATCATACATGCATATATGCATGCTCAGTTCTTACTCTTCCTTAGGTGTCTGTTTACAACGCTTAGCTAGATGGACCCTTGATCTGAATCAGTAAAGCTGTTCATATGTTTATTCAGGTCACAAAATTACCATTAAAACTACTAGATTCTGATTATTTCCACATTGCAGTAACATTTTCTTATAAAAGATTTAAAAGCTAATACAGATGAGTATGAGATGTTGAGTCCTTGCTTAGCATATGCTTATGCTAGGATCAGTTCTACTTAGTGCTGGCAGTCGGTCACTTTCAAAATTCTTACATTCAGAAAAAAATGACAAATAATTGAAAAGTGAAACTTTGTGATATAACTGATTTTAGCACACAACTTGTAGTTGCAGCAATTCCTCTTTAAAAATTAACTTAAATTCTACATGCATTTGTGCTACATTCAGTCATTACTGTTATTTATCAGCAAGGAATTATTTCAATTTTCCATGGGGTCTTCACCTAAAAAGAACTAAACAACCATTTCTACCACACATTTGCATGACCTGACCCAGACAAAACTCAGTGAAAACCACATTTTTTTCTCTTTAAAGAGAATAAACCGTCAGCCAACCTCCTCAAGTCCCTCTCCTCAGGATTCTCTCTCCACCCAACCTGTACTTGTGCTTGGGACTGCCGTCACAGGTGTGGAACCTTGTACTTGGCTCGGTTGAACTTTATGAGGTTTGCACAGGGCTGCCTCTCAAGCCTGTCCAGGTCCCTCTGGATGGCATCCCCTTCCTCCACCACGTTGACTGCACCACACAGCTTAGTCACATAGGGAAACTTGCTGAGAGTGCACTCAATCCCACTGTCCGTGTCATTGACTAGATTTTTAAATATTTAATATTTTTTAAATATGAAAAGCTACACACTGAAGCACTCCTACAAGAACTTCTACTATGAAGTGAGGGCTAGATCCATATGGAAATTGAAGTTCCATAAAATTTAACAAAAAAACTGTAAAGCTGCAATGGTGTGGATGATTATACAGCCTTAACTTTCTCGTGCAGCACAAGCGTTAAGTGCATATTCTGCAGGGACATTTACTACGGTAAGTGAATTTAATTGTATGTGAAAAGTGCTGAATTGAAATGTCTGGGTTGTTAAATCAAAATGCGTACAACCCAGCATTGGCAGTACCTGCCTCTTCATATGGTCCTGCCAATACATTTCAGCTTTGACCTGGCAAAAATATCTTGAAAGGACTATTCACAGGCTGAGAGAGGAAAAACTCCAAACCCTTCTTGTCCCATATATAGGTGCTAATCAGGCACGTTACAGCTCAAGGCTTCTGACCTAAGAAGAAACAGAAGAAGCTTCATGACTTCAGTCCAACTAGCAATGAAGTGTCCAAGGGCTGAATAGGAGCAGAGAACAGAGACCTGATCAGTACCAATTACATGAAAGACACAATTACAAGGAGCAGGAGGAAAGGCCAATTAAAGTTGCAAAACAAACACAAGACTGACTGCTGAAGGACACACTTAACTAATGGAGGTCACTACAAGAAAGACATTGAGGTGCTGGTGCATGTCCAGAGAAGGGCAGCAAAGCTGGTGAGGGGTCTAGAGAACAAGTCTTACAAAGAGCAGCTGAGGGAACTGGGGTTGTTCAGCCTGGAGAAAATGAGGCTGAGGGGAGATCACATCGCTCTCTATAACTACCTGAATGGATTCTGGAGAGAGGTGGGGGTCAGTCTCTTCTCCCAAATAACAAGTGATACAAGATGAAATGGCCTCAAGTTGTGCTGAGGAGGTTTAGATTTGATATTAGGAAAAACTTCTTCACTGAATGGGTCATCAAACGTTGGAACAGGCTGCCCAGGGGAGTGGTGGAGTCACCATCCCTGGAGGTATTGAAAAGACGTGTAGATGTGGTGTTGAAGGACATGGTTTAGTGGTGGTTTTGGCAGTGTTAGGTTGATGGTTGGACTTGATGATCTTAAAGGTCCCTTCCAACCTTGACAATTCTATGATTCAGCCTTCCTGAAACTGCCAACCATAAACCACAAATTTTAAGTGAGCAGTAAAGGGAAAAGAAGCCAGGAGTAATTTTCAGCTTGGAGATAACAATGCCTGCTTAGGGGTCCCATTATCTCCACCACACAGTTTTATTATGGGATGGCTCAGCAGGCTGCCTTTCCTTCATAGATAGGAGGTTGCATGACCACTATTCAGGACCTGCTCCTCCTGACCTACAACCACTGGTCTGCTGTTGGTGTATTCCCAGCAATGGGACCTATACGACAGCATCCCATAGCTCAGAGAGGTCTGAATGCTCCCACTGAACTTCAGATGACGGGAGCAACACAAGTAATCACTAGTGTGGAGAAGGTCAAATCAGGACAAGCGTCAGGAGAATTTTTGTGTGAATGTACTGTTTGTTCTTTTATTTTGCTAGAAACATTTGTACCTAAGTGTCAAAGTAATGATCCTTCATCACAAAACTGTTTCTAAACTTATACTGAGGAAGCTGTGCATTACAATTGCAACACAAGTATTATAACAAGACTTCTCATATTCCAACCACATTTAGAACTGTAGAATTTCTTGTAGTACATTAATATTGAACAGGGTTTTCAAACTGAAGATAGATGTCAAAGATCAAAGGTAGCTGTCTACTAGTAAGAAAAGAGAGTTTAGTTAGCCAGCTATCCTTGAAAACTTTTCAGTGAAATAAATTCCAATTTGGTCATTTAGTACTGGAACAAAACACAGCATGATTGCATTTGAATAAGATAGCATCTCTGATAGTTATATCTTTCAGTGTGCAAATCTAAACTGTCCTGACAGCAGCCACTAATTTAAAAATAATTACACAGAACTCACTAGGAGTTTTTGTTAGGAATTGCTTTTTTTGAAAGATTTGTGCAGGATTATAGATTCTTTAGAACCACAAATTGAAAAGGAGCAGAAAACATACTTTGTTTTAGAGAAACTTCCTTTTCCTTTACATCTCTGTAAAATTCAAGCGAATAAGTTGCTTTGTTTTATACCCTAAACATGACTAGAACATCTCTTAAAACAATTTCAGTTGTAGAGACTGAAAATCTCTGGATGTGGCACAAACAAAACAGTATTATCCAGGATGTAAATCTTATGGATGCAAAATGTTTTTGAGAAAAGTTCCTTAGTATAATTTATAGAATGGGACAAGAGCTGTGTAGCTACTGTCACAGTGGTGTGTCAACTGCACCACTCAGCTTGGTTTCATCCACAAAATTCCTGAGCATGCACTTGATCCCACTATGGCATTGGTGAAGATATGAAACAGTACTAGTCCCAGTAAAGACCTCTGAGGGATACGACTCATCATTGATCTATATTTAGCAATTGACATTGAGCTGTTGACCACTACCCTCTTGGATGCTACAATCCAACCAATTCCTCATCCACTCAACAGTCCACCCATCAAATCCATCTCTCCAATTTAGAGAGAAGGATACTGTGGGGGATCATGTCAAAGACCTCATGGAAGTCCAGATAGATGACATCTGTAGCACTTCCCTTGTCCACTGATGTAGTCACTCCATTATAGAAGGCCAATAGGTTGGTCAGGCAGGACTTGCCCTTGGTGAAGCCATGCTAGCTATGTTGAATCACCTCCCTGTCCTCCATGTGCCTTAGCATAGTTTCTAGGAGGACCTGTTCCATGATCTTCCAAGCCACAGAGGTGAGGCTGATAGTTTGGTAGTTCCCAGGGTTCTCCTTTCTACCTATTTTAAAAATGGGTGCAATGTTTCCCTTTTTCCAGGGAAAAATATTGTCACTGATATTCTTGTTTATATAAGGCAAACACTAAAGCATATGTTAGAATTTCGGGAGCATTTGTGACTGGTAATGCTACTGCCTTTTTACTATTGGATGAAGTAAGCTTTGGCAAAGATGAATAAACAGATTCCTTTTCTCAATTACCCTACCGTCCTTTTTCAACAGAACATTATTTGTATTTTCAGCTTTATTTCAGAAACTCTCAACAAGCCCTAAGAAATGCTTATCAGAAAACAGCCGATTAAACAAATAAAATGCCCGTTTACAAGGGGTTCTCAAACTGTAATACTTTAAGTTTTCAAATAGATTGTAGATCGGCTAGGTAAGACCCAATTGCTCTGTGATCTCTTTTTTTGCTCTTCCTTATAAGTATGAGGTGTAAAATAAGTTACTTTCAACAAGTGGGGAATAAAAGCCTTACAAGCTTTTTTAACAGAAAACTTTGACCTGTTGATTTTGCATAACTACAATACAAAGAAAATATTTTCAAGAGAATTTTGAAAGACCATTTATTTTTACAGAGCTAAATCATTCACTTGTTAGTTTGCTAGTGGTCCTTACCTTTTTTATTGAAGAAAGACTTCCAAGCCATAACTATCCTTGTATAGACTTCACATGCATAACTACTACTTATTCTATGCTCAAAAGAAAGCCAGCTTACTCTTCCAAATACTATTAACTCAGAAGGCTCCTTTCCCTGTTCTCCACTTCCAGAGACTTTAAATCAAGAGAAGCACAATTAAATTCTGGCTTTTCTTCCCTTTCCATAGTTGTCTTCTATTATTCCTTCAGTTCCTAATGAACCAAGAAAATAAGACAGGGGAGATGGAGAGAAGGAAAAGAATATAGAAGTTCCTTGCACTTGTATAACCAAGTATGTAGTCATGTATTGGTGTCTTTGTTTTCTCCAGTGACTTGCAGAAACGATAGTTCCTTTGATAGGATCAAAGCTTGAAAAAAGTATTAAAATAGGATTTGGAAAGCAGAGGGTATTCCCCACAGAGTACTACAGTTTCATAAAAGGTCAAAATTCAGGGTGTCTTTACTTCACAATATTGCTTAAACATATTTTGTGTAACTAATATATCCATGCAATATCACTTTCAGTAATTAAAATTGCATATTTCTGGATTCTTGGAAATCAGAAGAGTAAACAGTGGCAGGTGTTAAATTTAGACTGTTGTACTCCATACAGGATAAAGAAGACTGGAAAAAATCATACCACTGCTCGTGGGAGAAAATGCTTAAGTGTGTTAGACATATATTTCTTTTCCTAGAATCAACAACTCTTTACTAAGTCCAAGATCACTGACAGATAGACACTTACCATGATGAAGAGAACATATTCCATAGCTTTCTTTACATTTTTGCTCTTCATACTCTTATTCTAAGCTTTGAAAGAAGGAATATGCTTCTAATCAAAATTACATCATTGAAAAATGCATGTTATCACAAGGATAACATTTTGTGAGATCATTTGTACAAAAAGACAAAGATTCTAGTTCCAGTTTCATTTTAAAATCTTCTGAAAATAGAAAGTAAGAAAGATTGGAGAGTGTGTACTTGCACATGAAAAGAATAAAAGACCTTTTAATAATCCGGATGAAGGAGTAAGGAGTATATTCAGTAGCTTTAAAAGAAGGATTCTGATGAGATTTAACTGGACAGCTAAAGGATATCTAACGAGGTTAAAAGTTAACAAATGCAAAGCCATGCAAATGTGATGGTAAAAAAACACCACAAAGTTATTCTTCATAAATTAAACATGAAAATTTAATGTAGAAAACTGAAAAGCACTGCAACATCCTGGGCAGCTCATTCCATCTACTGAATGACTGGAAATTGTAAAAAAAAAAAAAAAAAAAAAAAATTACATTGAGAAAGAAAATGTGACTTTTATTGTTTGACAAATAAATCTGAAAGTATGAAAATCCATTACTGAAATTAATACTGCAGCTTCATGTAAAGTCTTTAGCCGTGTTATTTGTGAAATTGTATCACAGGATTAGGAGAGGACCAAAATATTCAGAGGGAAGCCAAGTTCAAATCATAAACTGATCAGATTACAGCAGTCCTGATCATAAACTGAAAAAGAGTGTTTATAGCTAATTGATATCCACCTATGAAAATCTGTTGACATGTCAGCCAACAAGCCAATAGTTTATACACTGCACTACCTTTTATGGACTAAGACATCTAGAGGTGAGCTGCTGCCCTCTATAAGATAACAAAAGCCTTTCAAATTTGCATCTGTAGCTGTTTTAAAAAAAAATTACCTTTATATTATAGACAAAGTTGCATAGAGTAAGTTTGTAGGCAGCGTTCCAGGAAGTAAGGGTTGGACCTAACCTAATTGCCTAGTGAAAAAAGGATTCTACAGAAACACATGAGATTGCTTTACCTTATGTGCTAGTGTATCATGCTGAATGGGTTTGGCTTTGCATGTACCAAGGAGTCAAGATAAATCCTACCACTAACAGACTTAGCACTATTAAGAACAATAGAGCTTAAGTAAAGCAGGTGCAGTTCTGGTCTGATAAGCACAAGAAAAGAAGATATGCAGCTATATGAATGCTTACCACATGATAGTTTAGAGTCTGTTTACTATGGCTCCTCCAATAAGTCCTCATTTAGACAAACAGCTGTGCTAGGGTTTATTCCAATTCTAAAAACCCCAGACAACACAGACTAATGATCAGGCTTCTTCATGGAATTAGGTATCTTCCACAAAGATGCGAAAGAATATGTACATGCATATGTGCTACAACACATGAGCATATGCAGCACTGAAGTTATGCACCGATACAGATGCTGTAAGTAAAATTTGGAAACAGACTCCGTAAGAGTGCACTACATAAAATAGCAAAAAACCTGGTAAACGTATAGAAAAATACATAAGGGCTTTCATGGACCATTGCCTCTTATGTACGTTAATCTAACTGCTCCAAAAATTTAATGCTAAATTGTATATACTAAGTAATGTAAGTAATTTTATATTTTAAGTAATTTTACATACCGAGTAATACTATATAAATTTTATATACTAAATAATGACGTGGTTGTCTGTCCTTTCAGGAAATGGTGAACACAGAAATCTAGGGAGTAAGCACAGTTGTCCTTCAACGCTGTACAAAGTTTCTGAGAATACTGGCTTGTGCATTTGCAGACCGCCACACCAGGATGCTGGAAAGGAGTTTACTAGTGGTTGCATAGAATCTGCCTTTCAATCTTGGTTAAACCTAGAAAATGCATGTTGATTACACTCACAAGGTGATACTTTCACTGCCTGTCCTTCTTCTGTCAGCTAGAGTTACTTATTTCACAGCCTTTTGAATCATATGCTTTTTTCTACCCATCTACTTCATTTCCTAAAACACTTGGAGTTCTTCATTAAAAAATTCCACGGGTCCTGCAAAGAGCATTCTCTGGCTTCACCGTGTCAGGCTCCAGTGACATAAAAAGCATTGCTCTAGAAAAATATGTATTATTATTGTCAACAAAATTCTGGTTTAGCAAGTATGCTGATCCTAGTTACTTTTAACAGCAAAAACTGAGAAGAAAACGATTGGTATGACAAAAAATGAAGGTCACAGAGAGTTTAAATGCACCAGAATAGGACAGACTTAAAATATGGCATTTATAAAAGAGATACTGCAGTTTAGCAGCATGAAGTATTTCTTCTTGAATAATTCAAGAGAGTCTGGTTCAGAACCCTAACCTAAGTGCTAATTAGCCAGAGCAATATACTTACTTTCAACAAAAATATAAAATAAGATCTAATTAATGACCATTTCCAGTGGCAAAAGATGAAGTTCTCTAATTTATCTCTGAAAAAAAGACACTAAAAGAGAAACAAAATGAAAGGGGAGCTTTAAAAGAAAAAGGCATTTCAAAGGCTAGCTTCCTGCGGGCATTTCAGTGCCTTGGGCATACTGCTCTGGTTAGCCCTTGGAACTTGTTATTCCAAGAGTAAGATGATTATTTCTCTTTAGGAGAAACCTCTTCTATGCCAGTAAACAGAATAAACGTTGTACTTTTTCTAAACTGAGGAATGTATATGTTTGGACTGAGAAAGCAGCACACAAGAACCCCCCTTTTTTTTTTTAAACTAAAAAAGGGACAAGCTGAGCCTGCCCAGTTCTTTGAATTTGAGTTGAGAAATTCCTCCAGCAGCTGATTACACAGTACTCTACTATAACATGGTTTTTGCAGTTTAGTACATCACATTATTTCACAACTGGAAAGCGAGGGGTTATGAGAGGTATTTATAGAACTTACAAAACTTGATAACACAGAGCAGCATGTCACTAAATCATAGATAAACGGAGAAAGGTTTCTTAATTGGAGTTATAGTGTGCTCACTAAAACTGCTTCCTCTGTTAGCAGCCGTATTATCTACAGTACTCATTTGATCCAAATTACAAATTCAACAGTAATACAACAAATAGACCCTAGCTAATAAGCCATAAGATTTCAATTAAATGCTTCCATTAAACATACATATATAATTTAGCTTTAAATTAAATGGCAGCTGACTCATGCATTTCATTGTTCTAAATATCACAGTGACAGCAGCAGAGCATTTTCATTATAATGCTAAAACTGTTTTATTAACTTGTGTTCTGCGCATTTTTTAAGTGATTAGCAGTACTGATCAAGGATGTAGAAGGACAGATGTTTAATTGGCAGTGAGAACACAAGAGCGAATTCTCAGTTGTCAAGTTTCAGGCAGAAGTTCAAGAGAAATACATGCCCACAGCTAAAGCTGAGTCTCATTACCGAGTTTTAAATGCCTATTTAAGACCTCCTTGATTAGTGAAGTATTAAAGCTTATTTATTCTTGCCTCAGAACCTTAGTTTACTTCTGACTTAGGTACATAAGGAGGTGTTCTCTATTAAAAATCTGCAAGTCATGAGGATGATTTACATTTGAGAGAGTCAAGGCATTGTGTGTGTGCTCAGCTAAAACTAAGATGTGAGCTCCTCCCTGCAACATTTCTCAGCAGCAACACATCATCATAATTGTGCCAAACCAGCCCGCTCGCAAATAAGCTTTTCCTTTAAAGAGATATTAGCCTTATTACTTAGTGCAATCCCTTCAACTTTTTAAAAATTTCATTCCGGGTATAGATATTACTGTTACTTCTTCCTGTATTTGCTTCTTCACGTTTATATTGACACATTCTTTCTACCTTCCTTAGTATCTGTTTAAGAATTTGCATATTTTGTCATATCATATAATCAAAATAAAGTCTCTGCGCCCCTATTATTATCCATTTCCAGTATCTTCATTTCCAGTATTTGAGACACAAACCTGCTGAAGCCAGAAGCTGTACAGTGTCAGTGAAATTCTGCAAATCCTTATTTAGAAAGCTACCATCTTCTAAGAACATAATGTTCTGCTGGTTATCTCTTTCTCTGCATAGAGCTCAGCAGTCCTGCATTCAGTCATTTTCACTTCTACAAAGTGGGGTCCCATCTCTCAAAAAAGGCTGTACATCCTTTTGACACTGACATAGTAACTATACAACACATAATGCAATGGGGCCACTGGGACACAGTTTTCTTCTAACTATCTGAAAAAAAAATAACATAAAAGTCTCTGGAAAAGTTTAAGAATATAGCATTTTTTTGGAAAGCAGATGAAAATCTAAGTAACTTCTCATTAGTTCTTTCTTCTGATGCTTATTGAGAGTTTTTTCTTTTTAACTTACCAGGCATAATAATATTGGAAAAACCTAGTTTCCTTGTTATGGATACTCCATGAGTAAACATGGATGTATACTCTCTCCGAATTTGCTCTATGTCTCCATGAAGCAACTGAAGAGAAACTGCCAGACCTGAAAATTAAGAGGAAAAAAGGAAAAATAAGCCATTCAAATAGATTACGGTCATCACTACTTCTTAAATTTTATATATTTGCAAGTATGTATGCATTCCTGAGAACTCAGAAAATACAGAGAGAGTTCAATAATACCAAGCCAACCCACCTTAATTTTTCCCAATGTATTTGGGAAGGGTACCAACATCCAGAAATCAATAAAGACTTGAAAACAACTACCCATGAAAAAGCATTTGCAAATTATTACTGATGCATAACTTAATTACAATGACACATAGAATCAAAATTATCTCAATAGGGATAGATTAAGGCCTTAACTGGAAAAGGAATTAAAAAATGTCAATTTAGAGAAATGTCAATCAGTAATATTTGCTACTGTTTCCATTTCTCACTTCCTTCAACACAATGCTGCCTTCATTTGCATGCAAGAAAAGGTTCAAACACAATGGTCTCTATCCATGGGAGAAAGGTGGAAGTCTCATTACAATGCATCACTCAACCTGATACAAAGTTCTACAAGTTATTAATTCAAAATCTGAAGAAACAAACTCTAACAAACCAATATAGCATAATTAGTATTTTCTTACTTAGGCAAAATAATTTCATAATGACTGAAATTACAACTTTTTTTTTCAATAATCTTCAGATTTAATCAGTCATGGTCTTTCCTACGTTTGCTAGAAGACATGCAAAATGCAAGGGTGTCCATAGATTCATTTTCCAATATTTGTTCTGTTAGAACCAGGGAAGAATAACTTCATCGACTATATCTAGAGTATACAAATAAATTGCAAACAGTATACTTCATTACTGGGGGTTGGACTAGATGATCTTTAAAGATCCCTTCCAAACAAACCAATCTATAATTCTCTAATTACAGCTGAGGTTAACAAAAATGACATACATGCCTTTTGTTATTTCAAATATTATCACTAAGGCAAGTGTCAGGATGATACAGCTTGTAAAGATTAATCTTCCCTGACCTTCCACATTACTACAGCATATCACGTGTCAACATACAGATCAAGGAGAAGATAAAAGCAAACTCTTCATATACACTGAACAATTTGAGATAAACAGACAGCTCAGAGAGTCGTAATTAACTTTAGATTAAACTTAAGTAAATAACACGTACACACAGACTGAACAAGGTCATTGGTCCTCTGGGCTTTGGAAGAAATTTCCCCTACAACCATGTTACTATTTAACTGAATAAATTTACTTGAAGTTTGATGGTTCTTAAATCAGAGCTTGAAAAATCTGTCCTAAGTACTGCCAGTCCAGGCTACTGCACTAAAGAGATCAGAGATCTAATTAGCATGACAACTTCTATTCTCTTCCTCTTATCTACACTTACGTTTTATTATTTTGACAACTCCAGAGAATGTGACCAGACTTCTGTTCTCTTATGAAAAACAGCTCACCTACACATCTTCAACTGAGTACATAAATCTTACAAGGAAACACATTCAGTGAAGTCTGTTCTATTTTAAGGACTGTATTTAATGCATGGACATTAATTATTTTGGTAATGGGAATTTTTCCTGTGGTTATCAGTTAAGAACTTCTATGAAGTAGTGACAATTATTTTTGGTGTACACAAGAAAACAAACCACACTGTGGCCAGCTGATAGTACATGAGGTTGGTGAGAAGTCATACAAGCAAAATTCAGGCTCTGTTAGAGCAGATGAAAGTTTTTCATTGCTGGAAAGAGCGAGGCTGGGTATAGCTCTCTTGCAAATATGGATATTTAGCCCACCTCCAGTCTTGTTTCTTTCGTATTTTAAGAAATTGTTATACATACATATGTATAATCATCCCCCCATATGCTCCTATTGCACTGTTTTGTTGGAAACTTAAAAAAAACATTTGCCATTGCTCCAGATCACATCAACCAAAACAGTGTTAATCAGATATTATACACTGCCTGGTGCTTAGTAAAGTTTCTGCATTTTCTAGACAAAGAGTTGAAGACCTCAAATCCAATTAGTGCTACTGTTTTCTTTGTGTACAAATTTCACAGGTTTCACTGAAGAACTTTATTTAACTCAAAAGTGAGATGTGTCAAAAAAAAACCCTCATCAATGGCAAAAGAGTTTTAACGTGAGAAATAAGCTGCCTGTCAAGGATTTGAAGTACTTTCTCATGCAAGGTAAGAAAGGTATTAGAGCTCTCTATCTCACAGCATTCACTGTTAGAAAATGAAGGGTCATCTATTTATATCCAAAAGCATCCAGAAAATCTCTCAGTGAACACACTTAAAACATGGTTTAGTCATTTTACCCATAGTTTAAATACATCTTTGGAATATAAATGCTATGCATCCTCCAACTCTTCAGAAAAATGAAGAACATTGGAATATAAATAGCAAAGTTATTTAAAAATGTTTTATGGCGTAAACAGTATAATAGGAAAGAGTTAAACTAAACCAGAATGTAAACAGAGGAAAGATATACACGAAAGGAAATCCGAAGAACTTCCAAAAATCAAGGTTTCAAGTTCACAATCTTGCCACTGAGGATCCTGCTGCCAAATGAAGAGAGAATTGACAAGAAGGGAAGCAGAAGATCTGATAAATCTGGTAAAAATGCTAAAGTTGGGAGCATAAGGACTTTATATAACCAATAAAAAGAACGCAATCCCCAGTTAAGTGTTCTGATTGGACTCTCAAAGCTCCACTAATTTTGCAAGGAAACTAGCCCCCCCGGCCCCGCATTAAGGACCCAAAATCAGGAGATGCATACTGTTACTGACGGGCAACACCCAAGTTACTGCATAGGTTGCTTGAATTCCCACTGATTTGTTACATTCAGGATCTTGTGATGGGCAAAAAGAATGCACTGTCAGGACCTTATTTTTAATCCTAATGAAAGTTATAACAGTCTAATCAGAGCCCTGTTATTAGCCAATTTACAATTATACTAACACACTCCAAAAAAAAAGCCACTGTTAAAATGTTTAAATGACACAATCTTTCCAGTATCTACCCCTTGTTCACCCTTCCCCTGCCCCTCTGGAGTCTTAAGGTCAATGGTTTCAACCTGGGTAGGCGGCGTGTGGCGACTGAGTTATCAGCATTCCAAGTCCTTTGCCATAAGGAGTAGAATGTTGCCCATTTCTTTCTCCTCTCCCTCTAGGCTCCTCTTGGAATAATTTTTATGTTTGTTAATGTGCTTTACACCTTGCTATTTCTTCACTAGTTTGAACATCTGCATTACATCTTCATTCATCATATATGAAATGTTTTATATATGCTACATATCTGTTTTTTGCTCTCTTTCCCCTAGAGGAAACCCCTAGAACCGGTTTTACTCTGCTCTCAAGGTCACACTATTCAATGACCAGAAATTGGTCACTAGTGAGCTGTTCATAGGTCTGGGGCCTCTAGTATAATCCCACGCCAGCACTTTCAAGGCCTCATTTATGGTCAGGTGTCTTTACTTTTTGATGTTCCATTTTAGTCTAGGATTATAGATAGGCAACTCTACAGAGAGTAACTACATGTTATAAGTATCTATTAAACACAAAACACATGTACCAAAGTGGGTTACACCACATAATTGTACAAAGCTAAGCAAGAGCTAAAATAGTTATAATTTATTATTTTATCATTGGATAAATGCTTTTATAAGTCAGAACAAATCTCCAGGCAGCTAAGACTAACAAGTCCAGCCAGCCAAAGCCAGATAGGTAACAAGGGCAGTGTTGTCAGCTAAATACAAAGTCTGTGACCAGTTACAAGTCACAGCAATCACATATTTATGGGTCTATAAAAATACAATACATTTGCCAAAGAAGCTAGACACCCATCATGACCAAGGAAACATGCACCGGGAATAAAAATCATGGGAAAGAGCCACTTTAAAAAGATGGAATAATTAATATTTTACAAGGGACTAAAGTTTGTATCCTTATTATAAATCAAGTTACATGACTATTAGAGTTAACAAACATCATTTAAAACATACTGACACACCACAGATTCATTCAGATTTTCATAAGGCTGCACATTCAATTGAACTGAAGAGGGACTCCCTCAGACACATTGCAAACCAAAGTGGAACGAAGAGGAACCAACTAGTTGAAAGATATCACACCTTCCTCACCAAAATGTAACCAGAATTTTGCATACAATAATGGCCAGAAAGCCACTGAACTCTATTTACAAGGGATTAAAGCTGTCTCTATGGAGAAGAAAGGAAGGGGTGGAGAGGAAATGTTACTGCTCCTAGAAAGGAAGGTTTAATGACCAGACAGTAATGAGACAGGGTCAAGGTGGAGCAGGCTTCCCAAGAATTTGGTCAGCAGCCAATCTCGGAGAGAACATTTCTGGGAGAAGACACTCAAGAAGAAAGCAAGCACTCAAAAGAGAGCAGAGATATTCTTTTTGTATATAGAGATAGCAAATGAATTCATTAACATTTCTCCTATGGAAACATGAATACATTTTCTGTCACATAACAAAGGTAATATCCTTTAGTTTTAATTTATTCTATTCTGATGATGTGTGTCAACATCAGTTCTTTCTTATCTCATTTCATTCAGTAGACAATAAAACTATCAGCTTTAGAAAAAAATGAAAGCATTCCTGCTGGAACAGCTGTGCATGGACAAAGCGAAATAGAAAACTACAACATGCCACATGCACTGCATCTGACTGTGTGTGATATGATCGTTACACCATCTATAAGGCCTAGAGTTTATCCAAAACTTCATAACTATGAATTTTCCATTTCTAGAACATTAGGAGCTAAAACATAACAATGAAAATGATTATCCAGTCTCTGAAGGACTGGCACATTTTCTTTAATTAGGTACATAGTGTAGCTTTGTCCCCTCAGAAGAAATTTCAATTACCTCCCTAGTGGTAATTAAACCTTCTTGTGTTAGCTATTATTCTTTATTTACTCCAGTTCTGAAAATATTACTGCAAAACTCTGTTTGGTACTGCAAACAGATCTGCTTTTATTTCTTTTGCAAGCACAGGAAATTTCTCACAATTAACTTGTACCATAATTCACCGAAGATTATTTTTATCACTCTGATGAAAGCGAATACAGAAAATTGACAAGTTGCTGAATAAGCATTCCAGATTTTTGTTAGAGCTGTCATTTTACCTTAAAACAGCTTTTATGCTGCATTATTGATTTCTGCATTTAGGTATGACAAAAGGCAACTGTTCATTATGCTTACAGACCGCTTATTTGCATTTGAGCTTGTCGGGGGGGAAGGGGAAAGCATTTACATTCAGCTTCTATCTACCGGCGGCAGAGGATCTTAGATCATATTAAGAAGAAAATGCCTAGCAGCTGCTCAGGAAGCTGACAGAAAAAAGACTTGGACAGAATGATATTCAGCACTGTTTGTATTTTAAGAAAGGTAATAAAATAAGGCATCTGTCCAAATAAAGCTGCCTAAGGGTGTTAAAAGTATTTTGAAGTCATACAGGTGTTCCCATTTCTGGTAGTATTTAAACTGTCTGAATTACCACTGCAAAGATTATAGCAGCAGATTTCCACATTGTTATTGGCAAACAAGTGATTTATTGATGTAACGTGACCTGGGAAAAATAATTGTATAAATCTTGTGCAATTTGACCACAGCAAAACCTATGTAGTAAATCCCACAAATTACAGTCTGGGAGCAGAGAGAAAAAAAGAGCTAAATTCAGTCCTCACTGGCCTTGTTAAAGACTTGATTGTGATTACTTTGAATTATTCAAAGAAAACTCTAAACTCTTCCTCTTTTCCTCAGCTTTAAATTCTGTTTTTTAGCACAGTAAAAAGCAATGCAGGAAAAACAGTGTTTGCAGAATTTTGACAACTTTCTTGGACCACAAAAATTAAATGAGCTCTTCTCTAAGGCTTTTGTCAGAAATGCCCTCAAGTGCAGAAAGTTGGGGTTTTTTTTCTTATTCACATGGAACATAAACACTTAAATGCAAATGACATTATATTATCACAAGAAAACTGGCTTGGAATTGCTTTACAGGAGAGATGGTAGAGTCTCAAGTATTTCTTGCCAGAATCAAGGACCAGAAGGCTAAATGACTATTATAAGCACCTAGTCAAGCCTCGTTATAGAGACAGTAAAGACCTTGGCAAGAATTTCTCCAATTCTTA
Organism: Tringa solitaria; assembly: GCA_026413425.1. Classification (NCBI taxonomy): domain Eukaryota; kingdom Metazoa; phylum Chordata; class Aves; order Charadriiformes; family Scolopacidae; genus Tringa; species Tringa solitaria. The sequence continues at coordinate 29,364,380 of JAOXJM010000001.1, read as the reverse complement.
CCTTAGTAAGCACATTCAATGTCCTTTCCTATTAAAAATATGCACAGGATGTCAATACCCTTTTCCACACGACATTGTTATATTGCAAAAGCGAATCACCTTGCTCAAAAATTTTTTATGATTACATTTTTACATACTGTTTTGTTAACTAGAATATTAGGCAGTCCATAAAAGACACAATTTTACTATTAAAAGTGTTTTATATCACTTCTAGTGCAAATAACAGACAAAAGGCTGCAGGGAAAATGCCTGTTATTTTCTCCTTCATGAAGTCCGTTTCTGCCATGTAAACAGCTTTCACACGCTTGTGTGAAATTTAGCTACCTGCATTCCACTTATGTGGCTCTTTTCAAATAAAGAAACAGTCAATGTTTAATAGGGATCTAAAGAAAGTGTTAAAAAACAAATCACCACCACCACAAAAGCCCAGGTAATATTTGCAATGAATTTGTAAATATAACTGTTGAAGAAGCGAAAATCACACATGAATGTTCTATAATTTATTATTTGAAGCAGTCTTAAGACTTTTTATCCTTTCAGTAGATAAACTAAAGAAAGTCAACACTACTTAATAGTGACAAGCAGATTGAATTTTTGGAAAACACTAATAAAAACTTCACTGCTAAGATATAATCCAACTCCGAGATGGAAATATGAGCCAACTATTCTCACTATGTAGTGTTAGCAATGAAGTTCTGGGGTTAAATTGGGTGCCATTTCTGCAATCATGTGCATAATTGCAGTACTGCAATGAACAGCAAGTCATGAACAGCTTCTACTGGACAGAAGATGTCCCTGACAGTATCACAGCTGCACATTCTTCATTCTTCTCCAAAAACAAGTCTTTTAGCAACACCCAAGACCCCAGTACGAATTTAACTTTATTAGAGCCCTGATCTCTAGCACAGTCTACAAATCATGCCATAGAACGGACACTTACAGACAACTACACTGAAAATCTACCTTGGTTTTTTTAAGGTCTTATAGTAAAGCCAGAACTTTCACAAACAACAACACAAGATTGAACTGCTGTAAAAACATACAAAATTACATCTGACTGGTCTGTAAGTCTGCCACCTTTGAGGATTAATATCTTTTCCCCAAACTACCATAATTTATGCTAGATTAGGCTACAAGTTTTAAAGATTTGCTTACCCCTGAATTTGAGGAAGGGATTTAACAGTAGACTGACAAACAATATCACGCACCCAGTAAAAGGTACTTGAAAAAGTTCTACAATTCCTTGTCTAAGAAACTGCTCTAAAACCAGCTTTTTTCTATGTCAAAGTTGTCATTCAGGGCCAAATAATCTTGAGAAACAAAAAGGAATGCCACTGTGTACTTAGTGAAGCTCATATGAGCCCTATTCATATTTTAAATGTATTTCAAATAGCAGCCTTCAGTGACAACTAATTCTTAAACATGTCAAAATGGAATACATATAATTTCCTTGTCACAATACCTAACAAAGATTAAAACTGACAGATTAATAAATTGTAATAGAACTGGAGTAATTAAACAAATGCACTTGCTGTTTAAATGTTAGTGATGTATAGATAGAAAATACATTTCAGTGTACCAGTGACACATCTGTGAACCCTGCTGAGAACAGACAACCAGAGATCTTCTCCTCTCAGCTGAGCACAGATGCAGGGGGTAGCTTGATGTGATTAATCATGTGCTCAGGACTTACCTAAAAGATACGTAGTTTGTTCTGTTTCATCTTCCCTGTTGACTATGTTACCACTTCGGCCCTCATTCTTCCTCATTTTCCACCAGCCATTGCTCCACTCACCTCTCCACTGTGAGCCTATGCCTCCTTTTTGTGGCCAACAGTCATAGCTGCTCCCAGCAGGGAATGTACATTTTGTTTCCCATCTGACATTTCTGATGTTGATTCACAGGAAGAAGCCCTCCTCAAGAACCCTGAGTAGGGTGAGACTGTGAACTACTGGGGTAGTGTCACGTGTCACACAAACATAGTCATACTACTTCTTGTATCTAGATAATACTCTAAGTTACCACAGTTCTGTTCTTAGAAATACTGCACTCTGTAAACTTATAATGAGCTGCCCTGCTATATTTGACTTCTTGTAGTTATTCATCACACAAAGAATGGAAAAATGATGCTCCTCAGTTATACCACTTTACAGGACCTCTGCAGTTTCTCTACTGCAAGATAAATAATGACTCTAACAGGCTTCCCCCTCCATATCAATCAATTTGTAAGCCAAAGATTACTTTTTGTGAAATAGAAGATGAAACAGCCAAAGTATATGGTTTTCTGCCTTTTTTTTAATTTCTCAGTGTTTGACAGTAACCATGGAGAAAAGATACTATTAGAGTGCCAATAGTGTATGCTGGTAATAGGCATGGAGAGACATATACTGCCCCAAAGCACATATCACTGTTTCTATCCAACTGCCTCCATTGCCATAGAGTCACAGAATCATAGAATTGTGTAGGTTGGAAAGGACCTTTAGGATCATCAAGTCCAACCATCAACCTAACCACTGCCAAAACCTATCCCTAAGCACCACGTCTACCTCCAGGGATGGTGATTCAGTGACTTCCCTGGGCAGCCCATCCCACTTTTTTTAGTTCTCTCAGGCAGATGGCAAACAAAATACACTAATTTGGCACATCCATTTGACAGCTTCTGTTAAGACCTAAGAAATTTAATATAAAATTTAACATTTTAACACCATTGCACTGGGATTCGGAGAAGAGCACCTTCAAAGCTTTGGCAGAAAAGGAAGAGAGTCAGTGTGTTTGTTGAAGGGGGGAAGCGATAGGCTGAGCATCCATACCTACAGCTTCTCAAGTGCTAAACTGCTTCTTTTTACCAGCCGAAACTTCTCCAGAAGCAAAGAGAGACCTCCTTAATTTCAGTCTAGTAGCTAATATTATATAAATTTTAAAACAGATGGGTGCTAAGGAAAGAAAATGCTTTTCACTTTCCTGTGTCTGAGTAGACTAGAGGATCAGAAGAAGTGGCTACTTGTAGAAATCAGCAGACAGTAGTCATACTGGTTACTTCAGTTATTAGTCACAACATTTCCTTCACTTGAGAGCCCAGTTTGAAATCCAAACCCATTTTTCAGGAAGTTAATATAAGTATTCAGTAAGTTATCCATACTTGTCTCAGAACTTACATCTTGTCAGATGGGTTCATGCATTGGATTGCTCTACCTTGTGCCTTCTCTGACCAACGCTTATACGGCCAGTGAGCTAGACTGAGACTCAGTACCAATGGAGGTGTGTGCTGGGCAAAGGAACTAGAACACATACAAAGTAACAATAGTTCACTAAACCAAGGATGTTTGCTTTATGAAACTTACTTTGGTCTGTTTGAATTAAAATGATAGCAGTGTAATGAAATTCACCTTTGAATAAGCAATCTCACTGAACTGCAAAAAAGTTAGATCCCACTTTGAAATTGTTTCCACATTGTAGTACCACATAACCTCCTGAGGACCCTTCCAACCTAACTTATTGTATAATTTAATTAATAACTTTCCCCTCTAAGATAAAAGTTTGCCCTTCCTCATGGTAGGATTCTTAGAAAACATCTGTCAACAATATGGGCTTTGACTCCTCCATGGTTCAATCAGGGCATTATGCAGTTGCCCTTTTATTGACCAGTCTCCTTTTGCTAGGCAACATCACTTTAGACAACCCTCTGCCTGCAGATTTTTGCACAGGTACGTGGAAACAAGTTTGAATATATTACTAACATTAAACTATTCATTTTAAAAACCTACTTGTGCATCTTTCTCTTTAAAAGAAATTAACAGATTGTGGCTGACAGATTTAAGATAACATTTTACAAATCAAACCACAACCTGGATTTGTCTTAAAAACAACCTCCCTAACTCAGGTCTTCTCTCCATCATATTTCAAAAAATCACATTCCTGACAACTACTAGATACAATACAGTAATTTATGATTTTATTCTCTTTATGACCTAAACTGTATGCAAGAGGATATGATTTATGTAGATTTTTCAAGAGCTGTATTTTGACCTCTTACGCAACAGTTACAAAATTACCACTGCCACCATATTGGAAAAAAAACCAAACCAAAACCAAAACAAACAAAACAAACCCCCAACCTAAAACCAGATAAAATCATGCTCAAGCCAAGAGTAGCAAGATAAATCCCACCATTTTGAATGTGTTTCCTCTAAAGCTTAAGGGCCTCCCATCAGTTAACGTGTAACAGTGTTTCCAGTGGAGTTGCAATGTAGGTTTGGCATTGCTACACAGTCATTGCTACTGAGTTCAGTAAACATGCAATTAGGTTACATGACCGTCTAGTTCATCTGAGTATTCCAAGATAATGGCACAGAAAAGACATTCCCACTACATTTGCTATTTTCGTGGAATCCACAGAAGAGTCCAAAGATAAAAAGCAGCTAGATATGTTTATAATTTCTTACACCAGTAATTTAATCTCTATAGGATTTGAAAGGATTTTCACCTTCTTTGTTGTAACAAGTGAAAACCATGTGTATCCATGTCTCAGCCCTCAAGATTTACCGCATCAGGCACACGCAGCTTTTCTAGACTTGTTATAAAGGAATCTAAATCGGCATTTACACAGGAGCTTACACATGAGAATCTTAGGAACCTAAAGTAAAAAGCAGAGCAAAAAAGAATGTCTTGCATCCCCTTAAAACTAAGTCATCCAGTCTTTCTTCTCAAAGGAGGGCAAAGAAAGAGGAAGTTGTAGTGCATTTTTCATCAATTTTTAATATTATAAGAGAATTCATTGGGGACAATATGAATGTATAACATGAGACCAAGGTTTAAATCTCTCCTCTGTAAGATATGCTAAGAGAACATGAACACAGATCACACTTAGGAAAATCATGTACTGGCAGGCTTTAGAGCCACTTTCACTTTCCCTGTGGTATAAAGAATATTTTGTGATTGTATACAAAGTTGAATAGTTGCTGCAGGGAAGTCTGAGGAGCCAAGCGATTAGCATGCTCATCTGGGACATGTGAGACAGACTGAAAACCCTTTTCCAAATCAGAGTCTGAACCAAGAATTTTTCTGTCTTTGAAGAAAGTCTCAAACGCTGGAGTAAATTTTTATGGTAAACCCAGTGAATATTTATGTATTCCCTGAAATAGCATGGGCATGAGAGTCACAGTGACCCTCTCCAGCATTTTTTTCAGCCCAGTGCTCAGGAAGCTAAATGTAGCCCACCTGTATCCTGATGGTGCAAGAGTCCTGGGTGCACCCAGCTACTCACCTGTTCTCAACTTCAAGCAGTGGCAGAAATGAAAGCTACCTTAGGCTTTAGGTGCCTATGGCAAGATCTTGTGCCTAAGGAGGTACTTGGAAGATGCTGATGGCATTTACATAGGGATTACAATAAGAACCATCACTGCTTAACTGTGTAACTTGCTCAGAGTTATAAGTGGGTAATTTTTGTGGACAAGAAACCTCTGCCTTCAGAGCCCTCAGGACTGCTCCAAACAGTCAACATAAAATACTGCTCCAATTACCAGACATTCCTTCCATCACTATGTGCTGTATATAAAAAATTACATTTCAACTTCTGAAAGTCTAAGGAACTGGAGAAAAAGAAAAAAGGTAGTATCGCAGACAAGAATATCAAGTTGCACATGATAAATTCATACTAAAAATCAGAAGAAAAAAGAAATCCATGACTCTGCATAAGTGTGTACAATTGGAGTTGCATTCTCTGATTTTTATTTATTTATTTGTATATAAAGCTGTGTCTAATGACAACCAGATTTGATCTTGTTCTCTTGCCCCTTGTCCTAAAATGCACTTCAAACCACTTTAAAAATCAACAGGTTCACTCATAGCACAGTAATTCTGTAGGCAAATGAAGCAGCTATTATATGATCGATAACAGTTTACAAGGCACTTTGTGCATTACTGCCCACTTTACTAAAGAGAAAAGCAGCCACATCCAATACTGTCTGTTTATTGGAGTCCCAAGAAAGGTCCAGAGTATAGTTTCACAGTCATACCCAAAGAATAACATCTGCAACTATGGCTCATTCCAAACCCTACAAAGAGATTTTGACATTTGACAGAAGACCAAGCTTTGATACAAAAGCGATGACTTTGGCTAGGCTTCACTATACAAAATATACTATAAGGAAATAAAGGATGATTTTATATGATTTGAGATAAGCCAGTAACTGTTTTTGAGATATGTAGTATACATTTCACATACCTCTGGTCCTACAGTTATAGGAATAGACATGTGTTGTTTTCCTTGTAAGATTGATGTAATTAGTGTGATCTCTATGCAAGATTACTCATTTTCCACATATTTTTGCATTTTAAAATCAAAGTAACTTGATTCTGATTCTAAGAAAAAAATATTATAGGAAAAATAGTTTTTATAGCCAGCTACACTCCAAATATTACTGAAAGCTGATTTGCTTAATAATTAAGAAATCATCTAGATCTGTTAGTACTTATTCTACAACTATTACAAACTCAAAGTAAGAAATAACAGTGGTGCTAAACACAGCATGATATCCTGCATGAGGCAATCAGATGTCTTCTAGCAAGCTGATACCTGACACCAGCTACAAAGACTAGCAGCGAATGGGAATTTGATCCACCACTTGCTACTCTGGTCTTTGTTATGCTGGAAATTCACGCAGAAAACACATTCCGGGTCCCACTCCAACAAGTGATATGAAATTATCCCTGAGACTGAGTCTTCCCATTCCCGCATCCACTGAGAAGAGGAAAGGGGATGAACATCTGCCTCCTGCTACCTTTCTGCTAAGAAGTGATGGTCATTTGCTTTTCTTTGATCTTTTTTAGACACACACTGAGAATAAAATGCAAGAGGATTCTGTACTTAACAGAACAGTTAAGTAGAAAACGTACTGTTTTGGGGAGCAGGAGTTTGAATGCTAATTAAAAATGCCATACTCTGGCAATATGTGTTTTACATGCAAGACACTTGAAAGTACTCTGAGTTCCTTTTTATTTTTCCCCAGAAAACTGGAAGATTTTTTTTTTCTGAAGAATGTTATGAATTATCTGATAAGCTATTTCAGCAGTGTGAGATAACAATTTGTGGAAACTAAAGACTGTGAAAATCTCCTGAGCTGAAAGAAACTATACAGGACAGAATCTGAAGAAGGAACAAGCCTAGAGGATAGACAATAGCCTGAAGGATCTTTGCTGTTATTTGTTTACATGCCACAGAATCACCTAGGTTGGAAGGGACCTTTTGAGATCATCTAGTCCAACCAATTAAACAAACCAAAAAAAAACCAAATCACCAAACCCAACAAAAACAAACAAAAAACACACACAAAACCACCACCCAACACT
>JAOXJM010000001.1:29327270-29350959 GCA_026413425.1 Tringa solitaria | reverse complement strand
AACAATCTTTTGGGTGTAAGATACAGAACTGGTCCCTGCTGCAGGGAGAAAGACCGGTACGTACACCCATGTGGAAGCTTAGATGGGTGTCCACATGTTCCCAGAAAACATTTAACTTGGGAATTCAGCAATACTGTTCAACCAGGCTTTAGAGTTGATGTTCATAACAATGTAAAAGCTTAGGGAGCAGTTCTGAGTCAACCACAGAATAACAATTTAACCCAGCTTTTATTTTAAATACCCAGCACAACAAAGATTGAGAACAGGAAAAGCTCACCACAAAGAGAGAACAGTGTCTTTCAGGCTTTTCTGGACATTTTGGCAATCCATTTCTATTCAGTCTTAAAAAAAATCTTTCACTGTAAGAAAACAAATATGACAGATATGTTGAATAACACTACAGAGCAAAGTAGATATAATTTTGATCTTATTTCCAGATGCAACTTTCCTCAAAATATAAAAGAAAGAAATAATTTCTTTCTAATAGTCTCAGCCATATCAATAAAAAAAAAAAAGGAGAGTAGTGCAGGGTGGTGATTTACCTTATCATCTGACAAAATTACTAAAAACTCAATACAAAATAGAAGACTGATTGTTATTTGGAAGAATAATATTGTATATCCTAGTAGACAGAGAAAAACAAGCAATAAAATCCATTTAACTGAAATTAGATGTGTAGTATGCTGGTATTGATTCTTGCTAAACAAATGTCAACATTGCCATGCTTGTATTCAACCAATATTCATTTTCATAGATAGGAAGATCATCCAAGGGGACATTTTTCCTACTTAACTCTATCAATATCTTTCACTGGAGTACACTGATTTTAGCAGTCATGTAGAAGTCTTGGAAGTCCCAGCAGGGCAAATTTATTTTTCAGAATTCTGTTTTGCAATCTACCGTGGGGTGTTAAATGCTGCAGCTGATTTAAGTACTAATACCACCAGTAGGGAGATGCAGGAAATTCTTATTTCAGAATAGAAGAGGGCACAAAATCCCACACTGAAAGAGGAATTACTTTTTGAAATATTCCTATTTGATAGTGGGTCCATTATGGGCAATCTCTGAGCAAACTTGGCAATTCATGCATGAGAATTCTATGAAAAACCAAACTTCCCATGTTCTGGATAATTTTGCCCAAGATCCAGCCTCACAGGAAATGTAACAATCATAGTTCTGCAGTGAGAGGTGTGGAAGACTGGAAAAGTCAGAACTGTTATATACATTTGTCTTCACCCTCTCACCCTCAGCCCCAGCTGGCCAGACATGTGAGTCTGGATGTCCCGTAATGCTGAAATCAGAAACAAAATTCCAAAGTGCAACTAGGTTTTTTCTCAGCTGTATCCACCTCATCTGCTTAACCTGGAGGCTAAACATGGTTTACCACTGCTATATACCACCCACAGCTTCTCAAAATGCAGCTAGAAAATCACTAGGAATATGCTGGATAAGATCCAACTCAATAGAGACTAATTAAATCTTTATTGCACCAGCATTTGCCTTGTAGAAAACCTGCATCGATCATTCACAGAATCAGTCATTCACATTGAAAGGGACCTCAAAAGGCCTCTGTATCCAACCTCCTGCTCAAAGCAGGGTCAGCTATAAAGTCAAATTAGCTTGCTCAGCTTGTCTGACTGTCCTCAGTTTTTTCTTTACATCCAGATGGACCTGTTTAAATTTATATCCCTTGTCTCTCATTATCCCACCATGCACCATCGATGCTATTGAAGCTCTTGTAGGTACAGGCAGGTGACAGCTCCCCTTGAAACCACTTCTCCAGCCTGAACTAGCCACACTGCCTCAGCCTGACCTGCCAGGGCAGGAGCTCCAGCCCACAACCAACATGAGACCTTCTGCTGAACTCACTTCAGTTCATTAATATCAGTCTTACACTGGCGGACCCAAAACTGGCATGGTCTAACCAACGCTGAGCAGGGGATGATAGCTTCCCTTAACCAACTAACTAGGTTCCTGTTGACGCAGCCCAGGATACCGTTACACTCAAGAGCACAGTTCTTAAAAGCCATGCCTGGAGAATGCCTTATATTTTTTTTACGTGCCAGCTATCTGGGCTGAACCTACAAACGCTTAGACTTTTTCATTGTGATTATTTGAAAATATTTGTGCAATCCTCAGCTACACAGCTTTTTTTATCAGACAGCATAAAAGGCAGAACCTAAGAATAGTAGAGTTGAACTCAAATACCTCAAACTGCATGAAAATGTTATTTTCTCAGAAACATTCATGTCTCATGGTACAGCCAAATTCTGCAGCTTAGGTCTCCATGGAAACTTAAAAAATGAGTTTTAAAGACTATTTATGTGAGTATATTTTTTTTTTTTACAGAGAAACGGGTTGATATTTTGCTATTGATTTAAAAATGGCTTTCAAAATAATTCTCCCCTTTGATTTAAATTTAGCTCAATTTTGAAAAATTGGAAAATACAACAAAAAAAATTGCAGAGCTTTGTTTATAGGTTTCACACAAAGTTATTGTATATTGAGCAAGAATTATTATTTATATTAACAAAGCAGCTAAAGCTTTAGGACCCCATTATGTTGGGCACCATGCAAAACTGAATAAAAAGAAAAAAGTCTCTGTTCCAGCAGTAACAATACAGCTTCTGTGCACTGAAGCCTGCCATGCATTGGTACACGTCAATACAAATTTGGCCAATACAAGGCGATTCTGAATTTCACCACCTTATCTTCAGTCTGTAGAACTGAAGGAATTTAAAAGTAATACATACATACACACGACATTTCATTGCATTTTTTGTCTTTAAAACAACCACTAGACATGTTGGTTCAAAGAAAAATACCATTCAAAAAGAAATTGTCTTGCTGTGGATAAGCTGTCTTAATCGTTACCTAATAACTGGCAAATACTGAATTTAACTGGCAGTGTATTCTATATTTATTGAATTTTACATTCTGCAGAAACAAAGGCACATATTTTGAAAGCTTCTTACTCACTATCCACTACAATATGAAATTTTCAAGCTCTGCTTATACTCACAGACCATGAGATTATGATTCACAACACAATTAAAAGCTAAGGACTTGTCATGCCACAAAGAAATACACTGATTGCAACAGACATGTAATGGTTATGCAGATCTAATTTCCTCATTTGAATTTGAAATCTTGTTTGACTGAAGAACCCAGTGGAGATGAAAAAAAGAAAAAAAACTGAAAACAACAAATAAAAAAATACGAAAATCTTCATCCTTGTTCAGTGCTTTGGTATGTTTTTTTGCTTGAAACATATCACAGTACCAGTTACAGCTCGGATTAAAACAGTTATCTTTGAACATTACCTAGGAACAAAGGCAAGCAGTTAGATTTGTAAGATTAGAAGAAAAAAATGGCAGTGTTACATCTAAGTACAGAGACCATGTGCATTTATATACCTTTTCAAAGGATTTCTATAAAGATGAACAGGTTAGGAAATGGTTGAGGAAATGGTTTCAGTCTTCCTGAAATAAGACAAAATTCCCAAGATCTGAAAGCCTGGTTTCAAACAGCAGCAAAAACTCCAGTGGGTTAAATCTGGGGCTAGTATTTAGTGCACAGTAGTTCCTCAGCAGACACATATATGACAAATACACACAGCAGTACCCCAAAGCAGAAATACCTTTCCTTTGTATTAAGACAACTCGATTCTAGTTTGACTGCAATTAATTTTTTATGAGCACCAATCTCGCCATTTAAACATGCTGTACACAATAGACTTTGCTGTCTTCCCACTGAAAATAAGGAAATAACTAATGCTGGAGAGATTAATTTAAGAAGGTCAACAAGGGATTTTTGTACTGTAACTTCCCATGTATTAGCAAAGTAACAATGTGTTCCAAATCTGCTCGTTTAATGCACACATTTAAAAGAAACACGGCCACAAACTGTTCTATTTTCATAAGTGACCCCTATTTCCTTAGTATTAGCAGGAAAATGTTACCAGTCACATATTACCAGTCTAGACAGATTGCTTGTTCTGTGATTTATAAACACACTATCAAAAAAAAAGAACCAGCCAGATTTATACCACATGGCATATTCTTGTGGTAAAGCTATGCCATCATATAGTGGTAGCTCTTGGTACAGCTTCACTTTCAGACATCTTTATAAATGCTCTTGACTTAAATATAGGTTACAGTGATTTCTAAAGCAAATAATGAGAGACAACAAGAGAATGTTGACACATAATTCACCATCTAAAGTTTATCACATTCCAGAACACTGTTAATGGACATTCATTAAGAACTTGAATCCGAATTGACTTCATTTACAGCTAAAGGCTCATTGACTTCACCAAACCAAGATCAGATGCAAAATATTGTCCTCATACTTAGTGGTGAAATGCAGAGAAATGTGGTACAACGTGTCTTGTGTTACGGAAGACAATAAAGCTTTAAAACTACATTCCTAATCAGAGAATAACTGAATGATAAATGTGCCAACATGACTTAGCAGTACAAGGTGTTTTACAGTAAATCAGCCCCTGTATTTTAACACTTATGAAAACCATACCCAAATTTCTAACTGTAAAATAAATAGCAATGAGCAAAGGGAAGAGGAAAAAGAAGAATGAGTACTATAAAAATAAGATTTCAGACAATTTCAGACAAAGATCAAAGCATTAACTCTAACAAAAATAAATCAAACTAAATGATATTATGATATTATGTTGATGCTTATCTTCATGTCTCCTAGCCATGCTGACAACATGGGGGAAGGAGAAGAAAACCACTTTAAAATACTAGCTTTATTTGAGGAGCTTAGTCTCCCTCAGTTAGCTGTACAGCTAATGAGGGAAAAAGGAAAAGGGAAAGAAGGGAGATAGAAGGGAAGGTGGGTGGGAAAGAAAAACAAATACGTGTAGTTAAATCAAGCTCCTGCTCTCATCTTTTTCTCTCTCTTTACCAACCAAAGGCAGTCTTAAGAAATTAGTTTTTATGAACACACCCTACATTATTTTAGATATTTGCACCTGTATTTTAAATGAGAGGTGGTATTACACATTTCTTGCAAAGAGTAACAAGCTACTTAGGAAACAGTAATTTTGAATTCTTTTTCATGAGGTACCAGGAGCCAAAAGACAATGATACAGTTTTAAAAGACCAACAGCATGCTGGAATCTATAAGCAGGTATTTACAACTAAAGACGCAACATAAACCAGAAGCTAGAGCTCTCAGTAATAGCGAGCTTAGTCTGCCACCACGGATAAACAGTCTGCAGCACAGCATTATCAGTGCACAGACCTACAGATCCTTTAAGCTGAATTACAGTCCTGATTATTATCCTAGTCACTGACTGAGGTAACAGCATGGATACAAGCAGATTTGCTGTACCTTTCCCCAAAGATGGAAATTAAACTTGAAGACAGCAGGAGGAATTGGTAAAAGTGAAGGGAAGCAAAAGCATTTAAGAAAATCCTCTCCCTTCAACAACCCCTGGGTTCCTATGTATTCATCCCCATCTGGGGGTTTACAAATGGCAAGTCTGTACTCTTGTGCCGACCCTGAGATGCCTTGTGCTGGTAGCCAGTGCAACTGCAATGTGTTCTCCATAAGATGATCTGTAAACCAACCAGAATGCCGCTAATGTTGAATATATTTCATCATTACCTAAATCTGTCACATATACGTCATGGCTAGTGCACATACCCCCCCTATTCTAACACTGCATCCTTTTGTCAATGTAACTTGCAGTGCTTTTATCATTGCAATTAAAACTAACTATTTCTCCAGTCACTTTTCCATTTTTACAATACAAACAATAAGAAGGTTATTCATATGAGAAACCTAATCAATACCACAGGTTCCTCTTGCTTGGGTTGCTTTGTCTGCTTTAAAAAACATCTGTCTACACAAGATCAGATCAAAGATGTATATAAGCCAGCACCCTTACTCCAACCACAGCAAGTAGAAAATATTTGAGAAAGAATTTTTAAACATTAGGTAGGTAGGTACATTTGTTTCACTTAATATAGGTATTCCTGTGAGGAACTGAGCTACATCATGAAATGCAAATAATTTCTAACACACTCTCACACCTGGGAATAACACATCTGTATTTGTTGACTTGAGGAAATATGTACAATACGATTAAAAACAGGCTCTGTCTCCCAATACAATACAAAACCAAACCCTTTCAAAATCATTTTCTTGCTAGACTACACTCATGCCTTTTTTTAGAAACTCATTCCTCCTATATCTACCTCATTTTACTTATCCACACATGTAGTTATTTCGCTGCAAATTCGCACGCAGCAGTTTCTGCACAACTGCTGAATTGGACACTCTGGGCAGTCAGGCCAATGCAAATGGGGCTTCCTGAAATGCCAACTCCTCAAAAAATGTTACTACCCTGAAGTAAAATGTTATTCTCTTGGAATTCAAGAACGGTCGGTATTTAAAGCACAATTTATCAAAAATGTCTCATTAATGACTGCAAATTACACAGCATTGCACAAAGTCAGATTAAATTAATGATTTGTAAAATGAAGTATTATTAAAACATCTAGAATGTCTTAAAGCCAGGACAAAGCCTTTTGATCACCTGGCAGTGAAGGGCAATATAAATCCGTAAAAAAGACATTTATTATAGAAACTACCACAAGGCCAAAACACTTGGAGGACACAGCTGTGCCAAACATTCCTTTCATACACGTTCTTCCCACTACATAAATCATATCTGCTTTCAATATTGCTGTTGTTGAGTATGTAAAACTGAGCTATCAAAAAAATTACTTACTTGTAAGGGATAAATAAAATATATTTTTGCTTTGGATATCTGAAAGCAAAAAAATATTTTAAATATTAATAGGTACAAGGGAGACAGAAGATTGACCTACAGAAATCAACCCACTGATTTTGAAATTTCTCATTGGTCATAGTATGTTCCTGTGAAGAGTTTCTAAATCCAGAACAGTTTTTAGGTGAAAATCAGACTCAGGGAAAGGAAAAAAAAATATTAAAAAAATCATCCTCATGCCTGAATACTCATGGTGCACCCAAGAGGCTCAAGTTCCAATGTTTGGTTATTATGCAGAGTACTTTATGGGTCAGGATATTAGTTACAGTAAGTGTGTCTTTTAATCTACTTTCAAAACCATTTTGCTTTGTAAAACAACAAATAAAAATGTAATTAATAGGCCACACTGACTGACTGGGCTGGCACTTTAGTGTTTTTACCTCTGACATGCAGGAACTCCGCAGCAGGCAGTTCAAATAAGTATTCTCAAGTAAAAGCTATTATTCATATGAGGCAAATCCTTCACATTTCCAGTCTGACTGGGACCAAACAACATTTTTGCTAATTCTTCTCTGATGACTCCTACTCCAGAATTTCTCCTTGTCTAGGAACAAAGCAGAGAAGTCCTATGACTTTTAGTACTTCACTACTACTGCTAAGAAAAGGATTACTATATACGTCCCGACTATATTCCTGCAAGTAGAAATCTTTCTGCTCACAATCAATAAATGGAAAAAATGAGGCACGTTTTCTGAAGGGAAGCTTTTGAAGTTTCTGAAACTTCAGGCTTCTCTTTCAAGCTGCTTTTTATAACTCTGTATATACCAAATACATTCTTGTTAACAAGGGCAAATTACTAGGTGTTTTGTCTTAAATAAAGCCAATAATGAAATAATTAAGCCTGCTTATATATTCAGTGTGAACATATATCAACATAGAGGATGACATAAAAATTTAAAAAAAAATTAGGAACCACATTCACAAATGTACATACCAAGTTACACATCTAAAGAGATATTTCTATTCCAAACACATAAAGGATTGTTAATAGAGCAGTGGCTGCTCTCTTGCCAGAGACCTTTACACTTCTTTCAAGGCGTTTTAACCCTCCTGCTAAAATCAGGATTACCTCCTGAATGAGTAGGAAGTAAATAAAACCAGGATGGTTTATGTTTCATCTTGTTTCTGAGGAAGGACAAAAGAGAGTAGTAAGTTACTAAACTAGAATGGAGGACTCAAAGAGTGTACTAGCCAGAAAAGCCAAAATGCTTCATCTCTCCTATATCTATGAGGTATAGATATATATGCATTGATTTTGTGTAATTCGCTGTAGCACAGATTTAAACAGTGTGCAAGATGAGATATTTTTGTGCACACTGCACAGGAAATTGAAAATAACACTGAGCTACCCTACGCTGTGATCCAGTAAAAGTGCAGATTGTGCTTTTGTGGAAATACTATAAAGGAAAATTAGCCTTGAGCTAGTTCATTGCTTCTGGTTCCCATGGGTTGCTCCCTCTACCAGAAACCCCACAAACTCCTTCAGCTCAAATCCCTGCCCTCAGCGTAGTAGGCACATTTGCATGGAAAAAGTCAGGATCCAAGACTACTTCAAGACAAAAAGCCTCAATGGATAATGTGGAGGTATCCAAGTAGTAATTTCATAGGAACTTAATGAAGTGAAGGTTATGCACTTAAAAAAAATAGTATTTAAGGGGAAAATAGTATTTTTAAGGTGACAGGAGTAGCCTGTCACCTAATGATTGTTTAAACTTTATAAGGAGCACCTAGATTGTGCGTAGCATAAGACATGGCATTTTACACTTTCATGTACATACTTTTTCTTTTTTACAAAAATCCTATGTTGCTGAAAAACTACAACAAAACCCTGTCCAAACCCTGCCTCTCTAGTCAGTGTTCACACCTCCCAGAAATTCTGTGCTATTGGGATCAACTAACTTACTCTGAGAGAGAGTTAAAATATATCATCAAACAACTGGAAAAAACCGGACACTTTTTTCCTAGATTGACATTAACTTTCATAGATAATGGCAGGAACAACCCCCTCTCTTTATGCAGAGTTATTTCTAAATAAAGCCTCTGAACTTCCATGACATTCACAAACACAAAAGACTTGGATATTATACATATAAGAGTAGGAAATCTGAATATCAACTAATGGGCATGCATGTGTGCACACATATAAAAATTCTTTCTCCCTCTCACTCCAGATTTTGTATTTGAAATAAATTGCAACACCTAAAATGATTTCTAAATCTGGTTTTAAAGTCCCCTCCCAACCATTTCCGAAATATAATTTGTTCTCTTTTTGATATTAGAATAAAATAAAGAATCAAGTGTCTGGAAAGAACACGGAAATGAACAATAGAACACACACATTGTATACAACAAAAAAAGTCCAAAATAACATTTCTAGCATGAAACACTTGCATGGTAAGCATGCTATGAAAAGAACCATAAAGAAGTTGAAATTAATTAGCAGGTGGTTCTGAACTGAAACTTCTTGACCAACTTGATAAACTTTTACGATGAAATGATCAGCCTGATAGATGAGGGGAGAGCAGTGGATAGTGCCTACCTGGACTTCAGTAATATCTCCTACAAGGTCCTCCAAGAGAAGCTGTTGATGTAAGGGCTAGATGAGCAGACAGCAAGGTGGCTTGAAAACTGGCTGAATGGCTGGGCCCAGAGGGTGGTGATCAGTGGCACAAAGTCTATAACTAGTGGTGTACCCCAGGGGTACTGGGTTCAGTCCCATTTAATGTCTTCATGTGGATGATGGGGCACAGTGTTTATCAGCAAGTTTGGTGATGATATAAAACTGGGAGGAGTGCCTGATACACCAGAGGGTTGAGTTGCCATCCAGAGGGATCTCAGAAGGCTGGATAAATGGACTGACAGGAACCTCCTGAGGTTCAGTCAGGGCAAGTGCAAAGTTCTACACCTGGAGAGGAACAATCCCATGTGCCAGTACACACTTGGGGCTACCTAGCTGGAAAGAAGCTTGGCAGAAAAGGTCTTGAGGTCCTGATGGACACCCAATTGAATATGAGCCAACAATCTGCCATTGTGGCAAAGGAGGCCAATGGTATCCTGGGCTGCATTAGACAAATTATTGCCAGCAGGGTGAGGGAGGTGATCCTTCTCCCCTCTACTCAGTGCTGGTGATGCCACACCTGGAGTACTGTGTCCCATTCCAGGCTCCCCAGTATAAGACAGACATGAACATACTGGAGAGGTATGGCCATGAAGATGATTAAGGGACTGGAAGGATAGGCTGAGAGAGCAGGGACTGCTTAGCCTGTAGAAGGCTCTGAGGGGATCTTATTAATATATATAAATACCTGAAGTGGGGATACACAGAGGAAGGACAGTGCCCAGTGAAAAGACAAGAGGCAATGGACATAAAATGAAACACAGGATGTTCCTTCTGAGCATCAGGAAATGATTTCTTTACTGTGAGGGTGTCTCACCAGTGGCCCAAGGAGGCACAGGTTGCCCAAGGAGGTTGTGGAGTCTCCATCCTTGGAGACATTTAAAAGCCATCTGGACATACTCCTGGGCAGCCAGCCCTTGAGGGGTTAGATAAGATGACTTCTGAAGTTCCTTTTCAACCTCAACCATTTTGTGATTTTGTAATTATGTCTGAGTACCACATAAAGGCAGCACAGGCAGACAGCTGAGCCATTTGGGTCTTTGCAGTAATATCGTTCTTTACACATTCTTCTCCAGCTTCCACCTCTGTGAGTTAATAACTACCATCCTACAACACTTTACCACTTGTCTTTACTTGCCCTGAAGTTCCAAATTACTATAATTAATGAACTGTTCCTCACAACAACATGCAACATATTCTTCATTAGCCAGAGGGATATCCATAAAGGATTCTTCTCCCATAATTTTTTAATATCTTCCATAGCCTTGAACTGAGTACATACTCTACAACTTCACAAATATGTTCTCCATCTCCTTTGTGGTCTAGTGTTTAATATTGTTTAGAAGCAACAAAGAATTTAACTGTTCAAGTCTCCTGCATTTAGAGTGCTGATGTCTGGAGCACTGATCCGAAATAAACTAGATATTGAAAATCAAATTGCTTCAAGCAATATTGAGTTTTTGAGCTCTCGCTCAAGAGAGGCCACAGGGATATTCTTCTCAGCCTGTAAAGGGGAAAGACATCTCAGGTTCTCAATAGTTAGCCTTCTGGGTAATGGAAATGTATTATCAGCTTGATTCAAGAGGTATCCAAGCCTTTCCTTGCCATTGTTCTGACTGTTAACAATAGCCAGTTGTGTAAACTTTTTTAGAGGGATGGTTAAAAGTCCAGTTCTTTGAGCTGTGCTAGAACAGAGTGGATCTCAGGTTTGAAGATTTTGATTGTGGTTGCAAAAAATGCATTTAAACATTCTCTTACTATACCAAAATCCTTTAAGATTTTAATAGAATAAGGAGGGAGGGGAATATTTGTTTCTTAAGGGGAGAAAATCTGACATTATGGCTTTTTTCTGAAAAGAAAAATAATATAAAAAAAAATTAGAACACAAAGCAATAAATATTTTGACCAACCGAACGTGGATTTCAGCTTTCAGCAAATGATTTAACTGATTTAAAGTAACAGCAGAACTGAAATAGGAAAGGCAGAAAAAGATTGATGATGTGTATCACTGTCACTAAAAAGGTGAGGATAAGAGTACAAAAAAGCAAGGATAATCATCTTATTCTTTGATATGGTCTGAAGTTTACACAATCATTAAGCATAAAATCAAAAGCTTACAAAATACAAAATGCAGTTCGCTTTCATTGACCTTGTATAAGCAGTGTATGCCTCTTTTTGCTGCTTAAGAATCTGCGCTCATTTGAGGGCAACATGATAGTTACAAACAAGGTTGTTCAAGGTGATAGGGACAGGAGGATTAGCATCCCAACTTATCTCTGCTCCTCACACAGATGGGGCCAGAGACATCAATCATTTGTGATAAGATGTTCATATCATATTGACACAGACACAAAGTATATATCAATGAAAGAAAATCTTACTGCGTTCCATCTTTCTGGAGTGTTGCCTTAAAATTTTCCTATTAATAGCAATCTTATTTGGAAAAAAATTACAATAATAACAAAAATGTTTAGACACTGCTACACAAGAACTGTGTGTCCCACTGCAAATTTCAGAAAAAAAATTTTTACAGCAGTATGTTGACATAACAGAGAGGCACAAACAACATTAATGTAAAGGTCAGCAAAGCAACTGGGACTTTGGGGAGGAGATGATGCAGTATTCTTATGCATACTCATCAATGCCAAGAACAGGGTCTGCAGTCTGAATTGAATAAATGTGGGCAGCGGGCTTAATACCTCCATTCATGTTTCATAATACACTGCCCAGATTAGACTTGCTGGTGTCTACAAAATTATCTTTAAAAAAAAAGCCAGGCAAGATCTCTGGATAGCAAGGTGCTACAAATATATATACAGTCTTTGAGTATCTACACTGGAAAAGGCAGGTATTTCAGTGGACATTGCAATATTTGATTTTTTGAACACAGTCATCTTGTAAATATTTTCCTTGGGGTTTTGTTATTTTGTTGGTTTTTTGGTGTGGTGGGGTTTTTTTTGTTTGTTTGTTTGTTTTGTAACAGCAGGATATTCTTGTGGCAAAAATAAAGTTAACAGAGTCACGGTGAATAATGCACATTGTCTGGAAAACAGCTAATGTGTTACCTTGTCCCTTGCAGCTTGTTACATTGATTCTATTAAAAGCTGATAAGTGCAATCTTTCCAGGATCTGATAAAAAAAAAATCAATATATTTTTGATTAAAAAATTGGTGTTCTTAAAAGCTGCAGTGTAAATGGCCCTCTGGTTATACTAAGGTCATCAGTGTTCCAACAAACTGCTGTATTCAGTAAATGATACAAGTGCATGTAGCGAAAAAGCATGTACTATCATCAGATGCCCTTTATTTCTCAAAAAATCTGCCACTACAACACCGGTAACTGTGTAATCTGTCGAAATACATACTATTGACTTTGTAAGCGTGATCTAACTACAGGAAAAGAGGTTCATTTCATTAACTTTTGTGCTGGTAAGAGAAGATATCCCCAAAGCAAACAATCATCACCATACTCTTCAGTATTCTAAATGTTGGGAATCTAAGTATCTTCATATTCCAACTTTACAGAACAGAAGCTACTGACAATTTCTTAGGAATAGAAAAATCTCAAAAAAAATCACAAATCTCATAAAAGTCCACATACTACAATAGATATATAAAGCAGCTAATAAAGAGCATCAGAATACAGGATCATTGCACTCCACTGAACTCTTGAAAACACACATTTCCAGTCTCCCTTCAGAGCTCTAACAATGTCCTATCTTTAACCTAAAGTTTAAACTTAGTTGTTTTCTTGTAAGTGCATCTTCCATTAAATCAACTGTCTCTGTAATCCCTTTTAACTCTGAAATTGTTTTTGTAATGTGATTGTAATGGCTAGAAAAAAATCAGTTAACTCCCAAAGTAAAAAAAAAAAAAAATACTTAAGTATGGCTGAGTTACTCCCTGTTTTATAGGATTTTTCCCCATTCAAACTATGATCCTGTAATATTCTTCTTCCATACAGTATTTTACATATGCTATTTTATGATCTATATGATCAGGTTAGTTTGAATTAGGTGTTCATTTTGAAGAAACTCTTCTGATCTTCTCCACATAGCACATTTTGATTCACAACCCAGAACAATCTAAGCTGTTGAACTGGATTTTTTCTGCAGAAATCTAAACTGGAACATATGCTCTTGCCACAGTCCACACAACCACAGAGTTAGCCTAAAGTAAAATCCTGAAAATATTTACACATTAACATTGGGTTCTCGGCGTGAACTGCTGCTCTACAAATCCACTCCTACTGGCTGGCAGTACTTGTCAAAGCAGACAGCAGTCTTAGACTTTCAAACTGTTCATCTAGTTATAACCAAATTAGATGATACAAAAACAAACCATCAAAGCTCCATAGTAAATTGATAAGTCCTTCTCATTTTGCTTTATTCAAACATTTGTTGAGCATGCCAGATTCAAGGACCAGGTTTTTCAAAGCATTTCTTAACAACACTAATTAACTACCATCTGGACTCTCAACAGATCTTGATAAGGGTATGTTTAAGATAATATACTTTAGAAAGAGACTAAGATGTTGAACAAGGCTAAGTAGCCAGTAGAAGCTCAGCAGTGGACAGGAAACAGGACTGATATGAAAGATGAAAAAAGCCTCAAGAGAAGATGATGGACCTCTTTCATTTTCCAGACACACTAGCAACTCTACTCTACAACTGTGTATGCTAAAAATTTTGGCTGTATAGTAGGAGTCTAATACTGTAATTGTTTCTGCAAATTAAAGTGTCATCAGATAGCTTTTTACTTTCTTAAAGAACAAAAAACTGAACAACATACGAACAGGGCTTGTGACCTCAACAGAAATAAAAGAGGAAGAGGAATGTAAGGTTAGAAGACATCATAGTGTGTATATCACAGAATTTTCCTGGGACAAGCCATATGGCTGTAGCAGGTTAAAGCAGTGCCTTTCACACACCCACCCTTTCCCACTCAGGGGCTTTTACTGTTCTAAGAAAGAAAACAGCAAAGCAGAAAGAAGGGAAGGCAAATGGAACAAGATACAGTAACACATCAGGGAAAACTCTAGGAATCATCAGGGGCTGACTTCAGCTGTTTATTGTTAATTTAAGTGACAGCAAAAATTATTCCTAGCAGCTAGTTTAGCTAGAAAATATGGATATATACATATGCATACAAAGTCAAGTGAAATTAGTATGCACTAATTAAGTAGAAAAGGGATGACTTGCAACTGTAGTCTAAATGCATCAAGTGCATAAGCATGTCATCACTTAGATTTAAGTACTCGACTATCAAGAGTAAAATTCTATAGTTTTCTTTCTTCTGTACAGGAAGTAGAATATTCATGTCCAAAAGGAGTCTTTTAATGTGTGAAGACACACAATGGACAATTATATCAGTATAGAAAGGTCTGCAAAGTGATATTAATTATTACTGTTTATTAACAACAATAATAAAATACAGATTTATTTATTCCTTTATTATTACATCTACTTTAATACAATAGAAGTGATGTTATTGTGGATGCCAACATAATTAGAAAAAGTTATTTTTAATAGTAATTTCCACCAGCAAAAAGAGCCTGGCAAAGAAATATAGTCCCATGCTGTCCCAAACAAATGCAAAGTGATCAAAAAATAACATTTCTCTCTAGCTTACTAAAGTTGACAGGAAAAACCCCTGTTGCCCAAAATGGGCTCTGATCACACTGTGCTGCAAGTGCTGCATCACAACTGCTACCAATCTAGAGAAATCTTTAGTTTGGAAGTCTGAAGATCAAAAAGAAGCCCAAGCATCATACTGATTTTTGTGTCACTATCTGACATCAGATTTCTTCTCTGGGTAAGTCACTAACTCATTTCTACACTGCAGTTTCTCATATTTCACTTCAAGAATTATCTAATTCTTAGCACATGTTGGGAGAATTCTGAGCATTTATCCATGCTGTTAAGATGAAAAATTATTTAATTGAGAATAATGTAGTTATAAATTTACCTAATTTTCCTTTTATTCAAAGCACTAAGGGAATACCAGGACATATTATAAAAAGCACAATAATGATTTAATGGCTTTAATTCCCATCTCTTACTTATTTTAAAAGGTGCTATTCCAGAAATGCACTGGCAGGTCACACAATGAGAGCACCAATTTGTATGTTGAATTAGAAGAATATTCCTTAAACACGTGCATTGCCTACCACAACATAATGACAAGAGACACGCAGACCATGCTTTCTCTATTAAAAAAAGAATTTCAATATATACTGAAGCAACAGTACTAAATTTGTAAATGCATATATCATTTATTTTTGAACCATCTACTCTGAATCCTTTGCAAATATTTTAAAAGAAAATTCAGAGCGCTTTTCCTTATAGACCCCACTCTGAGGTGCTGATGTCAAGAAGTCAAATAACTAATATTGAGTATCTACATCCTTTATGAATTCAGCATTCTGAACTTGAAAGACTCAAGCTTTATTGAGATACAAAGTAGTGAAATAGAAAACAGTAGAGAAATAGGATGGATTCAGCTCAAAATTACTTCCAGGTATCTTGAGCAGTTCTTTAATCAATAAAGTCTACAGATCCTAAAGAGCTAGCCAACGTGCCCCCAAGAAGATGCAGACATTTCATCCACTGAATCACTTTCTAGGTTTCACTGACTATAACTACATCTCTGTATACTGTAATAGGAGCCTAGAGATGCAATTCACAGAAAGATTTTAAGTTTAGATGTTTTTGTAGCTCAATTCCAACCCTAAGGTCCATTTATTCTTCATGAAACCTTCTAAAATTAAATAAAAAGGAAATGTTAAGTACTGGCATTTTACATGCGACTACAGAAAGATAGTTCCATCTAAGTAGATTCCAGAGCCTGATGGTACATCCCCTGACCCTGAAGGTATACTTGCATGTTCTTTCACAACCAATTCCTTTCTAATGAAGTACAACTAATCAAAGAAAAAAAAAAGGTGATAAAGAGGAGCAAACACTAAATTTAAAGCAATCAGTGGACACTCTGGATATTATTTTTTTTTTACATAAAGAGGAACAAGAGTGCAGTGTAGGGGAACAGATTTATAATAATAGGTTGGATTTTTTTAAGCAAACACTCATGCTCAGTTTCTTGCTGTACCTTTGAATATTCAAACTTACATTTCCTGTCTTCCAGGGAGCCTGGACTCTTAAGTTTCAGCAACTGTCATTAAGATATTGTGCGAAGTGTAAAGGGAATTACAGTTATTACTATTCTCCTTTTCCTCCTCTGTTTGTCTTGACAAAGACAAATAGTGGCTAACATTGCTTCGTGTTAGAATCCAGGCCTGACCAGAATACTGACTGAAATTAGTTCCTGTGACAAAACACATGGGTCAGGAGAATTAGAGAAAAGTTGTGTGCTGACATCCAAGATCACAGTTTTCAATTTGATATCTAAATTTCTTTCTACTTTATACACCTATATTCTTCTAATTTCTTGTTAGAATGTAATGATGTTATACTTTCTTATCCAACAGTCAATTCCTGTCCCACTAAGTCAAACACAAGAACTGTTAACACACTGTGCTTTCTGCTTATAAGTTGGTTTGTCTCAGTTGCTATGGCATGCTTTTTTTTTAAATAAAGAATGCATAACTATAACAACAACAAGAAGTAGTTTCATTACCTTTCATTATTCAATGATTATATTCTAAGTCTGATCAGTTATTAATGTTGCCTGAGAAAACTACAACTTTACAATGGCCTACAGAAAATCTTATTCTTGCACATTAATCTAAAGCTCAGCTATTAAATCCTACCTTCCCTATGTTACCAGGCACCTTCTCTTTTCCTTATTTTTCAAAGAACTAACTTTTCTAGATGGTAACATGCTATCCACATTATAAATAACTCAGGTATTTTCAAAATAAAGGAAGAGAAAAATCAAACCCTTTCAAATTATTTCACGCTACAGTTGATCAGAAAAATTAATAATTGCTAATTTGTCAAGTCACAACCACAAAATCAAATCAGTTTATGCATGTTAGTAAAAATGATATCCTCTTGTCAGTAACGTATATATACTAAAAATTTATGGAAAATATCCTGCATAAACTCTGCAGCAACATACAGATAGATTCATGCTAATACATTAAAAATGGTCTCACAAAGAAAAATGTCACAAAGTATCACTCATATGCTGTGGTTCCTTGAAGGCCAGTAACATGAAGGAGCCATGTCAGCTGTGAGCTGGACCAAGTTAAATTTCTTTCTGAACATTGTTAACCATCTTGGATCAGAGCATCCTACTCTGAGGCTGCTTTTTCTTGCACTAGTCTGGAACTGTACTGGGAAGGGAGCTTCTGTACTCAAGCTTCCTAAGACTTACTATTCTATTTCATAGATACTTGCCCCGACTCAGTATCTACAATTGCAATCCACTTTAACCATGATTCTTGAATAAATGTTTGAATTCAAACAGCTGAATGTATGAAACAAATAACATAGAACAACACCAAAAAAAAAGGCTGTGGAAAAAGATATGCAATCAATTAAAAAATTAATCTGATAAGGTTTCTTGTAGATCTCAAACAGTCTTTTAAATATGCTATTTCAGTTGCATAAACCTGGGCTTAAAAAAAATGAAATAGATATATAGAGATTTGCAGGTGCATCCAATAAGCAGTTATTCTTATAATAAGAAATTCTATCCTTAAAACTCAATTCTGCTATTCTGCTTTTCAGTCTTTTCAAATTAACTCCTTATTTAAGAGGATACAGAGATCCCTTGCTTTATGTCAATTTACATCAGATGGACAATGAACATTATATTGTAATCCACATCAAGCCACATTTTTGGAGTAATTTTACCTGTGAGCTTGTACTTAACATCATGCATTCAAACAGTCTCATTAAAACAAGTAGGATTACCCACCTGAGGAACGCTCAGTACACATATAGCGCTTGCAAAACTGAAACTCGTGGCAAAAAGCAACAAAGTCTAAACAAACAAACCCCTAAAATTCTAACACCATAAGCAACAAATTGAAGAAATACATTTTAAGTGATGTCTATTCATATACTTCTATTTAAAATCTTTGTTTCAGGAAATAAATTATCAGGTGTAGTTCCTTAAGTTTATCTGTACTATTAACAAGTTTCATCTGTTACTTTCATTGCATACTTTACATTTAATTTGTTCTTTTGAAAACTCTTGGTTTCAGCTTTTTAAACACATCGAGAAGTTTCTATTTGTTTCTTGTGAGGGTTTTTTATTCTGTTGGTTTTTTTTGTTTGTTTGTTTGTTTTTGTTGTGGGGGCTGTGTGTGTTTGCAGATGGTTGCAAACTATCTTCATAAAGTTCATGTTGTCATTCACCCCATGCCCTGGAAGGCACTTTGGATTCATGGTAACACACTTCTTCAAGGTTTGCCAGTACCGGGAGGAGGAAGTTAACACATAATAAAGCAGCTGCAAACAGACGCTGGAGTCAGTGATCAATAACTAAAGGTCAGATCACAGCAAGCATGTGACAAACAGCTCTAGAATTTGCGCTTTCATGTGAACATGAAATCCAATCCATTTGCTTTCATACCACCACTACTGCCATAACCTTGTTTTCAGCAATCCATAACACCCTAATTGTTTTCTGTCAAGGTCTGAAGCTCTCTCCTAAATCTATCACCTGTTGTGCCATTCACTGCAGTGAACACAAAAGATGAGCCTTGATGCACGTTTAATTCTCAGAAATGATGGTAAACTGCGTTTTGGTAACTAATGTACAAAATGCAGGCCAGAATGAAGTGTCAGTATTTAGCAGCTAATACTGTAATGATAGTTGCTTATATATGATTTCATTACCAATAAAATCAATTTCCTCAGTATAGTCTTCCTTCAAAGCACCGGTTAGCTATCTTGGCCAACTACAAAGCACAAACAAATTTTGTCAAATTCAGCCCAAATTTCACATGGTTCCTCAAATTCTTATTGCCGTATATAAGACAACAACTATTACACAGTCATGGCTTTGTACACATTTTGAGTAACAATTTTTGCCCTATTAACAGGCTCAGAGCAGTAGCTTATATTTCTTTTTGTGCTTTTGTGAGCTGTCTTATCTCAAGTGTTTATTGTTTTGACGACTAGTCTTTTAGTTCTCTACTGGCAAGTCTTAAAACACGTTTGCTGCCTCCAGATTGTGGTCTTTCTATGGCAAGGAGACCCAAAAAGAATATAGTGGCCAAAACCCCACAGTGAATTATGAATGGGAGCCTTCTGACCAGACGGTGATATCCCATCACCAGTGCACAAGCATTCAGTGGTTCAATCTTCCTGGCATATTCCTCAAGCAGAACTTGTAAGGCTCTTGGGCATCATGGTTCAACTACTATTCATTTCCAACTTCCCTCACTTGGCCAGAAATGTGCTAGGAGTAGAAATAACTACTAAATATTTAAAAATTTAAAAAGGTTATCAGGGCTCTCACAGAATCTAAGCTTTAGGACAAACAGAAAAAGAATGGTTCCAGGATCAGCTCCAGCTAAAAAAAAAGAGACCAAACAAACCCTAAACAGAGGTGAGATCAGGTTTAACTGTTTCACTGAAGAACAGGCACCTCCTCATTGAAATACAGGCCCTTTTTACAAAAAGATTCTTAATTGACTGACTAAGGGCAGCCCTCCAGTCTCATGTACCTAGGAGAATTCATCTCATAAATATTACAGAGCAAGCAACGGCTCTAAGTTTTGAATGTGCACTGATTAGAAGAGGAAAATAGAGATACTGAAAAATCACCTTTAGGTCACAGAACTAATATTCATTCTCTATTTATACATGTATGTAAGTTCCTACACAAAGAAAACCAACAGAAAACTGAAACAGGTAAACAAGATTGAGCAATATACATTATTTAAAACTATAAGGATACTATAAACTATTAGGTATCTAGGAGTAGACTATCTTCTACTTGTTTCTAAATGTGAAAATTTGTTACCTGGATCAAAACATGCATTGCATATTGACAAAACTTTTGTAAAATCAGTATTCCAGTGAAAAATCATGTGATACCTGATGGGCCGATTTTCTTTACTATCGAAGAGTGAGAAGATTACTTCCAGTTCCTCTCCCAGATTGGAGCACATTAGACTCTTCATCTGAACAAAAAGATGGTGGCTGCTAGCTGGTACTGGTGTGTCTTTTTTTCGATGTCGATGCTCCATCTAAAAAATACCACAAAGAACACAGCAGCAAGTTTAAATTAATGGTAAAAATCTCAAAAAGAGGTAAAAAATGCAATACTGAGCTGTTTATCAATCACAACTTTTAAATTTTCAATTTAGTATTAACTTGTAATAGTTTTTTTATTTTACTTCATTTTATTTTTGTATCTGAGGAGAAAACAAGGAAGTGACTTTTCCAGTGTTGTACTGCATCATAATTATCAATAGGAGAAAAACAGTAATCTCTAAAAGTTTAATTTTTTTTTCTACTCAGGAAATTCTAAGCCACTTTAAAGCTTTGTGCTGTAACAATATAGTATTTCATAGCTGGTTTAAATAGTTCATGATCTGATATTCTAGTATACAAGCAAAAAGAAAATGCTTTTGCAGAAGACCAAATACCAATATTTTAAAATGGAACAAGATCATATCCATATTTTATAATCTTTGGAAGACTGCTATAGAGAAGCTATTAAATTCTCTTGGTTTTACTTCACTGTTTATACCGTCACCATTTTAATCACCCGTTGTGGGTAGGACAATAATAAGTTGTACTATTTGTGTCTTGCATTGTACCAAAAATAGTTTTTAAAACAGCAGTCTTTCTAAGCTACTTAGCCTTCAAACTGAGGTTATCTTGGGCTTCCCCCCCATCTTTTTTTTTTTTTTGAAAGTGCACTCCAGGTGCTCCATCATTAGTTTTCTGGGTTATTCTTCCTCTGTGTGTTGCTCTCATGATTAATGGTTCCTTGCAATATTTCATCTAGTGCTTCAGCAGGATTCCATAAGATTACATTTGACTTTGAAACTGCCCAAAGGTATACTACTTCCAGCATGAAGTAATAACTATTAGGCTTGACATTACAAGTTATCAACATAAGTAATTAAAAATTATCAGAAAAATTATCAGAAATATTATCAGAAATTTCAGCTTCACAGCAAATTGTGGCAATTATATTTCTGCTTTATTCTGTATTTAAGCATATAAGTTGATATAAATAAAATTTAGTCTAAATAAAAGCTTAGTCTTAAGTAAGTAAGGCTCAGACCTGTATATCTGTAACAGCTGCAGTATTTAAATATAAGGCAATGCCCATATAAATGAATTGGAAAGTTCTCTTAGACCTCACTGGAGATTAAATCAGAATAAGAAATATCAGTGCTGGTTTTAGTAAATCAAGACGGGCTTTCATACCAAAAGGACAGCTTTTCTATGCAGTTTAATTGCTATTTACATGAATATATTAGAAAAGACCAATAGCTCCGTATGATTAATTGTGACAATACTTGTACCATGAGTGTAATTTCTCAAATCTTATCTAATGGGACTCATAGGCCAGTTAAAGCTCTAATGAAAAAGAGTTTCAGGAGCTTTTAATGATTATTAAATTTAGGTTAACAGTCACAATTTTAATGATACATCAAAACCCAAAACTTTTAATAACGTACAATGAGCATATGCACACACACAAATTTGATATCAAATCAAAACATCTCATGCAGATGTAAAGATCACATAACTACTCAAAATAAATCTTCTTCCCTCATAGTAAAACTCATTATATTATCAAATGCCAGTTTATTTGATCAAAAAAAGTACTTTTGTTAAAGTAGAACGAAGCTGCCATGAAAACATCAATATGTAATTCGATAGCAACAGTACTGAGTATTATATTCACGTACCAGCCTGTAGAGCTCTGTAATGCTGATCTCTTCAGGATCCACCATAGCATATTCTTTTCTCGGAACTAAGTCAAGTCCCAGTTGTCTGTATGAGAAATGAAATAACAGTAAGGGTTTCTACATACAAACAAAACAAATTAACTCATTGCTTCTATTTACATTTAACAGAAACATTCCAACAAACAATGTAGATGTTAATTGGTACTCTACAGTTGGTTTTGTTATAATGTATTTTGGGTGTATTCACCATTCACAGATGATTCCTTCCCTTTCTTCACTTTGTAATATTGATAGAGTATGTTTTTCCACAATTTTTAAGTCTGTTTCACATTGTTGACAATGTACAATGGATACTGTCCTTTGTACTATTGTGGACATCATACAATGTGACTTGCAGTAGTATTGTCAATCTGAATGACAACCAAAGTAGATATAAACAAAATCCATCTAATGTCAAAGATCAGCTAATTTTTCACTTGGACTAGACAGCATCAAAGCTGCTTGGCAGTATCCCTGAACAAAATATGAAACGAACTTGAATCAACAGGAATAAAACTTATTTTTAGTGCAGCAGCAAGCAATAAAGATTAAGAACACATATGGGGCTGTCACACTGAATTTAGGAAAAATTCGAAAAAATTTTAAATATTTGTTTTTAAAGAGTAAGAACTGACCACTTAAAAAACCATCACAATTCCATTTAGTTAGCACAAAATTCTAAGCAGACAGTTAATCATACACAGTTAATTACAGTTCTTCCACTGTATTAGGTATTTAGGCTTTCAGAAAGCAGTAGTTGCAGAAACCCCACTAAATTCAGTAATTCCACTATTGAATAATGCTGCATTTGGTCAGAGTGTAACTGAATAAATATAAGCTAAAGAAGAGACTTTGAAACAATTGAAACAGGACACAAATACCAAAAGGTATGTTAACCTTTTTCTCACTTTAAAAAAAAAAAAGTAGATAATACAATTGGCGTCAGCACTGATTAGTTATTCAATTAAAAGAAAGATGTGGAGCACAGTAACAAGACATATGTTAAAGATATATACCTGTAAGAAAATTGTTCCTTACTTCAACATTCTACAATGAGCCTAAAGCCGTGGCATTATAATTAGATTACACTATTTTAATTTCTTAATATATTTACTCACTCATTTCCCCAATCCAGACGAGCAGTGATGTGTCGCTTGACATCCTTCATTCGATCGTGGGTGAGGTGGCCGACAAGGACCTGCCTTCGCAGGTCTAGAATTTCATTCATTATGTGCCACAGTCGGTGGAAGAGATCCCCCTCATTCCTCTGTCAGATAAAAACATAATTGCCTTTACATCGACTGTATAAGGTGAGAATCCTAATAAATACAGATATGGTAGGGAAATAAATAAAACTCTTCCTT
>JAOXJM010000001.1:29307072-29318625 GCA_026413425.1 Tringa solitaria | reverse complement strand
TATCTTTTATTCAATTAATACAATGCATGTGGCTCCTATAAATTGCCTCCACTGGCTGCTCTAAATTATTTCATAACATCAAGAAATATAGACCCAGTCTAACCAACTTTTCCAATAGTATTTACAATTTGCATTCTCAGCAGTCTTTTTCTTTCAACTTAGCTTTCTCTGAGTTCACAATCTAAAAATCATAAATAAAAGATAATTCACCAGAGCCTCAAATGTCTAAAAAGTATCATCCTAATACATAGGAGCATTTCAGAAGCGTAATCCGTGTCCAAATCTAATTAAAGCAAAATCAATAATATACTTAACGCTAAGCTCTAGTTTTCTTTTAAGAGTAAATATCATATACTTACATGGAGACTATAAACTTTTAAAAAGTAAATATACATTTTTGCCAAAGAATGCAAAACTGCAATTGACCTTTACCTTAACATTGGGATTTTTTAAGGCAAATCCTCTGTACCATCCTGTAAAAAAAGAACATTGTGCTTTTTAAAGTATGCAAATCATTTCCATATGTAAAACAGATTTCATCTTTCTCTTTTGGACATATATGACAATTAAACAGTGCTGTCAGACTGCATTCATTTAAAAGACTTTCCATACAGTTAAAGGTATTATGTTTAAACCAGCTCATATTCTGATTACTTAATTCACACATTTTCAGGAATTACTCCTTAACCCTGTATCCCCAAATGTTTCCAACAATGTAACCCAGGTATATTTTGCACTAGACATCAGAACAGATAAAAGGGAAATGTTTTCATATTCACTGTAAATATTTACAAATAATTTTTCACTTAATGTTCTAAATCTATCAACCGCATCACTATACAAAATTCATAACATACCTAATTCAAAAGAACAGATCCTACCCCTTCTGTAAAAAAATTTCTTACAAGACTAACAGTATATAAGCCCGACATGAAACCAAAAAATACCTATACAATCCTAAATGATCAAAAAATCATGTTGACAGATAAGGCCTAGGTAATGTATTAAGGAGGTAGATTATGAAAAAAATTTAGATTATTTCTCTTATACTAATAATGAACGTTTGTTAAAATCATATTAGTATTCTCTACCTCAGAACAGGGGGAAAAGAGAATGTTTACACTTCTTTAAGATTTAAACTTCTGACTTTGAATTCATTTGAAAGGGTGTTGATGGCAGCCAGGCTTCCCTCGGAAACACCAAGAAAGCAGAAGAATCAAAATGAGAACTTCTTGCTGTTTTAACTGTTATCATCTGTGAATGTTTATTAAACTGAGAGATTAAATTAAAAAAATAATCTGCAAATTAATTATTATAGGGACTAGAGCTCATTGGAATTGTAAAAAAAATGAGGAGGACAGAAAGCGTTATATTATTGACTTCAAAAGTGCATCAATTGAAAAAAATAAATTAATAGTTAAGAGGTTCAAATCAACAGTACACAATAGTTCATTATCACTGGAATTCCAATCTGTGAACTCACCATCACATTTCTCTAATATCTGAACGGTGTCTCCAATCTCTAGTGATAGGCCATGTGGGACTGTCCCTCGAAAACCAGCTATTACTGAAAAAGATAGTAATTTCAATTAGTTACACCATTAAAATATAAATTATTGTTCTTCTTGTTAATAAAAATAGTATATTAACAGAGGAAGTTAAGTGTTAGAACGAATTACTGAAATTTAACAAGCTGTAGAAAGAATCAGAGGTCAAGCCACTTTTATAAGCAGAAAATTTAAAATACAGGACTTGGAAAAACCCCAAAACACTTACAGGCTTACTATACATGAATAGAAAACTTGTACTTCAGAACACTGTTAGCTAGACTGTAGCTGCCCTGCAGGACAGAAGCTGCTTTATTCCAAATACTCACACTAATGCATACCAGGCCTCAGAAGTTTGCGAGCTGAAAGTGCCAATGTTTTTGTTGCCATCTATACCATCCACACGCCACAAAAGGGAAACCTTATTTCACATTTGCTTAATGGATGCTGTAAGACCCAACACTCCGTATAATCCCAAATGTGAAGAAATGGTTAGGGCGTGGAGACCAGTAAAGCTCGTTGTTCACTAAAATTTGTTAAGTGCACACACAGTCTCCCCAAAGCCAGTGACGCCCAAGGCATGAGCTCAGGCTGGGCCAAGAGCAACAGAAATGGGCTTCCCTCACTGGAGATAAAACAGGCCTCAGAAACAAAATGTCCACCAGAGCACTGATGTTCCCAAATACTTGCAATGGCAATGGTCAAATTTTAAAGTCTTAGAATGCTACTGTTAAAAAAGCAGCCAGCTATTTCTTTTGCTCAGAACCAAAATATAATACTCAAAGCCACTCAGGGGTGGCTCAGCCTAGACAAGAGAAGGCTCCAGGGAGATTTTGTTGTGGCCTTTCAGTACTTAAAGGGGGGATTATAATAAAGATGGGGACAAACTTTTTTAGCAAGGGAAAGGGTAGCAGATTTAAACTAAAAGAGGGAAGATTTAGACTAGATAGAAGAAAGAAGTTTTTTTTACAATGAGGGTGGAGAAACACTGTAACATGTCACCCAGAGAGGTGGTAACTGCCCCATCCCTGGAAACATTCAAGGTCAGGTTGGACAGGGCCTCTGAACAACATGATTGACTTGAAGTTGTCCCTGTTCACTGCAGGGGCAGCTGGACAAGATGACCTTTAAAGGTCTCTTTCAACTCAAACTGTTCTATGATTCTATGAAAATGCTCATTCTCTCAAATGCTACAAATCTATTAGCATTTTAGATAGCAATTCAGCTCTTCAACCCTGCATTTACTGCATTTGAAATTTGAATTAAAACATTGCCTAATTCAGGCCATACAATAGTGATTTTGATTCTCTGTATTGTAACATTCTTTTGGAACTTAATTTTGAAGCTGAAAAGGAAAACAGCCTTCTGTCAACATCAGCAAGGCATGATGCACAAAATTACTTAGTGGCCTGACAGCAGTCTTTCTGCTACCAAATATCTATCCATACAGGAAAACTCCAATTTCACAGCAAGGAAAAAAAAACACCAACTCAGAGGCATGAGAATGAATCTTCACATGTAAAAGCCAAAGGAAATCCTATGTGTGCAGATATGCATATAAAGTAAGTACTCTTCCACCAAGGGAACTGCAAGACTTTGAGTCCCCAAAATAGATTTTAGTGGCTCTTGCCTGATGTCAGAGGTCTCCCCGCCACGGGCAGAATACGCTCAAACACAATATAACCTGTCAACTACCGCCTGTGCTTGTCACGTTGTTCATCAAAGGCAGCAGGAGAGATTAGCTGTCAGCAACTATGAAAACTGAAAATTCTTTTGTGAATCTTTGCCAGAAAGTTCCAGATTTCAAGAGTAAACCATCAGGGTATGGTTTATACTACAGGATACCATGTACAAAAATGTACAAAGAGTACATTTTTGCCAACTGTTTCTTCAGAATCTGAAGGCTTCAAAACTCACCGAATTCAATCAACACTTCAATCATCTCAATCACCACTGGGCGTAAGGGTCTTTACTTAACCCTTTGAAAAAAAGCATGTGAAATTATATCCCTGGTCAGTACCCAAGAGTTTGATATAACATGTGACAAATATTTGTACCATTGAGCTTCCCACCAACCCCAGCACGTGTACTGAATCAATCTTTATTCAGTTTGGTGCTCCTCCTACTCCTCCAAGGTATTTACACAGAAATAAAAATACATGGCAATAAGCACACTGAAACAAAAAGAGCTACTTTTGTTTCCCAATCATGATTGAGTACACTATTTTTAAAGAGGATTAGTTTCAAGACAGCATTTTTATGTTGAAAAATGAGAATTTTTCAATTAATTCTTATTCAAAGATTTAAAAATGAAACCAGCTTATTAACTATGAGGAGATTAAAATAAAAGCACACCCCCACCCCAAATATGAATACAATGTGTATCTAAACTCCTCTGTAGCATCGGAATGACCGATGTCATTCTGATCACCTTTGTCGCTGGCAAGAAACAAAAGCAAATTTTGAAGCCTGCCAAAATAGCACATACATACAGCCACCACAAAAAAGTTAAAGAATTAACAGAACTCGCATGCAAAACCAAACCAAACCCTTGTGTGTTATTACACTTGTGAGATGTCTTATTTTTAAACTCCATGCAATAAAGAGAATGACAGTAATTTTCTCCTTAAGAGCCAATATATCCTGTCACATTGTTATGATCCGACTTTGCTGTGACATTCAGTTTTTATTACTTAGTTACTAGATCTGTTAAAGATCTTTTTTAAGAGAAGTTTCAAAAAAAAACTTTTAGGACAAAAAAAAGACTGAAATGTGACACAGTGTAGAAAATAGCTAGAATTCATTTTAGAGCCTGTACAGGAAAAAAATAAAAAATATATATATACACACCTTGAAATATCTTCTAGAAGGATGGCCTGCAGAGTACCAAAAAGGAAAGGAAGAAACAAGGGCATAACCTGTACCACTGAGCCAGCACATTCACCTGATTGACTTGCAAAACTCTGGCTGGGTTCTTGCAGAAGTCTTGCAGTGAGGTCAGGCTCAAAAGAGACAGCCCCTGATCTTCAGCAATGCCACCCAAAACAAAAGAAAGCGCACTGCAGAGCAGCATAGAATTTAATGCAAAGCACAGAAATCCACACATGAACTTATCACATAAATATCTATTCAGCTAATTTTCTACTAATCAAGTCACGTTACAGATGCCGGACTGAGACAGTAGGTGGCCATTCATGTCTTTTTAGCTTATCTGTGGGGAATATACGTAAGTAGACTACAGGCAGGATACTAATGAAGTTGTGGAAGGAGGTATTTACAGTTCCACTGGAGCAGACCCCTGGGTTCAGTGAGCTAGGACATAGGGTTCTTAACCAAGCCATGATACAAATGTGATGTACTGAACCTCTTTCCCTTTCCTCCAATAACCACATTGTTCCAGATGCTCCTTAGTTCTTTCTCCTAGTAGCAGTAAGTATATAATTAATCACTCTGTGATGACTGTGGCTTAACGTGTTTCTCAACCTAACTGGAGACCAGAACACATCTATCATACTCACAGAATTGGGCTTTGCATATATACAGCATTCACTGAGGCACGTGCTCAAATATGCACCATTTTCATTGGTGTGGTTATCAGCTTCTGTCACTTCCATTGCAACTGGATAGTAGAGACCTTAGAAAAGGAGGATGGACAGGAGAAGAGAAATCCACTCTGAATATAGCTCACCTACAGATATCTGCAGTCTTTGCAGTTGTGATGTCCACATGCACATCCCCAGAAAGCTAAATATCAAAAGCACTTAGATCTCAAGACATTTTTTCCATCACTGTAGTACCTGAAGGTCATATAAATGTCCTGTTTGTGTTTGAAGCACAGGCATAGCGATTGATGCCCTCTTCAATCACCTCAGCCACAGGAGAAATGTGGAACTCTACAATAAAAGTTTGTAGGAGGATATATTTTCAGAAGTGGTTTAGAAACTGAGCTCAAATACAGCAGCTGGCTGGCATTATTAAATATTTTCTTGCTGCCAAAGGGTACTTGGAGGATAAGAAAACAAGACAACAATGCAGGACATATAAACCTAATCCATACAGTAGGTGAAATCATATGGAGAAAACTCGAGTGACATGCAATATTAAAGCAGCTTTCGGTTTAATGCCAACCTTAAAATTTCTAGGGGGTATCACAGATGCAGTGAATCCCAAGCTATGGAACCCATTTCCATGAGAACTATGGAGAGATAATCAGAAAGAGAAAACTGGTTATCTCATAGAGGTTCAATTTACCTGTCTGTGATTAACTGCTAAAAGTAATCAAAAGTGCTAATATTTTCTTAATATTCTTCTTGTATATTTCAATAAATCAGAGTCAGTTCAATCAAGAACATGACATAAGGCCTTACAAGACATCCTTTCTATGTGTTTCGCAAAGTTTTTCACAACAAGGACCTGTGTAATTGGAAGGAAGTTTCCAACCCTTAACTTCATATTAGACCACCGCTGCAATTAGGAAAAAGAAGAGAGGGAATAATCTGACAGAGCTTTTATGTTCAACTTCTCAAAAGAAATTTCTTCTCTCTACTCTTATCTGAATCACTGCCTGTCTGTGCTCACTGTGGATCAAGTTTTACACATGCAAGTACCTGGCCTATAAAAAGATCAATCCAAGAACAAGGTCTTAATTAAGGCCTAAATTAAGTTTTTTAGTGCAGGAACTCACCTTCCGCTCATCTACAGCATGGATAGCATTGCTGTTTTAAAAAATAAAATTATTTTTCTATTTGCAGCTAATGCATTCTTATCTTACATGTGAGTTAGTGATTGAGACTCACCAAGAACATGCTGGGCTTCATGGCTGGCTTGACTTTTTGTTTAGAAGATGAAAATGCCTCCCCACAAAGGGTGTAACGCGACATAGTGCTAACGATACTTCCCCCATCACAAGTTAAAATTAAGCTTGACATTACAAAGGGAGACATGTACCATACTGCAGCTCCTGGCTGAGCAGCAGGACATACATCTCCACATATAAAGGAATCCATAGCAGTAGGGGCAGCATCTACAGCAGCTAGCAATACCTCAAAACTGAGCATTTGTACTATAATAGCAGGCTCTGGTTTCATATAATAGAAAACAGTCCTTCAACTGAAAAAGAGGGGATTAGAAAAATTTTAATTATTTTAATAATGACTTTAGTAATAACTTGGCCTTATAGTGCATACTAAATTCTGGAGTAACAAATAGACTCCAGTTCAATGCTTTAAGTCATGCTGCCCCAAGTATCTGAGACAGCATATGAACCACACAGAATGCAGTAAAACCACACTGGAAAATAACAGATTTGGAGGTTGGGAATGCTGTGTCAGAGGGGTTGGTTTTGACAGGGAGCGAGATGCTCTGATAGAAAAGGAATTGATTAGCTGGTAACAGGGGTGGGTGGCCCACTTCAAAGTTTTGTTCGGGGTGAAATTCTTAAAATTTTTATGCCTGAAATAACTGGAGATCTGCACGTAAGAACTAATGAGGCAGACATTGTTGCTCCTTTCCTCCTAACAGATGACCAGAAGCTATTATTGATTCTAGATATTATCTGCTATAATTGAAATTGGGTCCTCTTGGCAGCAAAAGCAATTTTTAGAGTTTTTATTCTGGACTTGAAATGTCATTCTTTCACCAGATTGAGAGTTTCAGGTACAACCATCTAAAGGGATTTCTTTTCTATTCAACAGCTAAAACAAAAAAATCAGAAAAGCTGTAGTAAATGAAACTGGGGAGCTTCTAGTGTTAAAAAGACAGTTTTGAGTTTAGTTAAAATAACAATTTACTGTGCATATTTTCATTATGATGGAAAATTAAGCTTGTTTTTATGCAGTTCTTTAGCTGATGAGTAATGATGTGTATATATTACCTTTGAGGAAGACTGATTCAGTGGTTTTTTTTATTGCAGAAATGTAAAACACTATCCTTTGATACGCACTTATGGTCAGTAAATACAACAGACATCTGGCACTGTAAGCAGCTAGGGAAATGCAACATTAGAGAGAGCAAATCAGGACAGCCACTACAAAAAATATTCATAATCAAACCAACAACTGTACCCAGGATACTGTTTGCAAACTCATTTCTGAAGTTACTGACCACTGGCAAACAATGCAAGTATCTAGTGGTACAGCTCTTGCTATTTTGTGGCACATCTCCTGAGCCAGATGTGGTATTTCTGTGTTCAACAACCATTAATGGATTTTTCTCCTATGAAATTGCCTAACCAGGCTTTACACACATAACATCAGTGTCCACAAACTTGCAGTAAGCTTTCCAGTTTAAATAAGCTTCATGGAAAAAAAGTCTTCCTTCTGTTTTACAGTGTCCCTTCAAATTTCATCTCTTGTCCCCTTGTTCTTCTGGGAAAGTTTGAATAAGCAATCTCTTGTCACCCTCCCTGCACCTTAGCTGTACTATTTCCAGGACGAAGATTTTTCTCCTCAAAAGCTGAAAAACCTTTTTAAATTTTTAAATAAGCAGAATTCTTAGAAGCATAAACATACACAGGCAGTACAACTTTGCTAATGCAGAATGGCCAAAGCTTACTGTACAAGGCCATCACTGAGCTTTGCCTACATATGAATTGATTTGGATGGAGTGGCACAATAGCATGGCTACAAGCTCATGTTTCTAATACACAAGTTAATTCGGGCATCTGTTCAGTAATGCATTGCGCTGCCTACAGGTACCCTAGGAGGCTTGCTGCAAACCAAACACAAGCTAATAAACACAGTGACAGAAAAGGGGGATAGAAAAGGTGGCAGGGAAGGAGGGGGTGGGGAATCAATCTCATCTCCTTTCAATAAACACTATATATATGAATGTTAATTTAAATAACAGAAGCGATCCTTAAATCTCTTGCAGATTGCTGAGGATAAACAGTCTCAAATTTATATTGAAATGAAAGAATGTGAGTTCTCTCATCTGTGTATGTATACATATGTACACCACAATTAAAAGGATCAAACATATGATGACAGTCCAGGACTCCTGAGCCACATGTGGCTTTTGAACATCTCAAGTGTTGCTCACATGCAGCGGCCAATTTTTCTTAACAGATGAGAGCTCGTGTGAAATTTTCCTAACAGGAATATTTATAGAACAGCTATTCAGGAAAATATCTCGAGACACTTCAAAAATTATCAAAAATATTTGTACCAACGTTCAAACTTTGAGAATACTATATGAAATAGAATACTTATATAAAACTGTCCTTCAGGTGTCTGGAAAACAAAACCAAACCATCTGTAATTCCTACTGCTAATAGCACCAGCTACCTATACAGATAAGGCTGAAGTCTGAAATACACAAGGGACACAGAGATGCAGCAGAATGTATTCCCTCCTGTGCTGGTCTCAACATTTGAATTCAGCAAGGTAATCACTTTCAAATCCCCAATTACAATGCTGCCAACAACCATAGGGCCATTCTAACATAGATAATCAGTTTAGTGTGACTGTCTGAACATTTGTAAAGCTCTCCTCATCCGTCAATCTCAGCTACAGGCAGGAACTTTAGCATCTCTTTGATACCTTGATTGGTTCCCCCAACACCTGTGATCATTTTTTCTAACTCTTTCCTTTGGGTACTCTAGTTATTAAGCCCTATATCTTAGGAAAGCGTACTAAATTAACAAGTGATGGCTTCATGGGGCACCACCAACCTAGAACACCAAAACTGGAATAATTCAGCATGTACCACCAGGGTCCCTGTCCTTGCAGGTATGAGATTTCACACATTTTTGTTTCCTTCTTCTATCAAATAGCTAGCTAAGCCCTTATATTTCTTGAGCTCTTGCTGCATCTTGTTAGGTCTACATCTTGTCCCTGCTAAGAGCAATTTCTTGATTTGTGGTAGTTCTGGAACCAGGAACTTAAAGGTAAAAAGAACATGAAACAAACAGGTCTTTACAAGTCTAGAAAATCTAGTATACCTTAGGGTCCATGAATAGATGATAAAGCTCCTCCCTATGAATTTGCTCAGGAGTCTCCTTCTCTACAGAGAAGGAATGTCAATGTAAAACCCGTCAGAGGCGTCATGGCAGAAGGCGAGGTGGACTCAGTACAATCAGGTATAGGTTTCATGCATTCAATCAAGATATAATAAAGGAACACGTCTACATGCAGTTCAGCCACCTGGTCTCACAATTCTCTAATGTAGAACTGCACATGCAGTATCGATGCACTAATACTGCCATCTTAAACACTAAATGAGGATTAAGTGTCATTTTCCTTCATTACTTGGAAACAGCAATAGCTTAAAAACCCAGCTGGTAGAAGGGAGTAAGTGGAAAAAGTAGATTATGTTAAGATGACATTATCTATAAGAACAACTTTCTTTAGTTAAAAATAACTACATTATTCACTACTACTTTTATTAAGACTAAGTATTTGCAGAGTTCTAAGCATTTTCAAACTTTGTTAAGTAATTGCCTTAATTATTAATAGCATGATCAAGGAAAAGACTTATTGCTATTTAACTTGAAAAAAATCTTCAGATTTCGTTCATAGCATTTGGGGAGCCAAATTTTCTGATTAAAATCAAATAAACCACCAGAGTTTTATGTAACTTCCTGTAAGTGTCAGGCATAGTCAAGAAGGGAAGTTAACGTATTCACCTCATCTGAGGTCCATCAAAGCCAACAAAGCCCTGTGATCACAGATACCAGCTATCATGACAACTCTTTAGTGCATTTTGGACCTCATTAAAGCATGAGATAGTGCTCACCAAAACCTACAAAAAATTAAAGAGACACAAAAGTCTAACATGATTTCAAATCCAGATCCATGGTGACACTTTTGTATATGCCGGAAGGTTTGGTGGCTACCTGTCATTTCCCAGCAGAAATTAAAAAGGAAAACTAGATGCTTCACACAATTATAGATACAGGAAACACTTAACCGTTTTCAGAATAACACAAAGGTTTTAAAGCAGGCCTTGAATAGAAGAGTACATTCTTACAATTTAATGCTGATTTAATGTGAGAATACTGGGTAAGGTGCAAAGTCTAATGACCACACATTTCCCCATTCTTCCTCTTTCGTCCCCAAAGCATTATGACACAACATGCTGCTGCAAACTTGGGGGGTATAATTTCCCAGCCTTTAACAAACTGCAAGTAGCACCATGCAAACCCAAACTCAGAAGAGCTGTAGTGTTGTGAACTCTAAAGAAAACAAGACTGCTGGGCAAGCTGCAGCCTTACTCTTCACCAGCTGAGCCGCCCAAGGCGAACAACACAGTTAGACAACAGTAGAGTAGCTGGAAAACCAGTGGAACTCACACACACACAAAAAAAAATTAACACATCCAGCAATTTTCAATGCCATTGTTTTTCAGCTTGTCTGGTATCATTTCATTACAGGTGAGTTTACTCTCCTTGTAATCTGTATTTCTCAACATTCAAGTGGTTCATTATAAATTTAAGTATTTTTATTTTACCACCAAGAGTTCTGTTTATTTTGACTTTAACCTACCTGCAATGTTCTCTCTAGCATTTTATAACTCAAGAAATTATTCTGTTTTTCTAAGCTCTGGGCCTTAACCACACTGCTACTTACGATGCATATTTATTAAATGTCAATTTTTTGCTGCACATTGAAAATTACTAGAATATGGTTTAAATCATGAGTAACCTTTTCTTCAGTGATAAACAAAAAAACTACCATCTTATGCAATAAGCAAATTGTGCAATTTAGCTAACATTAAAAATAAACTGTAATTGTGAGGTTCTGTAGCCTGTCCTACAGGTCACCCACTTCTCTGTAGACTGAACTCAGGATCAGAAAACCTCTTGAAAGACAGGACAGTTAGGCAAGGTGAGGAATTACGTGCAACTGGAGAAGACAATGATTACAAATCACTTACAAGTACCCTGGCACGTGTTTTTTTATCTTAAATGAGGCAGAACTTTCTTCATCTAGTGTAATTCAAATATACTGCAATACAGCTATCAGGACTTAGTAAAGCAAAACTACTTTCCCCTGCAAAAATCCTCAGA
>JAOXJM010000001.1:29281855-29302430 GCA_026413425.1 Tringa solitaria | reverse complement strand
AAAAAAAAACCCAACAAAAAAACCAAACAAAACAACAACCTACAATAAAAAAACAAACAAAGAATCAGTAGAGGAATCAAAGACATAATCAAGGGCTTACAATGAGAAAGTGTCTATCATTCCCAGAAAGACAAAAGTAGTAATGTAAACATAAGTGCTAAAACTACTGTAGCCTGCAAGATAGAATTCACTGAAATTCTTAATCTCGTCATAAGACTCTAAAGTAGGTCACAGCAAGCTTAACAAAATTTGACAGAAAGCAAAGACTAAGGGGTAATAGTATGCAAATCACCTTCCTTGTAAATTTGATACTTCTTTCTCTGCCCCCAACATGATTTTGACAAAGTCTCAACTACAAAAGGATCCATTGTCTCTGCACCCAGAGCAATATTTATGTACACACCTTTAAAAATAAGTATAAAAGCACACAAACTATGTGCTTTTAGACCACTTCTAATTGATGGGGAATTTTTTCAGTATTTATTTTTTCTTAAGTACTGATTTACAGCTGCTCAGTACTGTCTTAAATGCTATGATTAGAAGGTATTAAAGAGATTGAATACATTATATAGAAATTCTAGTTCCAAATATATATATTTATAAACTTTTTCTTAAAAAAATTATTCTCAGAACTCAGGCTTAATGGAGAATTTAATCTAACTTTTGCACAGAACTACTTTAGAACAAATTTCAACTAAATTATGTACTTGTGCAAGGTAAAAGACAAAATTATCAGAGTTATTTCTTTGTGAGCAACATTTGTAAGTAAAATTTATGTAATCATGTTTATCCTAATGTTCAGTCCATCCTGAGACTTATGTTAATTCGTAAAACAGAGGAAAAATGACACAAGAATAAAAAAAGACTGCGAAGTGTCTGGCTTCCTTACGTTACAAACTGTAATCATGACTTTCAGTACTTAATATGGTTAACATTTAAGAAGTTAAATAATTAAGTTAAATTTTTCTCTTTCCTATATTCAATGAGTTGACTTGGACATTTAGGATATTAGAACTTCAAAGCAGTTTTGTTTTGTCCAAGGGAAGGCCTACACTTGAGGATAAAATTTTTCCTTTAACTCTCGTAAGTGGCTCCCAAACCACATTCTTAAATCTGAAAGGTACATTCTGATAGATAGTTCTTGTATCTAGAAATTTTGTTTCCAGCTCAATGTTTCAGATTTCACCCTAGGAAAAGAGCATTGTACTCACGATATTATAGCTTAACAGCAAGATGCTACTGCACCAACACTGCAATCCACATAGCACGTTAATCTTATTCCAGATTATTATACCCAGGAAATAATCTAGGTAAGTCCCGTAAAGCAGCTTTTTTTTTTTCTTTAACTAAAATGGATGTTTTTGCTCTTGTTTCTTTACAACCTTTTCAAAAAAAAATTTCAGACTTAAGTACTGTACACTTGTGGGACTGATACAGAAAGGAAAACAAAAAATGGTTATGGGTGGGGAAAATTATACTGTATATAATACAGTGATTAGGTGAAACCATGCATCTTAAAAATTGTGATTTGTTCCCTACATTTTAAAAGCCACAGTACTAGACTCATCTTTATTGTCAATATACAGTCATGTTTTCAGATGTCTCCTTTGTAATCAAGCTAGCTGTATGTAAGGGAAACTTCCAAACCCAAATATTCCTTAAGGTGCCAGAACAGAATTTCCTAACACTGTTTAATGAGGCTTTAAATGTTCAGTTAATAAAGCGCAACAGTTTAGAGTATCTGTCTCTCCTTGCCCAGGTTATATCAGGAGTGCTTTCTCTATTGCTAAGAGGTTGGTGACATGCATTAGCCAACTGGCACTTGGGTGGGGAATGAAATTCAAGGGTCATTAAACTTTAATGATTTCTATCAGTGGAAACCAGACCAAAATTGTTGTAAAGGGAAAAAAACTCCAAGACAGAACCATTTTTGTCATTTATTAATGCAGATTCTTCCAAATCTTGGTCTCAGATGGGTGGAGATAGAGGGATTTTGAAGAAGCAGCAAAAGGAAGTGGAAAACTTGAGGAATCTGGGGAAGTCGCAGAAATGTTATGCAGGAGAAAGACAGGAGCTTATTCCCATACCAGGGAACTCCTAGGAGGAGGACAAAGGGAGTGTGTCAACAATTCAAACTTGATGTGCTGTGCAGTAGGGGGGAAATATAAGAATGAGCCTTTGAAAGACTCCAATGTAAGCAAAAGAAAGCAAGCACCAGAGAA
The DNA here is from genome assembly GCA_026413425.1 of Tringa solitaria. Taxonomy (NCBI): domain Eukaryota; kingdom Metazoa; phylum Chordata; class Aves; order Charadriiformes; family Scolopacidae; genus Tringa; species Tringa solitaria. The sequence continues at coordinate 29,300,208 of JAOXJM010000001.1, read as the reverse complement.
ATTAGGAAATGGAAACAGGGATGAAATGCAGAAATTTTTAATCCGTAAGGAATGGAGCAATTAGCTGGAGAAATCTTTTGGAAACATACATGTTCTTACATATTTTTCATATCCTTTTGTCATAATATTTACCTAGACAGGTAACTGTTAGTGCCAACAAGGTCAGTATAGCACCTTTCCAGGACAAAGCTCTGAGATCGCAAGTGGTTCCTGCCAAATCAGAGACAGCTCCTCCTCTCACGAAAGGAAAGCATACGGGTAACCTTCACTAGGCAAGTGCAGCCAGAACAAGTGGAGTCTACCATAACCTAAAAAAACACCAAGGCACACTGACATACTAAGTGACACCCAATAATGCTAACACAAGCCGAGCAGCTCTTACCCAGCTGGATTTTGATATTTATCCAGAGAGAAAGTTAACTGCTGGCATAAATGAAGCTACAAAGAACTTAAAATTTTAAAAGAAAAAAAAGGTGCTAAATTTGGAGATGCTGAAAAAAAGATTTGGTTGTTGGCTCCTCAGAATTCTGTATTCAAAGGGCATTAAGCAAGTGTTAATGTGTTTTTTTTTATGATGTGGTCATTTGTCCTCAGAGAATGGGACTAAGACCAGAAGAGTCATTCCATGTAAGCCATTAAACAAGCAGCAGTTTGCTATGATTTCTGGATTACATGGAGCATTCAAAGGTTAATGCCCTTTCTGACTAGCCTTCAGCATCCATTCCAATTTTAGGGCATTATTTATGTCCCTTATTTAGGCACAGGCCAAAAAATGACAGTCAGCATTTCATATTTGACAGTTAAGGACTTCAGTGTGAAGTATGAACTTGATACTAATTACTGTCATGAAAGCCTCAGTTTTGTGATTTATGACAACAAAAGCAAAACCAAAAAATTGGTGACACAGGGACACCATAAATGTTTGCAACTGCTGACAGTTAATGAACTGGCTAGTTTACAGTTGTACAAAGCCAAAATTAATAGGAAACAACACAATAGACTACAGGATCTGTATTTACATAAATAGATGAATTAAGAAGATTAATTAACATTCTGATGTGTCAGAGAAAGTAAAGAGTCAGGACAAGTGCAGGCTAGAAAAAAAAATTAAAAGGTAAGAATTAATGCTTCTAGAAAAAAAAACTAATTAGCAGCCAATTTATCATATTGCAACTACCAACTAATTTAACATCCTAAGGGGGTTTCTGAAAAGTTAGAAGGGGAAAATTAAAGAAATCCTCTGAAACAGATCTAGGGCAGTATTCTAGGTCAGTATGCCGAGAGAAGCGGTAGCACAGAGGGTGCAATCTCAGGGCTGCCAATGGGTGTTGCTATGGGCACAAATGCCACAAAGGAAGCAAGATAGGAAACCATCTCTTTCAGCACTCTGACCTCAGTGGCAGAACAACCCATCCTGTCTTCTGGGATTCGCTCAAGTTGACCACAAGCTATTAGATTCCTCAACAGACTCATTTTCCCAACCACAGCTGTAATACAGGTGTTATTTTCGGATGAAAACTTCAATAATCACAGAGACACTGTGGTAAACATAGATTTCTATTCTTCAACTTGAAGACAAGTTGTAGCTGAGATTCTCTTCCCCATGAGCAGGGAAGTGCTTGTTAACTACAGCGAAGCACAGTTTTTAAAGCACATCGGTGCCTGTTGGAGGTGGCACAAAGCTCCACCTTGATTACTTGAGCTACCACAGCAAACCTGCTCTCATCCTCAGTAGTTATCAGGCTCCTCTGTCCTACTGTAACACCAGTTGTAGAACTTGGCCATCTCCCCTCAGAATAGGCAATTTCAAAAAGTATTCCAGAAACACAGCCAAGGTAACTGTAGTGCAGCTAGCTGTTACACTATGATACATGGGGAAAAACAAACAAACAAACAAACAAACCAAACTAACAAAAAAAACCAGCAATGAACACAACCCACCACCCCAAGACTTGCATTAGTATCTCAGTCCCAAAGGACGACAATGTGTTTCTTCAATTACCTCCTCCATACCCTTTTCTAAGCATGTGTTAAATACATTTGTCACGTTACACTATATTTTAAACTCAAGATTACTGAACCAATTATGCTGCCATAAATGTAACTGTCAAAGTTATCCAAACTGGTTTTTTTCAAACTAAAAAAAATTGCAGTTTACCCTAGGGATCAGGCTAGACACGCCAGAGTAAATTACAAATATCTGTAGCCCAGAATAACCATTCCAGCAACATCCAAACTAGCAATTACAAAATAATTAACTACTTCATTTTAAGGGACAACCATCAACTAGTATCTACAAAGATATATATTACTGCAACAAGCCTTCAGTTAAGACAAGCCCAAAGAAATGGTTCTAATGTCTAGAAGACAGTAGTCAACAGCAAATACATGTAGCACAAGAGTTGAAAGAGTGTTTGGGTTTATGTTTATAAAAATATATCTGAACAGCTTTAACAGTTCAGGAAGAAAAAAGAGGAATCTGAGTCAATCTCAGGAGTGGCTGCTCATTCACTTAAATGGAGCTCGAAGTGTTTGCTTATCCATAAACATGAGGATATCATATGCAAAACAAGTGATTTTTGCTTCCTAATTTACAGCTTTGGCATATTTGCCAGTCTCTCCATTTAATTTTGATACCACACTCAGGACCAATCTTTCCAGTCTGGAGACCTAAGTGAAGGATGGAAGTGAGCCTACACACAAATAAAGAGAAGTTTGAAAGTTACTTGCTTATATCTTTTGACTGAAACATGGCATATTTCACAGCATATAAACAATAGGCATTAAATATAAGAATGCAGAAGTGCATCTCTTCACCCCTGTGCTTGAAGATGGGAGCCAGAATATCCATAGCCATTCCCTCTAAAAGCTCCATCTGCGTTATCCACTGTCTCTCTGCACACTCGGCGTTGCAGCCACTGGTGCTCACCTGTTGCAGAAGCAAAGTCCCCCTAAGATGTAATTTTAAAAGCTTCTTTTATTTATTCCTTGCTACATTGACCAAGGTATTGATGGCAAGTTCCTACTTGGAATACCTTACATATCCTATAGTTACTAGTAAACTAAAGTGTAGCTAGAAGTAACAATCCATTTAATGCTCTGGGGACCAAAGTAATAGCGGATTCCTCCCTTAATAACTACCTTATTCATGAAACACAAAGTTCCTCCACTGCATAACAAAGGACCAAGAAACCAAACACGGATAGAAACCTGAACTATTTCACTGTATCATTCTTCTTAGGTCTCAAAATCCCCCAACTTCCCCAAGAAAAAAAAAACAGAAATTTGAGGTCTGGCAAGAGAACACCATCAAGAGCCACTAAGAAGCATCATAGTTGCTTAAAAATAGGCAACTATGATGTATTCTATAAACCACACACTTCATTATACACGCTATATGTCTCCATTATAGCAAGACCTACACAAACAACCAGTACAAACACAAACCTATCAAACATACCTTCAAGCAACAGTCAAGAGATAATAACTGGAAGGTACAAAGCAGAGTTCAACAAGTGGAAGACCAGTCTGTGCAATAATATTAAAAATTAACAAAGGGAAAAAAAAAACCAGACATTGCCTATTCAAAACCCAGAAGTACAAGGAAGTACAAAGGGACTTTCTTCACTTCTTAAAATGTATTAAAGGCTTCTGCAAAACAGCAACAAGAATAAGCACATTAACATGAGCTTCAGAAATCACATACAAAGCAATCTGTTACAAAACTAGAAATACATAGCAGCAAATGTTTGTCTGCAGCTTAAACATTTAAGTACTGACCTAGAACAAAAGATTTCTTTTTTAAACTGCTCAACAATACCTCTGTGATCTCTTATTTTATTAAGTATGTCTTGTGTTGACAAGGACAGAGTTACATGCATGTTTGTCACTTACTACTCTAGCTTTCTGAGAGCAAATTTTCCCGATTCTGGAGCTCAGTACTTTTTACCTAAGTCTGTTGAACCTTGCTCCCTTCTGCATGCACTTCTTACCCCATAACATTATCCTCAAGATGTTTTGAGCATCAAAATTTTTGAGCATCACACAATTTTGGTGTGAAAATTGTGAGAAAAGGAACAATGTATGTATTTCATATGCTAAGCAGCAATAAAGCTGAAGATATCTGCCTCATACTCCAGTGAAAAGCTGCACAGCTCAGGTGACTAGTGAAAATCAAAATTTTCCAAGTTACTTCCAAAATTGTCTTCACATCAAGGGAATTTTTTTTTTTTTAGATATTACTAAGAAATGGTAGCATTTCTACAGTTTCTAATTGAGGATAACAAGCATTTTTACAATCATTTGTAAATGCTCCCTTGATGACATTAAGTACCCTTCTCTCCAGACAAAAAAAACCAGCAACATTTAACTTTCCATTCTGTTCTTCATAAGTTTTCCTCAACCATCCATTGTCTTCTGTTAGTGGTTGATTTGTATTTCTGAAGAAGAAGGGATATACGCAGCATTCTATATGCATAACTTTCTCATTCCTTTTTCTTCAGCTAGAAAATGTAAGTTTCAATTCCAAGTTTGATGACTTATGTAACTAAATTGTAACTGTCACAGTGCATTTAATTTGCATATTCCAGATGACAAGAAAAATGTATGGTTACTCCAATTTTAATGAAGCTATACATCCTCAGAAAGAAAGATTTTCATCTGTATTAAATATCATTACCCCAAATAAAGCCTGGAGCTCTCATCCACTTCCTGTAGGACACATTTTATCAAGAAAAGCACATTCATTCCTAGAAATGACCTTTGCTCAGGATAAAAAGCTCGAAAGCAGCTATTCTTTATGCTGACAGATTTGTAGGAAAGAAGAAGTGGAAAAGAAAAATTTATATTCACATAGCAAGTTTATTCATAATTTACTACACCATGAGGACCACCACAGGTTATTTACTACACTTGCCTTTTTATAAAACCAGATACAATGATTTCCCCAGTGTATTAAACTGTATTACATCACCTGTGTGCTGATTTGTTTTATGAAAGACTTGTAAAATATTTTTAATGTATCAGACCACTTGTTACAAGAAATTCAAGTTATTTCTGGTGATGAATGAGCTTGAATGAGCTGGCTTCCAATTAGTTTTTTGTTTGGTTGGGTTTTTTTATTTTTTAGATTTCTGGATAATATCCAGATTTTCAAGTTGGAGAAGATGCTTGCTGATAATGTTGTCTGAAGCACCATCTACACATTTGGGAAATGAAACTGCCATTCAGTTTCAAATTAGTTCCTGGCTTGTCTGTCATTTCATATTGTCCCACCAATAAATCTGCAAATAACCATTTTAACTTGATTTCTGACCCAGAACAGATTAGATTCACTAATCCAGCCTGCTTCAGTTTTAGCTGCATCATCACAATTGAACACTACTCTGTCTGAAGGCAAATCACCATTTCAATGGATATATTTTCCACATTTTTTCACATTTTTAAAGCAAAACCTTTTGCTTTAAATTCCTGTTTTGAACAGGATATGCTGTCACTGAACTGCCAAAATCTGCCAGTATCATTCTCCGAACCTGCAAATCAGAAAAGTATATGAATAAGTTGGTTTCTTCCTTAGTATTATTGACTAGTGCAAGTTAATATGTGTATTTTCTGCCTGGCTCCACTGGTCTGAGACTCCAGCAGTATTTCACTGTGTTTTTTATTAATGTGAACAGCAGTGAGCCATCACCATGTTGGGCCATAACACCTTACTTGTACAGCCTTCCACCACATCACGGATGAAAACACGTAGTAACACTGATTGCAGCATTGTTCCCTTGAGATATCAATTTATTCACTTTATGTCCAGAGGAACTCTGTCTTTATACCATACAATCAGTTTTTAAATTCATTAGTCTGTACACACAAAATCCATGGTCACTTTTTTTCAAGTCTTTCAAGGCAGATCTTAACCTTTTAATATTCAAATAACCCACTAAATTCCATATAATCATCTTTTGAAACCTCCTTCTGCATACTTGGGTATTTTTGTGTTAGACCGATTCCTGATTTTACAACTATTATTCTAACAAAAAACTGTATCTTTCCCATTAATTTCACAAACTATCCTCTAGGTGCAAAACTGAGGTTTAGCTCCGGGATATTACAAGGGAAAAAAAAAATCATGTTTTAACCAAGACTATTACAATTTTCCTACTTAAGCAGTTTGTAAAAGATCATATTTTAACATTTCTGAAAAAAAACATTGATTACATTGTAGCTTCCGGTAGCATAATATTTAAAATACACTTTTAACACATATTATGCTATTCTTAAACGGAAAACTGCAAAATATTCCTTTGCTTACCATCTATACCAGGTTTTGAGTATCAAAAATGCAATAAATTTTATATATGATGCTACCAGTGAAACACTTTTTGCCCTAGTTTCCTCTTGTGGTTACTTTTGTCGCCATCTTTACAAACTTTTAAAGAGAAGTGCTTGTGGATACATCAAAACAGTGACACTAGGAGAGGTGGTAGAGCTAAGGTTAAAACAGAGGCTAAAGAGACAAGTAAGAGGGAAAAGGTTACAAATGAGAAGAATGGAGGTAGGAAATGCGAGACAGATTCCTTCCTCCTTTTCAAGTCCTAGACTTTTTATATCTGGCTTCTGAGTGAATATAAGGAAAACCTCTGTCACCATAAGGCAGTCCAGCAGTGCAAAAAGTTACTCAGGAAGGTTGTGCAGTCTTCCTAACTATAAGTTTTCAAGGCTACCAACTGGATAAAGTGTTGAGTAACCTGGTCTCCTCTCACAACTGACCCTGAATCAAGGAGAAAGTTGGAATAGAGACTTTCTGAGGTCTCTTCCACTCTGAATATACTGTGATTTATTCCGAGTTCTCAAGCTGAGTTTGTGACAGCAGTTCTCAACCATGCATGAAAAGGATAAAAAAACCTCCCAAACTATCAAGTAAATTCTGAAGAGCCCTTTTACTATGTTTACAGTCTTCCTGCCTGTTGTCATGTTCAGATGCAATGTTAAGGGTAATCTTTGATCTTCAAAAGGAGGACGAAAAATTATTATTCAGTATTCCCATGAAATTCTGTTTCCTCTAAAAGCTATGTAATTGTACATTTTGTACCCAGCTCAGATGAGACTACAGTGAATACAACTTCTATTTAAATGAAGACAGGCTTGTCTAAATAAAGCCTGAAGCTCTTCTGTTCTTCAGAACAGAGTGCTTTGCCTGAGCCCTGCTCTCAGAGAGGGAAAGGGGGATTTCTGATGAACCACTAGGATTAACAGCACTCCTATATCTTGCTTAAGTACATCTACCTGGGTTGTAGCCCCTACTGTTGGTGGCAATATTAGTATCCAAAATTACAAGGATGTAACAACTGTCTAACTACTGAAGGCTACCTAAAGTAAAATCAAATATAAACAGTAGAAAGGTATTTTGTGGGGATAAAAAGTTCAAGATAAAATACAAGCTGTTTGGATCTGCCCATTCCTGCACATACTGCAACAAAAAAACCAGACATACATCACACATATCAAAGTAGGAAGACATAATTAAAAATTACGTAATTACAATGAAAAAATAAACAATGACAATTACATTTGTCACCTGAAGCACAATAGGACAGACTGCAGGTAAAAACAAATAATGTCTCCAGAAAATCTCTAAATTGCATTCAAATATTAAGACAAGTAGATGTTCCTACAAAGTGTGGGTATGCTCTATGTTGGCACAAAACAAGCAGAGTCTTGTTGTGGAAAAAAACAGCCCCTAAAAACCAGAGAGGTGGATAAAATCACTGCTAAAATAGAAGTAGAAGACTGAATGACAAACTCCAATAAGCAGCATGCAACAGAGCTAAAAGCAGACATCTGGACTCAATTTCAGCTTTGTATGACAACCAAACAGAAGCACCTTTCACCTCATATTATTATAGTTAAAAGTGCACTCTCTCTTCTGCAAGACTGAAACTTAAAATAAAGCTTAACAAAAGGAGAGACTGCACCTATTATCTTTAAGGGGACGATGGGAGAAAACACATGGAAAAAAAATGTCCTACACCTTTGCTTTTATCAAATACTTGTGAATATTTGTATCATTTTGGCAATGGGCTGTCTGGGAAAGTTGAGAGATTAAAAGTAACAAACCCATACACTAGGAGACTGACAAAAAAAAAAAAAAGGCCCATTAAGTGAAGTGTTTCGTTCAAGTTTAACTTCCTTTTCATGAAAACTCTACAAACATTTAAAAAAAGGAAAGAAAAACCACTCCAAACCTGAACACCCCAACAACCCCCCCATCACACAATCAGCGAGCTGTAGCTATGAAAAGGTAGGAACACAAAAATCACAGTACCATAACAAGATGTTTCCCATTGAGCTGGACACCAAGGAGCTGAACCTTTTTGTTAGTATACAAAGAACTGTAGGTTTTGAAATCCCTACTGATACAGTTCTACAAAGACTGAGCTATTACAGAGCCCAGCAGGCATAATCAAGTCAGGGATAAAAAAAATAAAATAAATAAAAAAAAATTTAAAAGTCTTGTTTTCTTTTCTACCCAAATTACTCCTCCGTGAAACACTCTAGATCTGCATTTTAAGTGAACAATAGTTAGAAATAAAAGCCATTAGAGAATTCCTCTACCAATGCAAAATTACATCTTGCAGTACACGACAATGTTTCATTCAGCCTAGTTAAGGTACCAGTCAATAGCACTTTCCAGGGTTGATTGATCATATATGCCCCACTGGAAAGAGCTGTGCTGTTTAGTCTAAATAGTCTGTATTTAATTTCTAGCCACCAGTGGCAAGGAAAAACTCTCATTAGAGAGTTTTGTTCTTTGTGCCACCTTAGATGTTTCCTTTTGCTTCATGCTGCCAGCCATCTTCCAGCAACTTCCACAATACCCCAGGTGAAATCCTCTGGTTTTTTTGGTTTTTTGTTTTGTTTTGTTTTCTCTCAGACAATGTATCTTGAGAGGGGGCTGATAAAAGCTGCACAGCTCACGCAGCCACTTTCCATTACAGCAGCTCTATCCAATATTGATTTGATACAGACCATCCAAAGCAAGAGACAATTCTAGAGGCCATCATTTCACAAGACTTGAGAGTCTTGAAGAGGCTGGTAACACTAGTTACAAGCAATTAACAGGGAAACAAATAGGATGAGAAACTGAATTAACAAATAGTTCAGGAGCCCCAAAAACAAGAAAGAAGAGACTAGGTGACAAAATAGAGTTCATAACAAAACCTGAAAAAGCTCATGTTAAATATGTCTCAGTTAAATTCTACTTAAACCTTCTTCATACCTTCAAATCCAAGGCTTTTATTACCTGCCCATCAAAACTTATGTGGTTGTGCTGGGTTTTCACCAGACTGTTCTTCACCATAATTCAAAGATGTCCATCAATCCACAAGCTCCAGACCGGCACCTCCACTTTCAACCCACTTGACAGGGAAGGTGAGCTTCAATTTTAACTTGCGTTTTTAGTGCTATAACGTCACTTCTTTCAACTGAACATTTATTGCAGGCCCACACACATCAGTGTGTTATAAGCAATAGTATCGACTTCAGTTGGGTGCTTGGTGGCACCTCCTGAGCAAATGGATTTCAGAGATGACTGCCACAGCACAAACTCCCTGCAGTGTCTAGCACTTAGCAGAACTGTAAAAAATAAACCAGACAACAAAACCCCAAATTGTCGACTTGCTCAAAAAGAGCCCATGCCCTTGGGATCAAGGTGAGGCATAAGCAGAGTAATAGAGACTTGTCCCATCCCTATCTTATATTGAAACAATAAACCTAATTTACTAAGATTACCTTTCAGAAGAAACCTACACAGTTTAAACAATATATGCAAATTACCTGGGAATATGCAAAGCGATCCATTGTGGAATTTGCATAAAATCTGAAGGAGAAAAGCTATGAAACATTTGGCACTTACACTTTAATCCTCCTGCTGTCTCCCCTGGCAGGCAGAAAGAGGGCCCTCTGCAAATCATCACAAAGCTCAGCGTTATTAATGGTCACACGCCTTAGAGACACTTCTGTGGAGAAGGTTTCCATAGCTAACATTAATATCTACACAGCAAATCACTTTTATTTCATTTTTCTAGTGCAGTAAACCCCAATGCCTCAATTACGATTGCTTCACAATATTGCAAGTCTTATGTTCCCAGACATTATCTCATAGAAAAAGAAATAAAAAAGGAAAGACAAGAGAGTGTAGGAGAGGAAAGATATTACTTACTGCAGCTACATATTTCTGTGTGCTGTTACAGCATTTAGCTGAGTGGAACCTGCATCTTTAACTGTTAATATAAGACCAATACTGAAAGTCATAAAAGCACTTCTGTTCTTCTCGGTCCTGCCTGAAAAACCACCCCAAGCGAAATATGTTCCTAGTATTAGAGACATCTAATTTTGGGCTACCTAGTCTACCTGGCCCAAACTAAAAGGAAAAGCCTTCTTAATTCTAACTTTACTTCCTCGTGTGGACACACCTGATGGAAAAAGTTTTCACTGAAAAGGAAAATAAAGCCTACCAAAAAAAATTCCCTAGCATGGTTAAGTCAAAGAAAAATAAATTGTTATTTCTCCGGAGATAGAAGTCCCTTTCTATCCCCAAAACATTAAAACTTTAGTAACCCAGTTATCTTCAATGTTTAGGGGAGTGTGTGTGTCATTAAGAAATTCTGTGTTTTCAGCCATTAAACATATGCAGATTGAGTAAGATCTTTGCATTCCCGAGGCGTTTTCCTATGTGAGACACGCCTAGCATGAAGGCTCGTATTATAGAGTATTTACTTGCCTTGCACATAATGAAATAAAGTTTTCAGTTATTTAATTCTCTAGCAAATAGAAATTGATATAGACTCCCACAATAGCTAGGAGAACAATAAACATACATTGGCATAACATCTTTTAAAATTGAAATGATTATTAAGATCTAAGTATGAAAATCTTTAGTTCATATTAAAAATTAAGTGGAAGCATTCAGCTGAAGGATCAGAGGATATGATTTGAAAACTGTGACCCATATTGCCTACGCTTCTGATTTTGAAAATAATGAAATGCAAAATAGAATACTTTCTAGTAAACATTAGATTGTTTCCTGTAGTTGAGGAATGGAAATCAAAACAAGTGTGGGAAATCTAGTACTGATCTATAAGGCTACCGCTTTATTTCTCAAAGCATTGAGCAAATCTGTGAGACCTCAGGTACTTTTCTGATTTGATAAATGAGCCTTGGACACTGCACACGTATTTGATTTTGCTGAATGTGAAATTTTTCAGGGAAGAGGCGGCAAATGCAGTCAATAACTCAGTGTGAGAAATGATCTGCACGACTGAACTCTGTCCCACTTTCCAACTGAATTAGGTTAGCTCAGCTGTCAGCCAAACAACCAGGCCCTTTCAGGGAGACTGCCTGGCACATGAAACGGTCCTCACCTGTCTTCAGCACAGAACAGCCAAGCCAAAATTCCATAATTTAAAGAAATTACTTCTTTAGAAATAGTATTTTTAACTCTGTTGGCTGATAGGGCTACCATTCTATGAAATACTTGAAAAGCATTTTTAAGCATCCTCCTTTAACAGTAGTACCACGTAGTGCCAATGAGAAAGACAGGGTTGCACAAAATGCATTTATTATTTAACACATCATTTAAACAAACAGATTTCAGACACAAATAGAGAGATTATTTGTTTTAAAATCTATAAATCTGGTTGTATTAGCAGAAAGCTTTTACTACAGTAGAAAGTTGTAGACCCTTGGAATGCTGATGAAGTGTTACACACCAGAAGCTACTAGCAATACTGAGCAGGTACAGCATTATCTGCAGGTTGTGTCAGTGTTACTGCACCGTCTTCAACCTTCACATCTCACCACCACTGAAATACAATTTACAATTCTGCTCAAAACCAAACCAATCTACATCTATTTATATCAATCTCTAAAGGCAGGAGTAAGACATGAAGTACTTAATGTTGCACAACATTTGAGTCTTTCTAATAAGAGAAATCATTTACTAATCCTAGGAAAATGGAAACAGCTGCAGTATAGACAGCATGTCTCTCCTATTTCCTACTGTACAGTAGAGCCCTATGGAAGATTTTAGTCAATACAGTGCTGTTTTGGATCCTGAGTAGCTGGAAAATATCACCTGGGTTAAGCATAATCACTCACTTCAAATCCTACCCTTCAATGCAGAAATATATGAGCTTAAAAAAAACTAGTTAGTGCTACAGTAGATTTGACAAGCTCTAGGCAGTCACTTCTCTATTTAATAATCTAAATAATTGTATGTATCTTCTTTTCAGCAATGCATGGCATAGGAAAGATAAGACTGGCAAACTAACTGATCCAAGCAGAAAGCTAAAAATATTTGCTAACCACTTTTAATATCAGATGCACATAGTATGAGTCTTGTTATTTGCAATTACTTATTCCACGTCACCGCCAGAGTTTTGACTAGAGTTTGAGTAGCATATAGCATTCACAAAGTGTTTTCAAAGTGAAAGACATTACACAAGCAATAAAGCTTGCCTGGGTATAATATCAAAATTCATGGCATATTTAACAATTTAAAGGATTTAATACATCAAAAGTAAAACTAACACAGTAGCTTATTTTCAAGAAACAAATTAACAGAAATATTTGACAACAGTTTATAAGCAAGGCTTATGGAGCTCACACACACACACTAATCATCTCTCGGTTTTATATCCGTCATTCACAAACTGTGGTCTGCATGCCAGTGGTGGAACAGGAGACCATAAATAGTGGTGCTCCCAAATCAGTGTCACAAAGACTTTCATTAATCAGTGAGAAATTTTGCAGGCCAATAGTAGTTTGAGTCAAATGAAGTTTTGATAACAGTTAATCTACCTGCTATTCCACCTGCTTGTCCGCTTATTTGCTTATCTTTCCTTCAATTATACATCAAGATTTTCAACAAATGAGGCACCTAAAGGGACTTCTGATTTCCATTAAGCATTGATCTGTCAGGCTTTAGTAGTCAGAACAGTTTCAAAGCAGCACTCAAAATTATCTGATCAGTCTTGAGAATCTTATGAATTTTTTTGAAATGTACCCGTTATAACTTATGTCTACACAGTCAAACAGTAGAAGATAAATACATATAGAGCAAGCTAAACATGCTAGTTAAAACTGTTAAAATAGTAAGTTTTCTGATGTTTTTTACATGGTGATTGTAATTTTCAGTGAATTACTACTGATGCTTTCAAAAAAGCATAGGTACGCATCAGTACAATTATCATCTTCCTTCATAGATATATGTCCCTATAAAAACCTCCTTTTGTGATTTGCCAGTGCCTAATCTGATGGTAATGAATGGTGATGCACTTCCTCCAGCCACCAGACCAGAAACTCAGAGCCCACCAGGACACATACACCATTAGAGGCTGGGGGCTAACTGGTTAGAAAGTAGCTTTCCAGAGGACAACCTGAGGGTCTAATGAACACCAAGTTGAACACGAGTCAGCAATGTGCTCTTGCTGCAAAGACAACCAACAGTATCCTGGGCTGCATTAGGAAGAGCACTGCCAGCAGGTCAAGGGAGGTGAGACACATCTGGAGTGGCAGGATCAAGATGAGGGGAGAAGAGACCTACAATGAACACCTAGTCCAACTGCCACTGGGCTTCTCCAGAGAGATACGGACCTACTAGAGTGAATCCAGCAGAGGACCATGAAGATAAAGGGCTTGGAGCTCCTAATGTAAGAGGAGAGGCAGAGAGAGTTGCAACTGTTTAGCCTGGAGAAGGGAATGCTTGGAGGGAGATCTTATCAATGTGTACAAAATACCCAGTTTTGCAGTACTGCATAATGACAGAGCCAGACTCTTTTTGGTGGATCCCAGTGACTGGCACAAACTGAAATTCATATGGAAACACTTCCCTGTGAGATTGGCTAAACACTGGAACAGGCTGCTCAGAGCAGTTATATAGTCTCCGTACTTGGAAATGCTCAAAACCCAACAGGCCACAGCCCTGAGCTACATACTATAGTTAACCCTCCTTTGAGCAGAAGGATTGGACTATACAATCTCCAGAGTTGTCTTCTAGCCTCTGCTTTCCTGTAATTCTGTGATCTTTGAAGAAAGCACAGCTAGAAGTCAAAAAACTACATTTCTGTACAGACAGGCTCCTTTTACCAAAGTCAAAAACATTCAAAAACAGGCAGAAAACCAGATAAATATGGGTGACTTTCCTATGAGAGGAATGGATAATACACATTGAAAGGAAAAGGCAAGCCACAATTTTATTTAATAACAACCTAATAGGAACGTAGGTCAAAGTTACAGCTTTCCCAGCATAGTGTCTCCTAAGGATACCATTATTTCGACCCAGATACCCAGCCAGGGAAAGACAATCTCTGTCTGTTGACATAAGGTCTATAAACTTTAAGCACTAACCACACTAGAATGTACGGGTACCACAGGTACAATGTGGGAATAAACCCAACTTTTAATAAAGAATACTTTTTAGACAAACAAAACAGCTGCCCAGTCTTGATTTTGGTTGTCAGGAAAATTTATTGACCAAAGCATGTGATTAATTAACCCACAAAATAAGCATGCATTTAGCTACACTGTGGCAAAGGAAGCAAGACGGTCTTGCAATATCTCTTATTTCATCCAGAAGAGGCATGATATCTGAAGTCTAAGTTGAAAGGATGCTTGTCAAGGGATGACCACTACTGAGCACACTAATCAGTGCTCCTGGTTCTGGTGATGATACCAATAACCTACATTCTTTACATTACTTTACATTTCTTTCCCTACTCCTTTTGTACAGTTACACTTTCCCAGCAGTGTGGCTTCTCTGCTAAGTGTTTCAAAGCGACAAAAAGCCAAGTCAGAAATATCAAGGGAATATTCCTGTTGACTGTGGACAGGATATCACGGGGGCTTTCCCAAACCTGCTGCACTTTAAGCATCCAACCTATTGCTTTGAGAAGCTTCTCACAGAAAGCTGTATTTTCTCTCTCTTACCACATTAAGACAGAAAGGCAAAAGAGAACAAAAGCAAGTAATCTGAATAACTAACCAGAAGTTGCTGGAAGATTAATGTTTTTTTTATTCAAACCCATTTTTTAAATGCATCCATTAGTGCAGGGTGATGCACCTGCATTTTGAAACAGTCTTTTTAGCACCAGCCTCCGCCTGCCTAGTAATGTGAGTGATAGGAATTCTTATTCAACTTAAGACATTAGATGCTCCCTATACAGCTAATGACATTTATATAGCTTCCAGAATTCTTGAAGATCTTCCTAACAGTAAAAAATATTGCTTGTCTTACATCAACCTCTTTGTGATAAAAGAGTCTAATTTAAAGCAATCAAATTTGACAAGCAGTGAATTCTGCGAACAAAGCGTATATGCTTTCAGACAGCATTAAAGGCTACCATACTGAAAATAAGCATACTGTAAGACTCCTCTACTCCCGTCACATACCCATTTAACAACTATTAAAACAGCATCAGGTCTCCTACAAACATTTCTATACATTCATTATAAGCTTTTATAAAATTCAGGAGCTAAACATTTCAGTCATGACCTAAATACTACACATTTCTTCTGTTTTCTCAAACTGGTACCCATTTGAATTCCTTCAACGTTTAAGTTGTCTGCAAAAAGAAACAAAAATTTTAAGAAAAAAATTCTGTTGCAACGCTGGTTAAAACAATGTTGTGTTCTCCTACCTTCCTTTAACCAAATTCCTGTTGACAGTTGAAGAGGATAAGGTTTACATATGAAGTTGCCACCACTTAAAAGAGCTATTTTTTCATCTTGTGAACTGCCTACACCTTATTGCTGCTTCATCCATTCCAAAAGGCAGCTGGCGCTCTCACCTGCTGTCTCTGGCCAGACAGGTATGTAGCTAGTATTATTCTTACAGTGATCTTCCACAGGAGCTCACTAAAACTTCATGTAAGAGGCTCCCTGCTCTCCCCTAATAATAGGCGTTCATCAAGTCTGTATCAGAAATATCAGTAAATACCTCTAATTGTCTGTTTCAGAGTGCAAAGAGAAGGTAGTATCTTATCAAATAAAAATTCTTGTATGCAAGAGTTGGAAGATATGCTCAAAACTTAGTTATATTAAATACCACACAGAACCCAGATGATAACACACTAGAAAGTAATTGGAAGTTTCAAATGCAAAAAATAGTAATCTTTTGATACAAGGAGAAAGAAGAAATATCAGCTACAACTCTTGGTAGCAGTCATTAAATCTTGTACCTAAATATCTCAGACTGTTTGCATTCTTATTGTTGAAGGTTCATTAAAAAAACCACAACTAAGATTACTAGGGGCATGAAACTAAACTTGCTAACAGGATGCACAAACAACTGAGCTATGGTTCAATTAAATGGACTTTTCAGCTCATTCTTGTCATTTGGGATTTTGAATCCTGGGAAGATAGATAGGACATATTTTCTTTCCATATAGGAAAAGAGAGGAGTTGGTCAGAAAAGTTGGGCAGAGGAGACAACATACTTTGCAAAATCAGCAAACAGCATTTAATTTTTTCGCTTCCCTAGCTTGTCAGGGATGATTTCACAGGAATCTCCATGAATCCTACAGATGCCATGACCATAACTTTAATGAAATGTCAGAAAAGGGTAAAAAGGGTAAAGGGACTTCCACGTTTCACAGTTCTATTCTCCCATTCATTTTTTCCACATCAATCAATTTCTGTTCTTTTCAACAGAACACTAAGCTAGTTTAAACATCCCATTCACTTACTACTCAATAGAAATAACATACTCCATAGTTCACTACCATTGATCTGTTGTAGATTAAATTAACAGTCATCATGCAGTTAATGGAAAAACTGATAGATTAACACTGGAGCAGAGAGCAATGATGGCTTCCAATTGGACTTTTGATATAATCCAACAGTTCAAAGAAGTAGAGTAATTTGTTGTAGGATTAGTGTGCCTTCACTGGCCTTGAGAGCCAGCCACACAGTTTTATGTGAGAGATGCTTTACAAGTGACAGAGAACTTTGTTTACATTAATAATTTACTTCTACCATATTACAGTATGTGATGCTTTCAAACCATGTTTGAAACAAAAAGCACCCAAGTTCACTATTCCAAGAACTAAGCCAAGAGCAGCAAGTTGCTTTTGCGTAATTCTGATTTCTCATTTTGATTTAGCTTTGCTGCATGGAGATATGTAAAGCAGGGTATGCACTTCACATCTTTGATCTTCTCTCATCAGTGTTAATTACTCCCATGTGCTGGCAGTGAGAGTGGCTGGAGCAATTAAATGATCATGACAGCAGTGGTAGCAGCTGTGGTCATAGCAGCAATCTCCTTATTTTCCTCCTCTCCTTCCAGAAAGGAGCCAGGTAATGGGAGGGAAAAGCCCTTCGCTCTCATTTCAAACAGGAGTTTGATGATCCTATTCTCATTGCTTTTTCTCCCTAGAGGATTTCACAGCAAGGACAGCTCCAGACCCTATCCTATAAAATTAAAAGCTCTACTGGGAGGGAAAGCAAAATGACACACAATCCACGGAGCCATAGAGTAAACACATGCAAAACAGAAGAGGTAGTGAATACATTCAAACAAATGGAACAGGAGGGACAATAAGGGCAGTGGAGTCAAAGACTTTTTGGTGGGTGCGGTTTGTTGTGGGGTATTTTTTTTTATTAAATAAAAACAAGAAGATGTAAGTATAGCAAAAAGGGACACTGAGTACTCCTAAGAGCACCCACCAGTTTCTGAAGAAATGCTGTGTACTACTGCAGACTTCCAAAGCATATTCTACCCAGAGGACTGATTAATATTAGAAACCAATCTCAATACCACGTAGTTACTGTGAGCCTCCTTTTTTCAAGTTTTCTCCTCTATCCATAGGAGTCTGGCTCAGTTAACAAACAAATCTGTAGCATTTCAGAGTGTCAAAGATTAGGCAAATGTAAAAGTGCCACTGAGTCCTGGGAGAGAGAGAAGGGGCTCGCTTGAGGAGGTTGTGTACTTTACAGGACAAGGTCCCCACAGCACCTGATTGTGCAGCCTCAGGTGGAAACAGAGCTACCCCAGGGACAATGGAGCAGCCTCTCTTTTCCCCACTGACCGTGACCAGACTGGTTGGGTAGCAAAGGCATCCTGATTTCCTCCTGCCTTTACCCCACAACTCCAGGAATCTTTCAATCCATAAGCCTTTTTTTTTAACCCACAAATGATACTATTCAATTTAAAAACTCAAGTGAGAAATACCAAATTACTAAACATTTACACCTCAGGCAAAGAAAAGATGTAGATCACTTTATGGAAAGCAATTCTAAAAATAGGAAACAAGGAGGCCATTGGAAAGTATGTCTATTATGCTCAATTACAATCAATGGAT
>JAOXJM010000001.1:29233316-29277896 GCA_026413425.1 Tringa solitaria | reverse complement strand
AAATCATTCTGTTTAATCACCATTCACCTGGTAAAAACATGTGATATCAAGACATTTACATCAGCGTTAACAGGAACAAGAGCCCAGTACCACAATTTTTTTCCTATGAACTCTTGCAAAAGTTCAGATTTGTAAAATTAAGCTATTATATGCTTTCAAAGAGACAGAAAAAAGCAGATTTGTCACACTTGAAAGTCTCATGGCCAGATCACAAAATAAGCGATTGCAATGGTGGCTCAAAAGTCTTCAGCACATAAACATCACCAGAAAAAACACAGCTTTATTTATAGCAGTAGCTTTTGAAATTGTATTTATTCTATGTGTTTTCGTTAGTGTTATTAAAGCTCCCCAAAACTGAAGTAGTAAAACTATTTAACAAAACCCATACAATTCTAGAAAAGTTTAAGATATCAAATCTTATGTCCATACTGCTTAATCATACAAGTCATCTTAGTCATGGACAGAAAATAGAACAATGCATTTCTTTCTTCTACAACCAATTTAACCTGGATCCTTCAATTTCATTTGCACTGTCAGACTTGCTAGATCTTTCCACAGACTAAAAACATAGCCTGAATGTACAACTGAAGTACTGAGATATTTTAATATTTAGTGTTTTTACTGAAACCTTTTAATCTTCAAAAATTTCCAAGCTGCATGAAGTACAAATTCAGATATAAAAAACTGCCATAAAAGAGTGAACAAATCAAATATTGTTCCTATTTACCAAGGAAACACTGAAATAATTTAACATGCATTTTATGAACATGAAGTACATGCTAAGTACATCAGCTAATGCAGATAGCATCACCTTTCCTCTTTACAGAACTACAACAAATCACTACAGAAAGTCTCCTAACTAATACTGAATTTGTCAGGATTTTTGCAGCAGGAGCATGTGAAGGGTAGTTAAAGCACAATCTGATGTTCTTAGGCTCCTTCTAGATGACATACACTTTACTATTTTGCTTCTTATTCATCTTCACAGCAGTGAAATTCACAGTAGGGACCACAGACTAGAATAACAATTCCACAAGCAAATGAGATCCAGATGACTTTCTCGAAATGTTTCATAGTGGTTTATAATACACTGCAAGATTTGTTTTTATCTGCATCGTTACACACAGGGGAAAAATCCCAGCTACAGCAGCTATTATGGAAAACAAGGACAATTCTTAAAAGAATTAAAATACTTTACATGGTATGTTTGTGCTCCTTTCCCCTATGTATTAAATAATGGCAATAGTCATAGAGTTTACTGCCAATAAGACAGTAGCATAAGTGTTATCATAAAAATGTCATATTTACACACAAGATACTACATCAACTGCTTGTTCCTTTCTAACAAGGAATTGACAATGGTAGAGGCTAGACCTCCAGCTCTCACATACTGGGAAAGGGAAAACATGCAAATATGTATTGATAAGACTGTAATTTGTCTTAGGAGAAACTGAAAAGCCTGTTTACTTAGAAAAGCAGCTGAAGACCAGAGTTTTCAAAAAGATTACTATAATGGAAGAAGTGGCTTTACAGAGGCTGATTGCACTCAAGAAGCTTCTTACTTGTTTGAAAAGAGATGTTTTTAGTGCCAGAAGTGTACCTTCAAAACAAGCAGAAGTAGCTGCTAAGTGAAAAAAAAAAAACTGACCAAATCTAGTACAGCTCTATCATATGTACTTGAATCTATGCAACAGTCATCTCATAAAAAAGGCTTTTTGCAGTGAAAATGAAACACAACTTCAGACCAGTAGTTTTCCCCAACTGTCATCTACCTTCGTTTCAAAGGTTGGAATTGCTGCTTTTCTCCCCCATCCACTTGTATTTGTGGTTCGTCTTCCATGTCAAAACTAAGCAAAGCCCTTAAGTGTACAAGTACTATTTAAGTATTGTGCTGAATCATCTCTAAAAGCTGCAATTAGGGATGAAAGGACAGGGGTACAATCCACAACTTGCATAACTAACCATAAAAATCAGACATCCTTAGATGTTGAGATCTGATGGAATACAATCAAGCCTGTGGGGAAGTACAAATTCAGTCTCAAAACATTAGTGCTTTTGATAGTCTATGAAATCAAATATTTTGTGAACCAAGCAAGGAGTAGATAGAACAACTCAGAGAAAACAAAAAAAAAAAAGAAGCAATGAACAATGAGTTGCTGGAATAGGTAAAAAATCCCAAAGAGAATTCTCTTACAATGGCAGCAACTGGGAAGCAGCAGGGATGAAAGAAGAGGTAGAGTCAGTGACAACTTCTTACAGGTATTCTTTTGGGTTGTTTTGGTTTTTTATTTTAAACACAAACCATCAAGGAAATATTTTATACTTAAAAGAAAAAGACCCAATTTAAACTTATTGCTTTAGCTGTACATTAGGATGGCGATATAATCATTGAGTTTTCAGTTGCATGCTTCTGTTGTATCTCTATTGTATTTCCTCCCTTAAGGTTTCTGTTACTCTAATATTCTAAGGCACTAAACAGAGAAGAGTCTTAGCATGCTGGGGACTGTGCAAATAAGTAATGAGAGAAAGCTGTTACCCACAACACTTTACAATGTAAACAAAGGGTAAAGAAGAGAGAAGATACCACTCAGTGAGGCTCACACCAGCACCAGCTGAACCAGAGGGATGCAGGTCTTCCGATTCTTGGCCACATCTTATTTAAAATATAAACAACTCCACTTGTCTCCATCATCAACACTAATAGTCTTCCTGCAAACCAGACACTTATCTGTTCTGGAAACATATATAAACCTAGTATTCTGTTCTAGAAACATATACAAGCCTAGTATTCTCATCATCCTGACATTGAGCTGTTTCTACATTTTGCTTGAAATGAGAGCATCTTAATTATAATTGAATATTTACATGCATTTCAGTATGCAAATAGTCATATACCAAATACCACATGGGACTGTTTCATAAGAGCTAGTCTGACTAGCTATCACAAGACACCTATTGGTAGCAGTTAAACCAGATGTAATACAAATTACAGAAAGCAATTCTAATGGACTCACATTTTACAACAAGCATAGAACCACAGAATAGTTTGGGTTGAAAGGGACCTCTAAAGGTCATCTAGTTCAACCCCCCAACATGAACTGTTCTTTTACAGGAAAAGCATTAGTGAGCAAGTCAGAAAAAAATAATGCTGTACTATTTAGGATTCATTGTGCAGAACTAAACAGCAAGATGAGACATTTATGATTTCAACTTTTTCTTCTTATGTTTTGGAAGAAAGCTGATGAAAACACTAGAGAACTTCTTCAAAAACACAGCCAGCTTTCAAGCATCCATGATACATTTTCCAGTTACAAAGCAATCATGGCAAAGGAGGCAGAGACAAGAATGATCAGGGGCCTGGTGGATAAGCTGTATCACTTCCAGTACGAGCATGGATCTGAAAAAGTTACTACTATTTTGGCTATAAAGTTGAGCTAGTTTTATGCAAAAGCAGCTCAAGTATATTAAGACCATAATCCTGGAATCGTGACCATAGCAGACTAAATGCTGCAGAATCCTCCAGTTCTCATGTTCTAGTTGAGCATAGCCCAAGCTTGTAAACTCCAAGGCACACAAGTTTCAATACAGCTTTGTGGTAGATCCCTCAGTTCTGTGGAATCTGGGAAGGTTTATTCACGGGGACACCGTGCCAGGTGCCTGCTGGCCCCATACACTTGCTGCAATGATGCAGAGCATGAGAACTGCAACAATGCTTGTTTGGTTTTAGAGTCATTTCAGGTCCTACAAGGCTTACACTTAGCTGAGGTCAATAAATCCTGCTAAAAACAAGGCAACCATCACAGAGTCACTAAAGTGTTACTGTACTACATTCCTAGCATTGCCTAGGTTTTTTCCCACTTTGGGGTGTGCACGTTTTACTCGCTCCATTTAAAACAGTTACAGAAATATTTTCCAGTCTAGAGTCTTTAAAGGAGAACAATACTATTTCAATGCAAGCTACAGGGTTAGTCTCCTGAAGGTGTCATTTTTCAGCTGAAGTCACAACTAATTAGCCCAAGCCATTTCACAGCCTGCCCTCAGTGTCTAACAATTACTGCTGTATAGCAACTTCCTTGTTCCTATGAGCTGCAGAGCAGAAATCTTCACATGGCCACAGGCTACAACACACTACCTGCCTGAAAAATCAAGTGAAGGAAGAAGAAGTTTAAAGAGCAGACTAACACATTAATGAATTGGGCTTGGGGTTCTTTTTTATTTTATTTTTTTTAAACAAACATTGTCAATAACTTGATCTGACATTAAGAAAACGTATGCCTTCATTAAGACATGTCTGAGATTCATATTTGAAGTTTCAGCTAGAAAGAGATACTTAACACGGTTTAATTTTTCATATCCAATATATATAAAGTATAAGAACTTCCTTTTTCAAGATTTTCCTATCAGCTGTAGACATGAATACATAAAGGAATTAGTGTCCAAAGGACCTAGACAGAATTAGGTTCCATTAGCCTATATCTATATAAGCATACCGTAACATCTGCTCCAGATTTACACATCAGCAAAGCAAGATGATTATGCAAATAAGGAGAATGTAATGTTGCCTGCATTCAGGCAACTAGATGGAAATATTTCTCCAATAACTTCTACTCTTCCATTAAAACAGTCAACTTCAGGAATGTACTACCATTTAACAATAAAGCCACAAACTTAAGTAGTATTGATTGTAACACAGTACACATGCAAGCAGTTCAACAGTTAACCACAGGGAACCAACAGCCTAGATTCCTGAAAATAGAGAGAATCAACTCTGAGGGAAAAAAAAATAAAAATGGTTTTTGCACCATAACTTTCTGCTTCTTCTATAATTCCAAGTATTTATGAGGGACAATAAATAGTTACCATTTTTGAGATATTTTCCAAAGTATACAAAGCACTCTAGAATATTTAAAACTACCATATCCACCAACTCCCATGTTAATATTTTAAAGAAGGGAAGGGACTCTTATGTATCCAGATTGCTGGATAACTAATTCAGACAGAAATTTAAGTAGTTGCAGTTAGATGACCTTCTTTGGAGGACACCGCACTTTACAATACCTACTACAAATCTATATTTCAATTTGAAAGGAAAAGCAAAAAAAAATAATCATTTTCCTTTTTTTGTATGCTAGCTCCATTTCTTCATCCTCAAATCAGGAAGATCTCTGCATAAGAATTCAGGAACCTAATACACGCAAGCAACATGGGGTGCACAATTCCCCACCTGCATCCTGGCATCTGCCTTCGGATAAAAATAAATTGCTCCTTACAGTCCATCAAGTAAACAGGCTCACGCTCACTGTCTTAAACCAAAGCTTCCACTAAAGCCCTCAGGTTGTAATGGAAGCTTCATTGGGCTGGTCCTATACAGGTTGTTTCAAAAATTTGTATTTTTGATCAGCCATTTAGCCATTATAGGATATATTTTAAGGTGTCTCAGATGTCATTGTAACTGTACACCATGCATTTAACCAGGTTTCTAAATACACAGATGAAATCTACAAAAGACCTTAGTAGTTTCCGCAAAAGTTATTTCTGTAGATTCTTACAGTAAATAGTTGTGTGTTGCCCAAACTGCTGAAACCTCTGCAAGTTTCTAGTCATACACTTGACTGGCATTGAGGGATTAGGGAGAAAAGAAGGTCTCCCATCCCCTACCAAAGGTTTAGTCCGGCAAACACTCTCTAACAATTTATAATTTCACTGATGAGACTGAAGGAAAGAAAGCACACATGAAGCGTGTTGAACTTTCTGGCTCTGCCTAAGAAAGTCATATTTGGGAATAAAACTTGGAATATCCTAACACAAAAAGCATAAAATCTTGGTGTTCAGATCAAAATCTAGGACTTTCCTCAGCTGCCTCTGCAAAAGACACACTGCTCAGCAGAGCTGCTCCAGCTGAAACACTCGCTCACAAGTAGAAGCTCACAGGCCTCTTTCCATAGAAAATCTGATCCTGACTTCGTGTCATTTTTGATCAGCAAGAGGCCAAATTTAATAACTCTTCAGATAGGCTACAAAGTCCAAATCCTATTTTGGGTGAAGATAAGAGTACAGAATTTAACAGGGTTTTACACCGGGGGCGGAGGTTGGGTGAGTTCCTTCTCTTGGTCCTACATACATTTCACTAGAAAGAGACGCTCAGACCTAACTGCAGTCTATTTGAGAAGGGCTGGGTAATAGCTTGGAGAGGTTTACATCTATATGAGATCAAGTATACGGTCACAAATATTTCACACTTGTTCAAGGCCTCTCTAAAGTTGTTACTTATTCAATCACATTAGAATCATAGAATGGTTGGAGTTGGAAGGGACCTTAAAGATTGAGTTCCAACCCCTTGCCATGGGCAGGGACACCTCCCACAAGACCACGTTGCTCAAAGCCCCATCCAGCTTGGCCTTAGATACTTCCAGGGAGGGGGTATGTGTTAAGTATTAAACAATATTTTTTTATAAAAGTTGAAAAAGCTAGATGAGTAACAGGAGATGATTGAGCTTTTGTCTTTGTTTCTTACCTTCCTACTCTACTTTTAGTTGCTAGTAAATTATTTTTTTCTGAGTCAAGCTTGTTTTGCCTGTGACAGTAATTGCTAAGTGAACTCTGTCTTTATCTCTACACACAGGCTTTTCCATCCTACTTTCTCCCCCTGTCCTACAGAAGGAAGGAGAGTGAGAGAGCAGCTGGGTGGGTACCTGACAGTCAGCCAAGGTTAACCCACCACTCCAATATATATGCTTATCCTCAGTACCAGTTTTCTTGAGTCATAATCCTTCTATGACCCACTTGAACCAGTTATTAGCAGCTTCCATCTGCTATATAAATAGGACAACTCAGATTTTTTGTTAGTATCTTCCCACTGCAGAGAATAAAGGATAGCAATTTTGAATTATAATGGCCATCTAATTTCTAAATAACGGGATAGAAAGCATCATTCAGGGTTACAGGCTACACTTTTACTTCATGTAATTGGCTCAAAGCACCCATCATTGAACTTTTTATAGAACTTATACATATGCCTAATATACTTGGAGGAGCCACTTATTTTAAGTCTGTCTTTTCTTGAATTCCTTCTCCATTAGGTAAATTATGTTGAACAGTCAGTTTAGACAAGTTAACCATGCCTCAATATTCATTTAACTCCTCTTAGCTCAAAACAGTACAGAACTTTATGATAAGCACCAAATCTTTTATTTCATGTACACGAACTTAGTCAGAGACCCATTCCATCTCTGTAATTACCATGTAATTGCCTCTGAAACCCTCTACACCAAATGCTTTCAGGCTTTTACCCTGCAGTAATCTGGCCAGCATTTTCCTCTGAGCATCCTTTGTGTTTGTGAATGCACAAGACAACCATATTCCCACACAAAGGCAGAAGAAACAGGGAAGACATCCAAGACAGCTTCTAGGTACGTGTGCACGCACATACACGTCAAGCCACAGAAAATGTTTGTGGAAAATGGTGCTGTAGATAGAAAAGCCAAACTGCAGAAAGGGAATGAACTTATGTCTACATAATGTGCAGAATTTGCTGGAGAAATAGGTGTGCACCCATAATGTTTCCATCATTTATTAAATTTCTGCTTTGAAGCCAAGTTTCCTTCTGATGCATTCCTAATATTTTTTATGCTTAATCTAGCAGGACAGCAGGAATAGAAAGACCTTTCCAAGCCTCAATTTAACATATACCTCTTAAAATATGTTTTAATTAAAATGTATGTAATTTCTTCATAATGTCAGTAATGTGACAGAAAATGGAGGAACCTTTCGGACAACATGAATCAAGCTTGTAACAATCTTTAGTTCAGATTTACAACAGTCTTCTACCAATGGTTGTTAGCATTTCCAGAACAACTATTTTAGGCATAAGGGCTTCTAGTGAGGATCACTGAAGAAATGCATTCAAAACAATAATACATCAAGGCAATTCCCCAATAACCTTTTAGAAATAGCTGTGCATACGTATGTTCCTGATACACACACACTCCCTCCAACCAGGCAAAGAACAAAGAAAATCAGCATAAGATCCTGCAGTCTATTCCAAATCAGGATTCTAAAAGCATAGCAAAAACTTCTGAAAAACAGCCAATTGCAATCAACATTCATAGGAATTTTGTTGCCTGGTTGCTTTCTTTTTTGTTTCTCCTTTTCAACAACAACAGTTTCTGTTTAGAATATCTTACACTTAGAAAATTAGTTACATCAAGTGTACAGTAGTGTGGGACCTGTACCCTAATTTTCTTTTTCAAATGAAACCTTGTGCCAAGGAAAGGCATTTCTGGTGTTTGTCAGCCTTAAGAACTTTCTCCTAATTTCTAGAGCATGCCTGATAACTTTTGAAAAAAGGTGCAAGTTCCTCATAGTACTCATTTAGCACTTTTGTGGTTGTAAATAACTAAGTTAACATCAGTACATTGTGATTTATCTTTTTCTTTCCAAAACCTTTATTCAATTCTCTTCCTACATCAAATGAAGCATCCTTCCTTTGCATTTTGATTGAGCCAAAGTATTTTAAGAAACACTCAACTTCAAGCCAAAGTTCTGTCTATAATTCATCAATTCTTTGAATCTAATTTCTTAATTCTTAAGGGCAGTTTTTATTAACATGTTTATCTCCAACTCTCATGTCTCCAGTTAGCCACAACAGAGGTTTTAACTCAATTCGCATTTGCCAATAGTTAGTTCGGCCTTTCCCCCATTGCTGAATTTGCAGAAGCTGCTTGGTCCAAAAGGACTGTAATTTCTAAAATACTTGAGATGCAATTACTACCCAAGGAGAAAAAAAAATAATTCAGTTTCAGAGACTGAAACCAAGTATGTCAGAGAACATCCAACCAGATTTCTCAGACTGTGTCAATATGTTTCCCCTTGTGCAATGTTCAGAGCTGCTTTGAACTGCACATGTTTGACTGCTCAGAAATTGGCACATCACCCAAGGCCACTGACACTCAAATATACAGCTCATCACCAACCTATCTGAGAAAACACAGAAAAAAAAACCTGTTTGAGGAGACTGGTACATTCTACACAGCCAGACCATAAGCACATAGACATTCTGTATTTTAAGTCTCACTATTATTCATTTGGTGAGTACTAGGACCATTTTGGTAACAGTAACTCCACATTAAGCGAGAGTATGAACATTTAAGGGGGCAGAGGGAAAGTATCATAGGCACAATGAACATTAACAACCTTGTGATTTCCTGTGCTTCCAGGTTGACTCTGTATGGAAGGAGTAACTGCTTTCTTCAGAGATTTTCCTCAAACTCTAACCACTGACTTAAGCTGCGGACTGGCTCTAAGCAAGTTGAGTGGTTTTGAGACTGTGTACACAGTCTTTACACATCTTGCCTTCTTTCTTTTTTCCATATGCATACTTATTCTGAATTTGTATATTCATGGAAGACTCATTATAAAAAGCAACCCTGATACTGGTAGAATGAGTTCTGTCCCAACAGCTTTAACTTTTTCAGATTTCAGAGGCTATCTTCTGCAGGAAGCAAAATTAAGACAGTAATAAAATAGAATAAAAGATTTAAGACAATCCACTTGCTTTCCACTTCCCCCCGCTTTTGAGGTTATTTTCTACAACTCTTTAAATAACAAAGGACTTCAGTGCATATAAACACAGTTACAGGTTCCAAAAGGGATAGGCTACAATCACAAAGAATGCAAGAGAAGTGGTTTCTAAAAATATTTCTCTGGTTTCAAAACATGGCATGATGGAAAAAGAGGAACCAGCACTGTCAGTATCACTCCCTGTGAGGGAGTAGGAAGACAGAAGAAATATTTCACAATCATTAGAGAGGCTCATTACAGCTGGGGGTTGAGCTGTGTCCCCAACTTCTCCTCTGCTCTTTTTGTGGAACTATATTGAAGTGACAGCCCTATAGTTGCATTCTCTACAGCATGAAATTCACATTTCACATGGTTTCAAGCTAGATCTCTGCCCTACGACATCTTATTTCTTAGCATCCTGTCATGACTATAGGGCAAATGATAACTTATACTGCCCTTTGAGAAGGGAATAGCAGGTCCAAACCATGATCAGGCAACGATGACCCACACGATTAGCTGAAGGTTTCCCAATACATGTGGAAACATACAGGGAAGTCCCTTTTCCTAACTTTATCTATGCCTAACCCTACAAACATAAATAAGTTTTTTCCTGAAGAATGAATTTACACAAAAACCAAAAAGAAATCCCACTTCTCAAACCTTTTCTCCTTTACAAAAAGGAAATGCTTTTTAAAGCATTATTCCTCCCAGCCAGCCCCCACTAAGTTATACATGGCAAAGAGTAACTACTGCCCACCACAAAGCAGTAACAGAAGACAACCAAGTCATAAGAATTTGAGATACCTAGCAAACATCCACTGAAACACTGCCTTTAACTTGAGCAAGTCAGTGACTAAATAAAATTCATATATGCTAACCCATCTGCAGGAAAGAAAAAGCAATTTTTCAACCAACCCAGTAGTCCCACAGCTCAGACACTGTCAAGAAATAGTTTGTCTAGAGAACTGAAGTGGTAGATTAAATAATATAATAAATAATTGCTCTGGATGAACCACCAAGTTGAACATTAGCCATTGCCTAGGACCAATCTAAATGCTCCTTTTCCAGTTGTGAACAGCGGTTTGAAGAAGCAGAAAAATATTTATGCTTCCTTAAACCTTCTACTGCATTGAAGTCATGAAATAAAGAAAACAGTTATAAAGTTAGGGCATGCTATGATTTTTTGGTATGACTGATCTTACCTTGAGGTCAAAAGGACAATTGCACACATGTATTTTCGTATCTAAATAGAGGAAAGCTTATTCTTCTGTCCTGGAAAAATCTTTATCTTGCCAGAGGGCAAGAGAAACAGTGGCAAAGTATCTGGAAGTAAGAGAACCCACCTACAGAAAGGTACTCCATCTCATAAAAGCAACATGTTTTGTTAGTGAATTATGAACAAGGCAGAAGATAAAATTTCCCTGGGGAAAATAACTCCTTGCAAAAGCTTTTTTACAAATATCAGAAAAAGGAAAAAAATGTCCTCTTTGAGGACCGACAATATGGAGACCACAGCTTCTTAGTTTTGCCAAAGCAAATTTTAGATTTAGAGCAGTAGAAATGCATCCTAATGAAGGGATATTAGAAAGAGTTGTTCTCCCTGAAAAATAAAGTCCCAAAAGGAGCAACATGGTAGAGATACACAGTACAATGAACAGCACAGAGAAACTAGGTCAGGAACATCTATTCAACCTTCCTCATGAAATTACAAGTAGAAAATTCAACTGAAAGGCTACTAAATTAAAACTGGTAACACAAAAAGATTTTTCATGTAGAAATTTTTGTTTATACAAGTAATTACTATGTCTAGTTATGTCATAGTTTGGGCCAGACTGGCCACTGAAACAAGTGACAGATGCTCTCTGACCTCTCTCCCTTTAGAGAAGAGAGAACATGTCCGTTCAGGGAGACAAGTGAGTGAAAGAAAGAGACTTAGGAGTTTAAATGAAACTACTTCAATGAAATATTAATAATAAAATAAGAAGAAATTAACAAAATATGTACTGTATATACAAAACCATATCAAGCTCCCAGGATGACAATCATGTCACCAGCAGGCACTGGCAAAGTCCCAGACTTGACTCAGCAACAGACGGGAACTGGATCCAGGAATGCACAGACAGGGATCAAAGGCAGATGAAGAGAGCTCTCTTCAGATGCAAGCCATTGAAGAACGAGCTGACCCCTTGATTCCTCAGCTTTATATACTGAGCATGATGCATATAGGATGGAATACCCTGTTGGTCAGTTCTGGATCACGTGTCCTGCCTACTCCTCCCCACAAGTGTGACCCCTCTACACTTTTCCACTTCCAACCCTCTAACAGGGCATACAACAAAATTAGCTGACCTTAGTTGTTATAGCAATATGTATAAGAAAGAACATCTCTGCATACCATTCCTTGGTGTAAATTAGAAACAATCTGGTCTTATCATTCTGGAAGCAGACAGTGTCTGTTAATTTCAGGGAGTTCACTTAGAAGATGTTTAGCTAAAAAGTAAAATTAATGAAGAGAAAATTTGTTGTGTTTTACCTCAAACCAGGACAAATTGCAGCAAGAAACAGAAGGCAAATGCTTAGTAAAACTGCCAGAAAGAACTGGATATTTGCAAGGGTACCCAACACCATTAGAAGCAATATATAACATATGAACTATTTTGAAAGAGCTCAAACCCACAAGATCTAGGGGACACCCATTACCCTATAATCGAGAGGAGCCCTTCCCCATTGGCAGGTTTTGTGGCTCACAAGCAGCTCTTTTCACACCTCCCACTGAAACAGACCCCAGCCTCTTGGAAATGAATCACTCCTCCAATTAAAAATGTGGTTTCTGTATTCGTACAAGAAAGGCTACGTGATCCATCTGTAAGAGATAATTTTCCATTTTACAATTTTGTCCTGTGCAGAAAAGAAAAAAAGCTCATTTGTTTCTAAGCAGAGCTGAAACACTGGTAGTTCTGTTCCATCCCAGTTTACAGTGATTAAAAGTATTATCAGTAGAGCATAACTTTGTCACATGCATATTTTACCTCAACTGCTCAATTCTCATTTCTTTTCAGCACATATAGTTAGAGAATGCAGTTTTATTTTTAATTTCTAGCTATTGTGAAAGAAAGATTTTTTAATGCTTATCTAATTACAGATTACTAAATCAGGGTGGGGTGTTAGATGTCAAACAAAACCAGTAACTGGCCATTCCATTTGTCTTTAATAGAAAACGTACACTAATTAAATACATAGCTACAGCAATCTAACTTGCAATATAGTTTCATTAATTGTCTTCCAAACTTTTAGGGAGCTAAAAACACACAGAATCAACATGGCTGTACGTGTCAATCCTTTTCAACTTTCAGTCTTACCCTCTTGATGTTTTGGACACAAACACAAAAAGCATTTAGAGTTTTCTAAATGTTTACATTTGGAAGTGAAGCAGTATGTCCATAAAACACCAATAAAAGGTTAATTTCCTGAACTCCTGCTAAATCCTGCTTGATCTTTCCCCATTTTGGTTGCTTTAAAGCAATTTATTGCTGTTCCAGTACCCAAACCCTTAGCCCAGGAATAGAACACAAAGGAGTTATGGCCAACGGTTTAAAACTGATCAGAGGCAATGCTTTACTTACCTGCAGGAACTTAACAAGAAAGGATTATTGCCAATGAACAGTCAAGTTAAGCTCCTTGTATCAAACAGAATAAACTGAACAACAGTTGAAAGATATTTAACTGAACAGCAGAAATGTTGTAAAAAAAAAAGAGATCAATTACTTTGGGAGTTATGTGCTGAGATTTATTTATTATACATTACATTAAGTTTTAACAGTTATTTTCATAAAACACAGCATTACATATTTCAAGCAACACAACTCAAAGTGTTTGCTGGCAAAACTTGAAATAAACCCCCAGAAAACTACCTCCATTTTACCATCCATTATACTGCAGTCCAGTTTGTATTAGCCACTGTTGTCATGGTTATCAGTCCCATCAGAATTCATAAGTGAGTTTCTCATTTCCTATCTCCCCACACACCATGAATAATACCAGCTATCTATTCCACAGAGTTCATACCTTACATTTTTATTGCCTGGCTTGGTCTTTGTCACCTTGCAAAGTGGTTTTGTTTGTTTGTTTTTAAACTACTAAACATGCCCAATGTCATGAGAAATAACACAGACTAGACAGGCTGCATTCAAAAACAGACACTCAGGAAAAACTGTAGAGGAAGTAAAAAGAAAATGCTGCTCTCAAGAGTTTCATCTTCATGGACACTGGCTCTGTGGTTTCTACAGCAAAAATACTATAAATAGCCCCTTAGCTCCCAGGTCACCTAATCATTCAGAGAATTTGCTGTCTTGGGAAATGTCATTGAGAATATCCCTCATTATTTTGCAGAATTCAGAGGTTGAATTTATTCAGTTTGCCATGGGGGCTCCATGCAGTCAGTAGAGAACTAGAACAATAGGGTCTCTAAAACAACCAACACTTCTGTTAGGGGGACCTGGAAATTGCTAGCTTGTTTCCAGTAGGAAAGAATTGGTTTATTCCCCCACTTCCCCCCGAGAATATTTTGATAACTCTGCCTAGATATCCTGAAATTACTCTCACTCAACAGGATAGTAGGGCCCCTAAACCAAGATCACATGAAAAGCAGAACTGAAAGCAGGGGATGAGATGGGTTACTTCCAAAGAGCTCTAGTCTGCTAAGTCACTTTCATTTTTTAATTAAGTTTTGCAGTTTTTGAAAAAGCGTATCTCAATTCACATACTTGGAATGAAATCAGGTATTTAAGTCTTTCCTTTAAGTATTTACTTTGATTCTTGATATTGGTTTTCTTTGGATTATGACGTGGCAAAATATTCAAGTTTTTTTCAACTCTTACTCAATGTCCTAGAAACTGCTCGGTGATAAAACTTGAAAGTGTCTTCTTTCCAAGAACATCTGCCACAGCAATTCTTCAAAAATCCCCAAAGGGTAATACTGCCCTTCATACACAGGTTCAGCTCATTATCACCACCAGACATTGTTTGATGTTACAGAGAGGACAACAGATCTATAAGACCATATGATAAAAAACCCACACAGTTTCTACAATTCAAGATGATCTCTTAATATTCTACAGCAATTCAGTATGTTATAAACCCAAGTAAATATTTATCTAAAAGGGAAGTTCAGCACTTGAAACCGAATTCTTCCTAAGAAAAAGGCATTTCTTATTTTCCAAGGACAAAACAAAAATTTAAGTGGCTAGGTATGGTACCCTTTATTTGTAAGCAGGTACATTTGAAGATTCTTTAAAGTACAAAGCACAGGAAAATAATGTAATGTGCTTTTTCCTAATCTAATTAAAAAATTAAGTATGGAAGCTATATTAGGAATTCTACTGTTATAAACCTACTGACATCCTGACCTACATAACTCACTTGAAAAGCTAAAATTCTACTGAAAATCATAAATGTCTTACAGAAATAAGGAAATGGCTCCCAAGACAGCTAAAGGTAAATTGAATTGTGAGATTTCCCTTACTGTTCTTATCACTTCACAATTATTGCTGCTCTTCCAGACATGAATATTCCAAGAACCAGTCTATTTAAATTCAGTCAAAACCTTTGACTTTTTTCCCCCAAAGTGTTATGAAATCATGATTTAAGAATTGTTCTGTTCAAAGAATAAAACCAGGCACAATCAAAAACAGGGGAAGTTTGTTAGCCACCTTACATGTCATCACCTGAAAGTTATAGTCTTTAATATAATCTCATTCAATCCTTTATTTCATTCTGCTTTTCCTAGCAGAAGTAGGCTTATACAGTGAACATACACCTTTGACCCATACATTTGTAACTTCTACATGCTGACTCTTATCATATCTAGTGAAATCTTTAAACATTTAATAGAATATCCTACAATAACAATGAACTACTCTCCTCTTCCTCCTAGATTTCTTCAGGCAAAAGTGCCCGATTTCATGGTCTGCATAGTAACATATAAACATTCAGTCACTGTTCAGTCAGATTTAGCCAACAACCTTCAAACCCAAGGAAGGAGTATTGTCCAACCTTCCTCCACCATGTGAGGAAGTACAGACCCATCACTCAGCCAAATCACAGACATTATCGGTTAGATCAAATTCAGAGGTGTACGTTCCCCCCAACTCCACTTGCGGAGGACTCAGGAAGGCAGAAAAGAGCAAACCATTCATCCTGCAGAAAATGGTCTGCTTCTTCCTCCCACAGGAAAAACGGAGGACCGCAGTGGAGTGAAGACTTTGTGACAAGGTCAGGCAGAATGTGCTCAGCTAATAAATTTAAGTGGGTTTTACCTGTGATGTAAGTGATCACATTAAGAATTCCCCTCTCCCCACACCATTCAAACAGCTTCAGAAAAGAAAACCCCTAGTTCTATGCAAAGAAGCATCAATGTCCACGTTCAATCCTTTTAAAAACCAAAAAGCATTAGGGCCACAAATTTTTATGATAAAAGGTTAAGTTTACCACAGGAGAAGCTCAAGTTAATAGAACTATGCATGTATAGAACAGCCAAGAGGTTGACCCTAATTAACTCTGCTGCATCAAAATATGTCTTTAGAAAAAACAATTACCATGTAAATACAATGACTTCTTGTTATCAACACACAGCTGGGGTCTACTCATGGCAATCATTTCAGTATTATAGACTCCCTAGCTAAACATTAATATGGTGTATTTTATGCAGCAATCTGCACTCTCTAAGTACTTTTGACAGATTACAGCTCCTCCCTGAGAGCCAGGCTCTGTGGCATCACAAGAAATCTCCTTCTGTTGTTCTGACCAAATAATTCAATTTATTCTGAGCAAAAGTGAAATTAAAGCCTTACACTGGAGCAACTGAAATATACTTAAAGCAAGTCTGTAATGAAAGTTATTCATTCTTTTTTGCTTCTTCTGTTATGCTTCTTCAAGTCTTGTCATATACTCCTAAAATAATAAAAAACAGAAAAAATCTCCAACTTAGCTGTTCATCTCCAAAGAATTACAAGTGATCTCAGGAATACAACATATTTTACTGAATTTAATTTGCTTTTTCATTAATTACGATGCTAACAAGTTATCCCATTTCATTTTTTCTTGGAGGCATGTTGCTTCTAGCTACTCCAAAAACAACCAGAACACTCCCTGGATGCAAGTACATACAATTAAACAAACTTAATACCAGGATAAACTTTTTTAAATTCTATATTGTAAAAATGGAAAAGAACAGAAGTAACAGGTACCAAACACTGTTTACTATTTTGGTTGTTTAGCAAGTACAGCTACTTTTACAGAAAATTACAATTCAAAACTTCATTCTACACGATTGACACTTAATCTCAACCATGATATCCTGTAACTCAAATTCCCTTTTACACAGAAAAATGTAATTTAAGAGAGTTTAATCTATTATTTCTATTGAAGTTCAGAGGAAAGTAAAGATATCGAAGTATTTTTAAGGAGTAAATACATACACTACACATCAACTAATTGTCTTAAGTATCTTCAAATATTTCACAAATATAAGAACATAATTTTCTTCCTAGGCTTAACAAATGAGCACACAAAGGAGTTTGGTGACTTGTTACATGTCATAAAACAAAACTGAAGAACAGATAGAAATATAGTTTCCTTTTCCCAGCCCAGGCCCAGTATATTATTGCTTAATTATTAAGGTTAGAACTATACTTCAAGAAGTTTATGGCTGACAGCTGCCAGAAGGTAATTAAAGGACATAATTGAACAATGCAAATCCCACAGTTGAAGTTCTTAAAATATTTTTCTTTAATCCCTAAAGAAATGTATTTGGGTTTTGTTAAAATTAAAAAGGAAACTAGATTTTTTTGCCTCCATTAAATACTGAAACAATAAGCCTGTGATAAAGTTTAAATATTAATCATACATTATCTGATTCTGTACTTGACCTACAGTTATTAGGAGCCCCAGAGGAACTGTAAGTATCTCCCCCAAACCAGTCCTGTACAATCTTTTTTTTCCTTTGTAAAGGGGGAAGATTTCAAACCATTCCAAAACCTTTGTATTAAGTATCATACAGATACCTAAACACACACGCCAGCTCCCTTCCATTCTGAAACTTTGTTTCAACTACAACAACAGCTGACAGAATTCTACCCAAGTCTTTTCCTCAGACCTGTCCTTTAGGAGCGCTGGGAATGGATACTGAGAGGAGTCGTGCTCTTTTTAGCCCGTCACTCAGCACAGATGGAAGGACTCTGGAAGGAGCAAGTTGTTCAAGGCACTCCTGAGAGCCAATTAACATCAGCTAAAGGAGAACTGAAGAAAGCATCTGTCCCATTGCATCTTCTGCACTGTGATTCCTGGGCTGCAGCATCTACTGAAGACATTATGGTTTAGGATAAAAAGAGATACTCCCTTCCCCCCAGCATGAAAAATTAAAAAAAAATAATCACTGTTTGTAGTTATGTAAAATGCTTGTTCCCCTCTGCATCTGATGCTACAAAGGAGACCTTTACTGTACTAATATTATTTCCTGAGTGTGCCATCAGAAAAAAGTGCACTGAAATTTGTCAGTGACTGAGGTAAAAAGTTTGGTCTTTATTTCCTCCTGTGTAATCAAAGATACTGGGCATTCAGTGATGCATGTGTCACCTTCCGAGGATATGCTTAAAGCCTGAGGACAAGACTGTAGGATGAGAGATAAACTTGGTAGCCCTGTGTGCATAATGACCACCTCCTAGGACCAAGCTCAGACAAATGAAACTTCTGAGAAGATCTGCATCTCTGATGTGGAATATGTCACCACATGCCACAGATGAATATTTACAGTTTGGTAAACTCCCCTAAAATTGTAAAAGGCATTAATTTCAACATAATAACGTGAGTATTCCACAATTACCTAAATCTTGTCTTTGCACTTAGTTATAAATTCTGTAGCTCATTACTACGGCAAAGATAAAATACCCGACCTCGGACATTTTAAACTAAAGGTTCCTAGTTTAGAAAGTTCTCCTTAGTTATACTCCTACAAATTCAGTTAAGAAACACACAAACCCCCTCAATAAACAAAGCCCATAACATGAAATTCACTGAATGCTCTACTGAGCATGGTACAATCTCACCCAAAAGGACTAGAGTTGTTTGTTGTTTTTTTCCATTCATTTCTATAACCTCAGGAAAAGCAGGAAGCCAGACTCAGAGCAGAAACCCTTGTTCTATTTGACAGATACAGCAGAAATTCAATGTAAAAACATCATTACACAAACTGTCTCATTGTAAAGATGTACACAAAGAGTGCTTAAGCAAGAGGTTTAAGGCTACCCTCACACAGTTTATTTATCATTACTTTTGCTGCATTTGAACCAGTTCGAGTGTGTACATAAAAAACATCCATTTCTGAAACAATACAGTGGAAATTTAGTTTCCATGGGAACCAGGCAATTGTGGTACACTTTGGGGGGGTTTATTTGTTTCTAACAGATGGGAAAAAATATCATAATGCTGTCCCCAAGCTCAAATTTCATTTCAGAGTTACTTATATTAAGCCTTAAGGCATAAATTTGTAGTAGAAATTCTTGTAATTTTATCTTTGAGTTGAACAGTGTTACAGCTTGTTACAATCAGATAAGCTTAATCACATAAGATCAGACTAAGCAGGGGACTAATGATATGGCTACACCTGATCCCTCAGTTACTTTTAGTGAAAGTTCTTTTTTTAAAAAAAAAAAATCTGGAAATAATTAAAGAAGTTCCAAAGCTTCAGCTTGAAATATATCATTAAGGCACCCCACAGTTAATAAAAATATATTTATATTCAATTAGCATAGCATTAGTCATTTATCTTAAACAGAAGAGTTCATGGCTTCAAGCGTGGAAACCCACAAAGCAGTTTACAGTCTAATTAGTACAGATCCTGAAGCAAACCTGTTCATAGCAACACTTTAACTCTTGAAGTCAAACACACCCCTACATTATACCTTCCTACAATGCAAAGACGGGCCTTGTAGGTAAGGGGAGAGCAGCGGATAGTGTCTACCTGGACTTCAGCAAGTCTTTGACACTGTCTGCCATAAGACTGTCCCAGAGCAGTTGAAGTACAGGCTAGATGAGCAGCTAGTGAGGTGGTTAAAAGTTGCCTGAATGGCCAGGCCCAGACAGTTGTGATCAGTGCCACCAAGTCAAACTGGAGGCCAGTGACTAAGAGTGTCAATACTGAGAGCATCTCAGCAAGTTTGTTGATGATGCAAAACTGGGAGGAGCACCTGGTGTGCCTGAGGGTCAAGCTGCCATCCAGAGGGACCTCAACAGGCTAGAGAAATGGGCTGACAGGAACCTCCTGATGTTTGACCAGGGGAAGTCTTGGGGTGGAACAATCTCAGGCACCAGTATGTGAGGCCACCCAGCTGGAAGACAGCTTAGCAGAAAAGGACCTTGGTAGGGCACTGGAACAAGCTGCCCAGAGAGGTGGAGGAATCTCCTTCTTTGGAGACATTCAAAACCCTCCTGGACAAGTTCCTCTGCAACTTGCTCTAGGTAGACCCACTTTGGTGGGGGGGGTTGGACTAGATCTCCAGAGGTCCCTTCCAACCCCATATGATTCTGTGACCTGGAGCCCTGGTGAACACCAAGTTGCATATGAGCCAACAATGTGCCCCAGTGGCAAAGGAGGCTGATGGTAGCCTGAACTACATTAGTCAAAGTATTGCCAGCAGAGTGATGGAGGTGATCCTTCCCCTCTACTCAGCACTGGGGAGGCCCCACTTGGAACCCAGTTTGGGCATCCCCACTGCAACAGACATGTTGCATACTGGAGAGAGTCCAAAGAGTCACAAAGATCAAGGGATGCAACGGCAAGATAAAGAAAGCCTGTGGCAAAAAAATGTTGGCAAGCAAGGTGTGCTGTGTGTTTTAACAGTCTTGCATAGTGAAATGCTTGTCAATATTCACTGAACATAAAGGTTTATATACATCACAGAATCATTAGGTTGGAAGAGACCTTTAAGATGAATCCAACCATGATGACATGTATATGACATGCAGTAAAGGAAAGAAAATAAGAAGTCCCTTGAAGTCTAACCTATGCCTGCACTTCTTTGCAGAAGTGGCAGGGGGGAAAATTAAGACAAAAGTAGTAATGTTTCTCAAGGGAATACATATATATTTGCTGGGGTAAGTGGTTACTTTGAACATTTAAGTTCTGCTACAGTTTTGGAAAAGATGAAAGCATACATCACTCTCCTTCTGGCATAGCTCAAAAATTTAGGACAGCTTCCATGTTTCATGAAGAAAAGTTATAAATCATTACATTGAGCACTGTCTACTGTAACAGAACAATTGTTCTCTACAAAGAAATTGTAAAAAAAGAGACTGGCATTTATTCCTCCATAAGATAAAGGCTCTCTCATATCTTACAGAAATATTGGCACAGATTAATAAACCCAGACAGGGAAGATCTCTAACAGGGCTCATCTCTATCAGGGCTCCTGCTTCTAAAAATACAGAGACTCTACTTCATTTTGTTAATCATTTGAATCATCATAGGCACAAACAAGTAAAGTACAAGAAAAATGACAGTACTCTGTAGATTGACACAGCAAGAAAGGCTTAGACCCGTTGGAAAAACATTCACTACAACTGGTTTTGAAAACTAGCACATAGCAGTTTATTCTATGCATGGAGAGAAATGCAAGCAGTATTTAATTTTAAAAACAAATCTCAAAGCTCTTTTTCCAGGAGTTTTAGAAGCACTCATTAAAATTAACTGAGAATCCACAGTATTTTCCTGAGTCTTTGTAGCTCTCGGTAATTATTTCTTTTCACTAGCCTGCTTTTATGAGGTAAAGTGGTTTTGATTAACATTATGTTCATTAATATAAAAAAAACTAATTTATGCAGGAAAGAAATTGTCTACTAATTACCAAAGAAGCTGCCAATCATAATACTTTCTCAAAATGACTTGTTAAAACAATACATCTACCTGAAGTAACACTAGTAAAATATATCATAAATACTGGATCTTTGGAAAAATTTGTTTCTATGAATTATCAGATTTAAAGCTGATACTTTTTAAAATAATTAAATATGCTTGGTTTTACAAGTAAAAAGCCAAGTTCTCCCCTCTTTTTCTCTGGTTCAGGTAAGGTCAAGTATTTCAGATTCACAAATCATTCGTAAAGGACAAAAGTCACTCCATTATGTCCACCTCCAAATTAACGTAGAATAGCTGAACATTGTAATGGTGTTTTGCATTATGTTAAACATGAAAAGGTGACCACTTCTTAGCAGATTGAGGTGGCCCATGGTAACTCTTGATTCCTCACATGCCAGACTGCCATGAGGCTTCAGCAGGGCACTAACCTACTACACTCCCCCCTACCGCAGTAAACTTCCAATATTTACATTGCATGACACACACACACAGATCTCAGCCTACACACATTTATTAGATTGCATAGTCAACTATGCATTGGAGGTTAATTTAGAATTAATTACACATAGCTTATACAAGTGCTTTGACATCATATTCAAAGCATTCTCAAGGTCAAGTCTTGAATCCTCTCATGTGACTCAGATTTGTTTATTTTTTCTAAACTTTCTTCATCAATTACCTGGTGCAGCCTCAGGCCTGACTATCCGCAGTGACATTTGTCAATGGACAGAATTGAGGTAGCTCTCAAAGCATCCTTTACACCATTCCACTAATGTTTTGTGAGAGCATGTATGAGGAACTTGTAAACAAGACGTGGTCAGTTTAAGGCATAAACACTGGGTACGGATGAGTGTGGAGATCTCTAGACCACAATAGAGACCATTATTTCTATTACAATAGAACCTAAAGGTCCCAGGACTCCAACATGCCAGATATTAAGTATATTTGATGACAGCTTTTAAGCCACTGCTGTTAATGTCCTGTGGGAACTCTAAGAACTATTACATGAAAATAATATGCTATATTTGAATTAATAGTTTGAAGCCCTCCCCATAGTTTTTGAATCAAAAGATATTTCAAATGTTTTTCTTGGTACAAGCAGATATTAGGAAGAACTGCCTTTGCAGCTGCTTTCCATCACCTTCCAAGGGGGTATGAAGAGGGGCCTGAGGGAATGGAATGCAGGCACATGTGTACCTCACCATTCACCAGGCAAGACTGAACAGAAGCAGGAGTAGGTCTGCACTAAACCTGAGCTCTCGTACATGCACCAGAGTGGTGAGAGCATGCAAACAAAAAAAATAAAAAAACACCAAAAAACAAGTTAGCACAAGCAGTCCTGACAGACAGATGATTAACAGGCAGATGCCTGTTTTCACTTCCCCTCCTGCAGCTCCTGCCCAAGATGCTTCCACTTTTACAACTCCAAGCTTTGGACTTCCCCAAATCAGTCCCATTGACTTCTTTTTGCTAACTCTGCTGTGATCTGCTGCAAGGCACACAAGAACTTGAAGAGTAGAGCTGGAAACAAGGACATTAGCTGGGGATTCACTGAGGAAGAGGTTACAAGAGGGCTGAGCATACCGGCTCAGCTCAGGCTACAGAGTGCCATGGTGGCCCAGGACACCAGCAGTACACAAAGTGCCTGCACAGGGAACTAGCCAGAGCACCTGCACTCCCAGTCATCAGTGCCACCTGGACAGACTGGATATTACTTCCCTTTGTGAAAAGGGGGAAATAGCATCTCATTTCCACTGTCCAGTACTTTGAGGTAGCTCACAGAGAGGCTGCTCTTAGACCACAGACATCAAGTGATGCTCCTGATTCATTTATTTTCCCACATTCATGGGCTTAAGCAGACTTTGACAACTGCCAGAGGCAGAAAGCTCCCCTAATCTCCTTCTGCACAAGTCCTCCTTCCATTGCCTCCAAGTCAAGGGAAATATGTGAGAGAGAAGACAGCTTCAAGCTCCTGTTCCTAAATGTCTGCTCTCTGGCTTAGTCTTATCAAATTCAGATTTTTCCACCACACTTCCCTTCTAGTCTATTTTCACTCTGTATATGCAAACTATGTGCAGAGTACAACTAACAAGTCACGGATGTGGCTAATAAGGAAGTTTCAATGCAGGTGAAAGACCTGAACAGCGGTGGACTTCAAGGTTTCCTTTTCTTTGATATATCACTGTCACAGTTTAGTCTCAGCTGGCAACCAAGCACCACACAGCCACTCACTCTCCCTGGTGGGACAGGTGAGAGCATCAGAAGAGTGAAAGCGAGAAGACTCATGGGTTGAGATAAAGACAGTTTAAGTAAAGCAAGAGCCATGCACACAAGCAAAGCAGAACAGGGAATTCATTCACTACTTCTCCATCATCAGGCAGGTGTTCAGCCATCTCCAGGAAAGCAGGGGTCTCTGTCACACATAACAGTTACTTGGAAAGACAAATACCATCACTCCAAAGGTTCCCTCCCTCCCTTTTTCCCCCAGCTTTATATGC
This sequence comes from Tringa solitaria, assembly GCA_026413425.1. NCBI lineage: Eukaryota > Metazoa > Chordata > Aves > Charadriiformes > Scolopacidae > Tringa > Tringa solitaria. The sequence continues at coordinate 29,253,932 of JAOXJM010000001.1, read as the reverse complement.
GGAGCATGATGTCATATGTCATGGAATATTCCTTTGGTCAGTTGGAGTTGGCTGTCCTGGCTGTGTCTCCTCCCAACTTTTTGTGCACTCCCAGCCTACTCACTAGCAGAACAGTAATGAGGAACAGAAAAGGCCTTGACTGCTTAGCAACAACCAAAATCATTAGTAGGCTATCAACAGTGTGCCCACCCACAAAACATAGCACTACAACAGCTGCTAGTAAGAAAGTCAACTCCATCCCAGCCAAAACCACAAAAATCACCATTAGAAATAACTGTTAAATATAAGAAATACCTATTGAGTATACCTTAGAACCAAAAGGCCTTTTGTTTTCCTATAACTACAGAGAACATCTCTAATTTTCAAGTCAACTGAGAGAGCAAACAGGTTGTCCATATGAACCCTGAAAGCACTGGGATTCTCTGAGTCTATCTGGAACATAGGTTAGTGTTGACATCCTAATAAATATGCGGAAAATGAGCACTTAAATAGTTTGCCTTAAATATTCAAATTTCTTTAATCTTATAAAAGCAGTTGTTTCTACAGAAGATATGTACATGCTGGAGTCCAAAAGTAAGTTGTCTAGACTTACGGTGCAAAACCTAGAAATAAATGCAAGTACGGTTGTCAAAAAAATATTCTGGTCTTGCTGAAAACAGTAATCCCAATCCTGCATTACAGATACTACCAATATCTCCATCTCAAACAGAAATATCAATGGGAAAAAAAGGCATTTCAGAAATACCTTAGGATAACCAGACATTTTTGAAGAAAGTGAAATTTTACCTTGTCCATTTCATTACCCCTCCCTTCTGTTACCTCCTTTCTCCCAGCAGCTGACAAGCTTCTAGTCTGGTTGACAGAAACAGGTAATCAGAATTTGGTTTTGTTTAAGGCATTTCAGATCTGTCTGTCATGACAAGGCCTTTCTGGTTCTAAACCTCAAAGAAGCTTAAATACCAACCCAAAATAAAGTATTTGGCAGCACCATTTCTTTTTTCCACAGCAAGTATTTTTAGAACATCTCTCTTCAGTCCCCATTCACCCCCAACAAACTGTTGGCCATTCACACTCAACACAATTTGTTACTGCAAACTAACACAATGAAGATTTATTCAAGTGCTGTAAGGCTACTGGGCATAACTGCTTGAGAACCAAGACCACTCTCCAAACAACACAAAAGTTATCAATGTCATGTATGGCACGTCCATATCATGTTTAATATGGCACAAACGTTTGACAGTTGACTTCGTTAAGGCAGACTAAATCTAAGTCTTTCTCCAGTGGCAGTGTCTGGAGAAGAGCAAAGAGCATATTGATCCTGTTTCTTCTTTCAGTAGCCTAACAAGATCGGGCAAACAAATGGTCAGTTCTGTTACTACACATAACTGCTTTTGACATTGATAGCATCTCTTGTCCAAATGCCTAAGACTGAAATGGTTAATAGAAAATAAGAGAAAAGTATGCATTGCATCAGAGAATTTCTAGTTTTCTCCATTTACAGGCCTACAATTTAACAAAAAACATTGCTGGGCTTTATGTTGATTACTTACAACTAAAAACTGGAAACAAAATACTAATTTTTCCTTGTCACCTTTTTAAACTCTTCCTAGGAGACACACGTCAAGATCTATCCGGGCTAAAGCCCAGATTTGCTGAGCACACAGCCATTTAAAAAAGCAAGTAAATAAATAGATCTCCGGGGAGCTTGGATGCTCTAACAACTCTCTCTTCAGGGTATATCAAGAAAAGCTGTTATTTGGTATCTTAATCCAGATACTACTACTTCAAACTTGCAGTGGTACATTGCTGGCATGTAGCAATCCACTGTGTGGTGACAACTTGTACAACATTGTGAACAAAAAAAAATAATCTCCATTTGACACTAAAAAGCAGCTGATAGTATTTGATTTGCACAAGACACTAACAGCAAACAGTTCAAAGAGGTTGTTTTCCTCAACTGATCTTTATAATATACAATTATTATACAATATTTTGCCACTTGGGAAGTAGAAACTTTATGAACAGGACAACACCTGAAATCTTCCCTGTATCAGATGACACCAAGCCAGACTTTTTTCTCCCCCACCTACCTGAATACTCACAAGTAACTAGCTTGAAAAAGAAAATTGCTTTCATGTACATTGTTTAATTTCAAGCAGAATACTAGGCAACAATTGGTAGAAGCTGGACTGGTTTGTATTTTGTTTCAGGGATCTTTCATGGGTTTGTTTCTTTTTTTTTTAAAAAGAAAGATTTATCATGTTGTGGGGTTGTTCTGTGGTAGATTATTTTATGAAGCAGGGGAGGAAAAAGAAATAAATGAGCAAAGGAATGCTGGGTCTAAACTACGTCTTTGTCTCAATAGATGAGAATCAAAAGACAACATAAATATTTACTATAGAAAGCTTAAGAGTGGGAGCTCAAGTATTCCACTTCTGTTAAATAAATTATCAAAACCAGCAAGTTATTCTTAAAGAATTCTTAATGCTTCTGGTGAAGCCTCTCTAGCGTGACAGCATAGTGTAAGTTGTCAAGATACTTCACTTCCTCTGCCTCACCTTTAACTTGGAGCCTCATGACAACCCTCTAGGACGTCAGAGGGAAATCTTGGGACCTCCAGACACTACAAGGGCAATCAAGCAAACTTCTAAACCCCATACTGGCATGACCCTCACGCAGGCCCCCCCATGCGCCTCACAGTGGAGTCTGCACAACCACATCCTGATGCCAGATCCCATCATCCTAATAACAGATACTGTTCCAAGTGCTGGAACATGTAGGCATTTAGCCCTCTTAACAGGCTCTGTGCCTCACGGGCCAAAGTTCCCACTTCAGCATTGCCAAGTCACTAATCGGTCTCACAAGCAATAGAGCCAGCTAACAACATCACACTCCTCCAGCCAGCGTTGCAAGTAAGTGCATAGCTGACTGTTTAGATCCATAAATAAACCCACAGACAGTGCCTGCTCAGCCTATTCCCTTCACCTGCCCAAACAACTAGCAGAAGACAGCCCAGGTAGTCAAGCCACCTTTTAAAAGGTGCCATTTCTTATATTACAGAATGCACTGGAAGCAAACACCAAAATAAAAGTGAGCCCTCTTCAACAACCTGCACAGCTTCTGCAGTGCCTCCCTCTTCCATCCTATTCACTAGGGTAGACCAAGCCTGTGAGAACACCAAATACATACACTAGTTTCCAGAGACAGGTGGTAAAAGCTGAAAAGCTGAGACCCTCTTACTAGAAGGTGATTGTGAGTTACACCATGCACCTCTTGTGTATGTGAAAGGCAGTGCCAGGTACAGATGCATTCCGAGCAGCATGGTACCACCAGGCATTTGCAGAGACACAGAGTGGCTTCATACAACTGATGCTATGAGCACTCACTGCAAGATGGGTACTGTCAGGATGGGCTGGAAGTGTGCCATGGCCTCGAGGACTCAAAGAGTTTCAGCTAGGTATGGCTTCTCCAGGGCACTCTGCAGATGCAATAGAAAAAAGCAGGAGAGAAAACATTTGTCCACATGATTATTGCCTTTTAAGAAGTACAAGATAAAAGCAATCTATTGGTATTCACACTGATACCAGAAGTAATTTAAGATTTTTTTATTTTAAGATTTAGCGCACCCAAATCACTGCATCATGGTTGTATCTGTGGACAAAAATGGGCCAGAAGCTTTAGAAACTAGTAGCAGTATCTAAAATGGCAAGAACTCACAGAACAGCCAACCCTTTTCTCTTTAGCCCCAGACGTAACTCCTGAACTATCTCAGCTATGTCAGAGGATACAAGTACACAAGCTTTCAGTCAGCAGTGACAGCCTGCTTTTCAGCGTGCTGCTTTACAAACCAGGCACTGAGGTCATGTAATTGGGACATAGTCAATGAGCAGACTGGTAGTAGATGTGGGAATGTAACTCATTACTGGAGACTCCCCATTCAGCACTCCAACCACACCGGGCTATTAACAGATTCATAGTCAAAGGCACTTACCATTATGTCTCCTAGTCAGATTTATGATCTACGTTTCCTTTTTTCTCAATTTTTCATTTGAAAAAGATATAAACAGAGACAAAGTGCTTAAGCTGCATGTTTTGACAGTTTAAGGAATACCAACGCACCCCAACAGCATGTCAGTGCTACCTGGACATTTCCCACTTGGTAATCACCAAGACCTCATGCAGAGCCCGAAAGCTACAGTGTGACTGAGCAGAACTACACAGCTGCTGTTGTGTATTACAATCTGAAGTGTATGAGTCTGGTTGGCAAAAGCAAATGTGGAGGTGCAGAAACCACCATCCTCTGTTCTTTTCCAAAAAACCCATGCTTGAATGACTGATGAAAATTCAAATGTCTACAAGAACCACAAAGACCCCAAAGCGGTCTGCAGCATAGACCTTACCCATGTGATTTAATTTTTTTTTTTTTTTTCACAAAAGGCAATGCTGAGATGCCAGAAAATTAACAAAACCTACATTTGCAAAGGGACTAGAAAAACAGAAGCAGGTGGTCAAGTAGCTAAGCTGGCAGAGCATTTGGACAGTAGCCGAATGGCCTGAATTCGGTCTTTAGTAAGGTCACCAGTGTCTCCCACAGCACACACAGCTGCATTACTTGAAAACTTAAATCATATTTACGATAAGAAAACAGCACTTTAAAATACATATTTAAGACTACAGAAGCGAACCACAGAAGAGCGTGCATTTAAACATTTTAATATTGTTCATTGTGATTCATTGATAAAAAAGCCATTTAACAAATGTTATCGGCATTCATTGTACATCTGCTGCACACAGCTCCTGATAATACAGGTTCAACTCTTATCACTCTCTGCAACAGCCCTTTGGGATGATATTTTGAGCAGTACTGGTACACATGTACTCACACACCCCCTGTTTTTTAACTAGAAGTGCCTGCAAGCAGCCTCAGAACACACGCTCTAAGCGGCAGCCTCAAAAAAAAACATCAAGTTCTGCAGTGTGCAATCAACCTTAGTTCAACAAGATCACACTCATTCATCACTTTCCACATTTCTGAACAAATACATACTCCCCATTTTATTTAATAAATGGTATTTTTGGTACACAAGTTCGACTAGTCTCTGCATTTCACTGAGGTGAAATGAGGTGGCACAGGCAATACAGGGAATGTTAATGTTTTGTACAGCGAACAAAGTATTTCTTTTAAAGCCAAGTGAACATGTCATTTAATCAAGATTGGCTTTGCCACTTGAAAGTTCACTTACAAATGAAAATCAAACTTGTTTCCCATAAGCAACGGGGCACTGACAGAATACACTACCTTGGTGAAGCAGCATTAACGTTAACATCTTACAGATAACATCATGTGTCTACATCTTTCAACATCAACCACCATCTGTCATCTGTAGGTCGCAAACTGCAGCTAAATAGTGCCTATTCTAGCTAATACACTAGCACCTTAGTGGCTAGAGCCCATAACACAGGGAACTGCATCACCCTGTGAGCTCTCAACTCAATCATTCTTCTTTGGTCACAATTAAACATTGAATCGGAAGTTTCCAAGCAGCCTTCTGGAAGGAAGAAATTGTGTATATTCAGGAACAGCTCGTTCAGAGAGCAGCAAGCCCTTACTTAGCACCACAGAGCAAGGACTTTTGATTAGCCCAAAGCTCATTAGCAACTTCAAGAATCTCTCAGAGTCGTTATCTAGCAAACTAAAACCTGCATGACCTACAAACTAAGATAAATGCAACTGATTACAGAAAGCTCAAATCTGAGGTCCTTGCCTAAAATCACCTAACTAAACAAGATACCATGAAAATTCAACCTGAATCGAGCGTTTAAAAAAATTTGACACAGTCTTGCTTCTGAAGTGTGCTTTAATAAGATCCAATTAGCACCACAGGTAATGTTATATATCCTTTCCAAACCATAATCCTCTACAGCACATTGCCCAGAAATGACTGCCCTGAAGATCTGCTTGCCCCACCATCTCTTCTGCAAGTTTTGCAGCAAAATTTACTTACAACTTCTCTGCTGGACAGGCAGGCAGCAGATGCCACAAAGAGGCCATCAGTGGAGCATAAAGAAAGCTTATCAAAGCTTCCCACACTTTCACATTTCTTTGTGCCTTTCACTACAGTCAGAACTCCTCCTTGCTCTCTGCCTGACTACCAGCTTTCCCTTCTGCCAGTTCACCAGTAAACCCTTCTGCATGTCCCACTTCATGATCTGATAAAAGCACACAGCAATTCTGACCTCTTTGCCCCTGCCTGTCACTTAACTTAGGCTCCATAATCCCTCCTCCAGTCTCTTCCCAGTGTTCTACTGACCGTCCTCTACTGGATTTGCTGAGGCTAACTTCCTAGGCCCATCTCTGTCCACGTCTCCCTTTGCTTCCAACTGAAGTTGCTGCAACAGCCTTCAAGCTTCCATATATTCAAGAAAAAGCCTCTCCAAAATATTACAAATAAAAACACATACTTAACATAAATTTTTCAGTTCACTTCATGATTTATAGCAGTTCACCTTAGCAAGATTAATAAATCAAATAGTTTCTAGGTAAACAAAAAACAACTCACTTAAGATGTTGATATGTATCTCCACACAACTGTAAGATAAATTTCCTTTTCATATTATCAGAAAAATAAACTAATTCAGCCTGCAACTAATGCTGTACAGAAAGTACATAAAGGATGGTGTTATTTGGGAGAAGCACATGGGCAATTTAAGTAGGGGGAAGGGTAGAAGTTCTGGTTCTAAATCATTATTGTAGGAGCTGTTAGAAGAGCCAAGTGCCAGAAGCGTTTGCCAAGTGCTATTCACCCACACACGCATGAGTGTATAATGCTGGCTTGACAGGAGCTCAATAAGAGATTACAAAGCAAATTATATGAAATCCTGCTCCATCTCTAAGCTTGGAGAATTTGGAGTATTTAAATCATATACGCTGTACTGTTTATGTGCTGCAGCATTTCACACTAGCAGTGTCAGTGTTTCAGTGCGACAACATCTGAAGCCGCAGCATTCCTCTCGCCTCCCAGGGGCCAGCACAACATACCACAGGCTGCAGGAATGCCTTCACACATTCATCAAGTCAACATCCATACAGAAGACAGAAATTTCTTTTTAGCTAGTTTATAATAACTAATACTAGGAAAAAATAATCAAGGAATTTTATGGCTGAACTATACACTGATGGATTTCTGGAGCTAAAAGTCCTCTCTGGAGGAAGAAAAATGACAGCATGATGGAATTTAGTATCCAACCTTTGGAACTGAAAAGAAGCAAAGCCAGACCTGTCCAAAGAGCTTTCCTACTAAATATAGATCTGAGAAGACCAAGCTATCCTTTTCCAAATCACTTACATATTTTATCATTAAATTGCCTTTATGTTTATACAAGATATCACCCATAAAACATTTCTTTTTGCAAACTGCGATTGTAGATTTGTAAAAAATAACAAAACACCAAGTAGCATGTATACAGATGTGAAGGCTAAAGGTTATCTAAACTATCTTTGCAAAAAGCAACAGTAATACTGATGAGTGATAACAACTGCCCGCCCTTTAAATTTTAAAGGTACTTCAAGGATTCAAGATTTCAGGGAAAAAAGTAAATATTGACGCTTTCAGATAAGTTACATATGTTAAGATCATGTTATGGAACTCTTCATAAACAGAATCCTGGATCTGAGCCATCCCAACGGTTATCAGACATACGATAGCTCTTTTTTTTCCTTCCCTTCACCTCCCAGTTCACTGTGGTAGGACTGAACAGCAGGGACACACAAGTTCAAAACCTTGTGTGAAAACTGGTTGAAAACACACTCGGCAATTGGAAGCGCCACAAGCAAGGCGACTGCCGACTTGACAAAACTTGGAAAGGATACATACACATTATGTATCACATTCCAGTCCTTATCTTCATACATTTCTGTACCTCAAGCACACCCACCACAGACTTCCAGGGGGTGTTTTAGGTAAAAAATATGCTTTGAACACAGTAGAAGTCAGATCACAACTACTCTAATTAAAAAGAGAGGGAAACAGCCAAGAAAACTCATCCAATATGATGGATATTATATATGTGATCCCTTAGCTATATAGCTACCATACCAGACAAGTTGCAAGGATGCCATTTCATGTTTAACAGATATTGAGAAGTCTGGTATCCCCATAGATCGTAGGCAAATCAAATAACCCCTGAGCTAAAAGGTGCTTGTTACATGTCCAAAACTGACTTTGGTACAAAAACTTTGCATAATTAAAAAAGTATTTTCTCTGAGCATGAGTCCCAGCTTTTGGACATAAAGAAATGAGAGGCAGAAGTCAGACGAAGGAGCTGGGTGACAGGGGACAAGAGGAAGAACAACAGAAGACGCTTGTGGTACTGCAGGGTGCCCCAGGCACTCCAACAAGTATTTCCAGGAGGACTGTCACAGAGATATCCACAGCAAAGGAGAAAATGGGACAAGACCAGTAAAGACAGTTGGAAGAAAAAATTGCCAAGGCTTTTTCCTCAAAATTATCCCCAGAACTATCCTGAAGAAGCAACAGCAATGCTTAAGAGCCATCATTTTATGAGAAGCAGCAGTTCTCATTAGTCTGAGGGTATTCAAGTTCCCACATCAACCACATCATTATATGTTATCATTATAAGATATGTATTTTGATTATACCAGGCAGAAGTGCTTACTTTTCTTTCCCATATTTTTATACTGAAAGGACTCAAAGTCTACCTGTTTAAGGTCTGGGTGGAACAATGAGACACAAACCACTCAAAAGGATGTTACAAGCCAGCCACCTCTCACCAGCCAAGCAAGCTGCTGCCTTTGGAGCCACACACCCAGCAGGCTCACCCCACAGCCAGGTCGCATTCTTGGCAGCACCAGTATAGCACAAGGACGCACCAGTACGCTGCGGCTGCAAGGCACTGCAAGCAACACATGAAGAACTCCGGGGTCCTGCCATCTTTTGCACTCCCAAGCGCACCCTCCCTCGCCTCCCCTACACTGGCACACACGCTTTGGCAGACAATCTGAGCCCAGCTAGAGGTGCTGATCCAGTAGAAATCCCTCCCTACCAAAAGAAGTGATTAGTTTTCAGCCAGATCAGCTCTTCTCAACTGTTCATCCCAGAAAGCGTTACAAGGGAGCAGGGGGGAAGCACTTGGCCAGAGCTGGGAGAGGACCAGAGCTAGCCCAGTCTAGTCCCCAGACAATGACATTCTGCTTGCCAAAGCTTTCCCCACACACACACACACACACACACACACACACACGTACTCAAGACAATAGGCTATTCTGAGTTTCTTGAATTCTTTTAACATATGGTACTGTAGCTGTGCATATTCTTATCCTACACAAACCCCGTATTTTTACATAAAACCTGCTATTTGTAGCCTGCAGAGTGCTTTCTGAGGTTTTGCATAAGGTATGTAAAAACACAAATGGCATTTTACAGAGGTCGTTAAAAAGCCAAATTTAGGACAGTTCTGCAAACAATAAATCCATTTCAGAGATTAACCAGAAGATTCTATCTTAGATGAGTCCATTCAACACTTATCATGTAAATAAGTTTATTTGGGACCTCTTCTTCTCTAGAAGCCAGCACCTCCCCACCAGCCAGTCCCTTTCTACTTGTTCATTATTTTGCTGAGGAGCCCACAAAGAGAATCAAAGCACACTGGTAAAGACCAGAGATCTCTATCAGCTGTTCAACTACATTTACACCTCAACTATGATGTTGTTAACTGGCTGCTCAAAAAGAGAGCTAGAGGCAATATTTACCAATATAAATTCAAACAGATCTTTGTAAGCATCATCATGAAAGCCTGTGATTTCTCTAATATTACAGTTGCAGTTTTTCTTTTTATTAGCTTACTTTTTTCTGATTACATTGAGAGAAGAGGGAACAACATAATTTGTGCCTGTTTAAGTACAGAGGTTAGTTGTCACATTAAACTCAGCCATCTTTAGAACTAGTGTTATTTATTATACCTATTAAATACACATTATAGAGGCATTGCTACAGAAGCCCCAGCCTATTCCGTGGAACGGAGTATTTGCAAAAGGGAAACAAAGAAACACTTTGCTTTGCAGGCAAATACACTGTAACAGTGATTTTCAGTCTTAAAGACTTCCCAGTGGATTTTCTGAATGTAAGCAAGACCACCCTTAAGCTTGAAGATACAGAAGCCATGGATGTGATCTAACACTGAACAACAGAAAAGTAGCCACAGATGGACGCCACTCATCCTTCATACTGCTGGGAAACCAAGGCTTTTTATGAAGGGAATAAGATTTAACATACTACTTCTTAAAGAACATTATAATTGCTCGGGTTGAGAAAAAGCTACTATTCATATATTTGAAAGCATTTAAAAAAAAAAGCAGAACGATAGTTTTTTCCAGAAGCAACCACTGACAGCAGCTTTAAAAAAAAACACACAAACAAACAACAAAACAGCCCTGGAGGTGACTATGGAGTGATTTCCATATTACCCTGTCTCTGAAGCTGAAGATCATTACCTCAGATTGCTCTGAGTATTGTTTCCTATATGTCCAAATACCATCTCCAAAGAAGATTAAACTCTAAAACCAACAGTTGCCTTACATGCAAGAGCAACACACACTTTCTTGGAAAAATATGCATCTCTTACCTATTTTCTGCATCTTTTACTATGCTTTTTCAATTAATTGGTAGAAAGGAATTGTTCAAAGTCTTTGGATAAATACATCATTACAAAAAGGCTAACTTGTACACAGAAAAGACAACAAGCAAGTCTTTTGTCTTCCAATCTCATTTGCAAAAAGAGAATAAAACCAGTTTAAGTTATTGAATTTAGCTTTCTAGTTACATAAGCAACTGGAGAATCCATAACTTGAGATGCTTACTATTATCACTGACTTATTTTGCCATTATATTTGTCTTGGGGTAATATGTGCGACTAGATATCTCCACCCATACTTTACCTGTTTAACCTGGCAAGCAATAAGCCTATTTGTTCAACACAGCTGAGCACTTGGAACTGCATCTGGCCCAATGAGAAGAATTTTAGCTTTCAGGTCTTGATATTCCAAGGGGAAGAAAGGATATCATCAAGTAATACCATTTTTGCTTGAGTTATAATTAGCTATTCTTTTTTTTTCCTGATATGAGTGGGTGGAGGAAGAGAAGTAAGCAGTTACAGTAATGAACTCTGTATAGAACCAACACGTGCTCTCTTACACTGAAATACAAGAACAGGGATCTTCTGTTTTCCACCTTAGGATTTCCTCTTTTTTTGTCCAGAGTTTTACAGACCAAAAAAAAAAAGGAAGGAAGCTGGGGGCAGGGGTGGGGGGAAGGTTGAGGAACGAGGAAGAGACAGATAAGTGAAGAATGTTTAAGAAGTTTCCACTATTAACCATGAATACCGCAGCAGCTCTGTCAGCTGTTGTCTACTAAATCTCTCAAAAGTTTATTCTTTCTTTATGATATTAAGAGGAGAGATAACGTTAACACCAGAAGGAGTAATTCTGAATCCAATGCAAAGGTAGAAACTGCAAGTCAAGCTCTAGATCCTCATTGTGTAACAGACCCAGTACAGATGTTAGGAAAGGAACCACACAGCCTAGAAAAGAGACATATGTCTTCAAGGTAAAAAAATTTTACTCAACTTTATTCCTTATAAAAACTACCACTATCACAAAAAAATACATTTACAACCCGTGACCTATCTCTATACAGCTTCGTTTTAGGGAGCGTACCTCACAGTTATGCTATGGAATCAAAAGTAGCATAATGAACCACTGATGACATTTAAGTTTCCCAATGTTACTTTTTTTTAAAAAAAGACATATACTTAAAAATCAAATAATCATCTTTATAGAGGGCTTTTCCTTAGAAAAAATAATATTCTGTATTCTATGGGTAACATTACCTACAAAAGTATGAATGCTATTTAAGTATAACTATTTCGTACTTATATAGCCTACCACATATCTATAGCTTGATGAAAGATCAAGCTGTTACCCATTGCTGTTTGTATTATACAATAATGAAATAATACAACTTTTGCCATTAACTTGCATGTAACTTAAGTAACTAAATAAAGCATCAGAAGTACTGGCTCCCCCCTCACCATCTTGTGCGTGCTTAGCTCACTGCACTGCTCTGAAAAGAGGTTAAAATAAGGCTTCATGGAGTAATCATTTCCTTTCTGCACTGTAACCTGTAATTTCAAAGAGTTTCAAAAAATGAAACATTATCCTATTATATGTGGTCAATGATTTATGATAGTAAAAGAAAATGCTTTGGCTTCAAAATAACTAAACAGACTTCAGTAACTTCTATTACAGAAGAGCCCCTATTGTGCAGTTGGTGCTCACGTCTTACCCTCAGCATATATAGATTCCCATACACTCAATGCAAAGTACTCACAGAAATGTGTCAGTACACACCTTTATAGTTAAGAACTCATTTTTCATTTCTAAATAAAACTGTGAAGTTGTAAGTGCAGTGCAAACAACAATAAAAATCAAATCAAGAAAGCCCAAGCAAAGGATTTGAAAGGGCACTCCATTTCTTCTCTGCTACAGAAAGAACTGACCAAGCTCATCATTTAGCTACCGATTGCACAAGAGCAGCCACCACCTGCTTCCACAGCCCTGAAAGGACACACAGTAATACAGAAAGCAAAACTGAAATAAATTTAAGTTACTTCTCAAACACCTGAATGCAAGTTCTGCTAACTAACAACCCCCTTCTGGGGGTTATTATCTCATCTACTATTTGTGTTTTTCTAAACACAAACTCTCAGGAAAACAAAATGCAATGTACTGGAGAGCTGACTAAACAGACCATACCCACTTTCAGTTGTATGAATTTCAGCTGCTACTGTCAACCAAGTAAATAAATAAATGCATGTAAACCTGAAATAAATTGACTTCATTCCTTAATTGGAGAAGGATAAAAGGTGCTATCGGTACCAGCAGGGTTTTTTTCCCCTTATATTAGCTCTCCTTCAAGAGAGCAAATGAGGCAAATGAGCACATTTTTGCATTATCCCATAATAAGACTGGGGTTTTTTTAATCCTGCAGAACTGATTTAATTTTATCCTATTTTCTTATTCAAAACAAACAAAAAGAAAAAAGCCACCAGCAAGAACAAAGCATTACAAATTACAAAATTCAAGCTTCTTCCTTTGTCCCTATAACACAGGTGACTTTCAGAGCTGCACTGTTTGCAGCTGTCCTATCCACCCTTGAGCATCTGGCATTTAGATCAGCATTATTTTCAAATTAAACATTTCAGGTGCCCAAGAATGCAAAGTTGACAAGTTAACATATCATCTTTAAACTATGTAACTGGGAACTTGCATTTCAAATAACGAGAAACATGCATTATGAAGAGAAACGAGAACCAGAAAACAGCTATCACTTCAGTCTCTTGTCATTGTAAAGATCTGAAAAATACATTCCTTTAGACATACAGAGGCAAACTAATAGCAAATAATTGTGGAACCCATGTGTCTTTAGTAGTTCATCGTGCATTGCTTCTCTTAACAAGCTCCATTTCTTTTAGCAAATACAGTTCCTAAATTGCATCTCTCACGACAAAGCTGTCAGACAAGGTACTTCCAACAGGCTAATACAAGAAAGGAAATTTGGGACCCAGTGTGGCTGACAAACAGGAGAAATAGTATGGAAAAGAAGTGCTGTTTATTAAGGATACATAAGCAGAAATAGTCAGCTGACAAATACAGGATGGGAAAATGACTGTCTAGACAAGAGTACTCAGGAGAAGGACCTGAAGGATTGATCAGCGGTTCCAGACTGAACATGAGTCAGTGTGATGCTACTGCAAAAGGAACAAACATGACATCAGGAATTACAGGCAGACTCATTGCCTAAAGATTCTCCTGCTTTACCTAACAAAGCCTTACTGTCCAGTTTTGACCGTAGACCAACTGGTCAAAGATAAGAACAACATCATGTACAAGGAAAGGATGAAGTCACCGGAGCTATTTCATACAAGGAAAAGGAGAGTCTTGGCAAGTCTTCATATACACATAAAAATACATGCAAGATGAAAATACTCCAATGCTAAACACTTCCTAGTAGTAGGATTGCTAAGCACTGACTACAGAAGTTGCAGATGTTCCATTATCAGCATTTTAAAGAATACACTGGCAAACATCCTTCAGAAATTATAGATTAAGTTGACTTGGCCTTGAGAAAGTGGTACAGATTAAATCTCTCAAAACCCTTTCTAAATGTATTTTTCCTGTGTTGCTATTGATCATCCACAAAAAACAGAAAACTTTGTATTGCATAACATTAGAGCCACCTACCACAAATGAAATGCATGCAACTGAAAAATAAAAAGGGACATCTCCCTCCAGGTTAGTCTCCTGGCTTCCAAGTCCCCAAGAAGGGGACACTGGTCACCTTAAAGGTATTCTGCCCAGCACTTTACAAAAGAATAAATAGTAAGAAAAGGAGGCAAAGCAAAATGAAAGTTTTTCAGTGGTGTACAGAGTTACATGCAAAAATAAACACTAACAGAATAAATTCCAGACTAACAAAGTGAAGCAAAACCTTCACATTTCAACCCTTTTGTGCAAAACCACAAAGACAGGCTTGAAAGGACTTTGAGAGGTTACCTAGATTTGTTCCCCTGTATCTTCACAGAATCAATGACAAATTCAGGAGCAAAAAAAAACCACACCAAAAACCATGCCCATGCAACACTCAAAGTCTCTCAAAACAAGAAATGAAGCAGCACATCTCCCAGGGGTGCAAAATCTCTGCTGAAAGTGCCTTGTCTCAGTTGTTGAACACACTCAAGTGCCACAAATGATCCAAGCAGTGAAAATGCTCTCCTCAGGATATTCCCTGATCCCAAGACTCAAATTATGGAGAACTTTATAGACCAAAACCTACACAGTGAATTACACTCAGAAATTGACTGGAAACTATGGAATGGGGTAGATAATGTGTTCACCTTGAACCAGGCTGAAATCCTATTTTATTTATTCTGAAAGTTCTTTCCTGGGGTGCAGGCTAGGGAAGCAGAGAGATACGACAAGACAGACACTCTTGTAGTAGTACAAAAAGTTGCTGGTATTTGCAAGGCAGGAGTAAAATGATTACAGCTTCCTTGACAGAGAAGTTAGCGATTCCATCACATGCTGTCTGACCTCCCAGAAACAATCAAATTACATTAGCTTGTGCTAGATTAAAAAAAAAAAGTATTCTCCCTTCCAGCGGGGAGACCACGTTTTCACCTTCACTCCTTATGTTATTTGATTCACCATTGTTCCATCATTAACTAAATCTCACCCCACCAGCAGCCACATAAATCTAACACTGAAAATGGTGGCAGAAAACCGAAAAACAGTGACATCAGTATACAGCTAAGCCATGATATAACATCAGTCTTCAAAAATCTTGCCTTGTAGCTCCAAATACATAGTGAATAGGAAAGATAAGATCTCTTAAGGGCACTATACAAGAAGATAATACTGAACCAACCAGCTCTGGGTTGTCCTTAGGAAATGAAGATATTCAAAACATCACATCTATACTAGAGACCCTAGATTTTTGGAGGCAGCTGACAAAAAAAAAAATCCACTTAAGTTGTCTTTATTTATTCTTATTTTAAGACAATTTCACCACTTTATCAACATTCATTTAACTTAAGGCTAGTCTTATGACCAAAATGACTTAATTTCAACCTTCATCTTCTGCTCTCCAGCAGAATGTAGTCAACAATTATTATTTTTGTACAAAAAGCTGTGAAGTGACATCATCCCATCTTTGAAAGATACTGAAAGTTACTAATTAAGTAAAAGACCTGGAAAATACCATCTTTATGTGACATCCTGAAGTGATGTAAAAGCCTTCAAGGCAATGTGTCATGTGTCAAAAATCTTCCTATATTGAAGACCCACATATTTTTCAAACTGAGATAGCTAGAACTCAGGAAGTATTTCATGAAGTGAGAAGAGGCTTCCATCACCCCAGTGAAGTGAAAGGAGCACTGGTATCCTGACAACTTCACTCAGTGCCCCATCGTACCTCACCTTCACCTACTTAGAGGTGACCAGCTCCACAGTCACAAGCTGTTACAAGAAAACAAAAGTTTTCTGTTCATTAGCCAAATAGGGTTCATGGCCATCAAAATGCACTGTTTTGCCCTGCCTCACCCCTAACCAGTTATTTAAGGCAGCTCGACAGAAGTTTTAGATATAGGTCATTATTAGTGGTTATATTAGTGAATGCCACATAGAAACATAAGGCAAAAATCAACATAGCAGAATGGAAGAAATAAGACTGAAGGCTCCATTTGTACTATTTGGGTGAAGCCGATGAAGTGTTTGTGTTAAACAGAAACACATTATACTAAAAGTCTAGCACAGTTATTGACAGAGATACAGTGTAACATTAACCACATCATAGTCTTTGTCTTTTTGTTGTTGAACTAAACAAACAAAGCTCATTTACAGTGAAGTTAGCTGGCAGTCAAAAAAAAAAAAAAAAAAACAATTACAGCATGAAGATAAAGATGCCTTGGCTATCTTTCAAGAGAATTGCTGGCAAGACTAGTCTGGTTGCAACTCACAAGAGCAGGGCCATTTGATTTGTCTTTCGTCTATGTGCAAGTCAATACTGCTCCTGTGATCAACTAACACACCCCTGTCTTTTTCCTCCTGTAGGAACCTCAGCTTACAGCACACAGTCATTTGATCCTTCCGTTTCACCATCTATAAAATAGGAAATGGCCACGCTTCACACCCCCTTGGGAAGGCAGATTTATGGCTTAACCACACTAAAAATACCAAGCAGTATTTAAACTTGTCTGAGTTAAATCAGTATATTTTGCTGTACAGAATGACTTTAGGATCTGGAGTATCATTCTGCTTATAAATTAGATGATGCATTCAGCAACTGTTCTTAATTATTCTCCTTAATCTTTCCCTCCTAATCCAAGAACTGCTTTCCTGAGGAACTGTGAGAAGCTTTGTGCTCTGTAGAAAAAGGTCAATCACCTACATTCCAGAAAGTATAACTGCATCCTTACAGATTCAGGTAAATTCAAGAAATCAGATAAGGCAGTATGCAAATCTGGAGAGACAAAAAGAAAAGCTGATCCTCTATATTCAGGCTAACAGAACTTGTATCTTTACTCCAAACAGCAACTACAAAATAATGATGTAGTCCCACAACTTATTTACTACAGCTAAAAGTTTCCAGTTTGCACCAACCGGTAAGAGTCACCTTTGAAAACTACGCTTAGAGGTTTGCTGCCTGCAGAGCATCCACAGCTACGCAGTCTCAAATGACTCGTTTTAACAAAGGCTTTGGTTATTGTTCTAAACAATATTGTTCTGTTAGGTTCTAAATTCACTCAGAATAGCACACAGAATTTATGTAAACTAACTCCATTTGACATCTACTCGATTTAGATACTATTAACAGCGGAAAAAAAAAATCTTACCTCTCCTACCCTTATATCAGCATACCTTGTGCTAAATACTCCACATAACTGACCACTGGATCCTTTGTGCAATGCCATCACTAGTTTGACACAACAGCTGAAGCTGTGATTCAAAACATAGTGAATTTCAAAGTGAAATACAGAAGTTTAACTGTGTTTTGAAAATAAAGATATCTAAACCCAGACAAAGCAAACTTCCTCTGAACAGGAAATATTTCCATGCTTATTTTACCTTTAGCATCCTGATGATAGATAACTGACAAAATCTATAACCTTAGAAATAAAAACACACAACCATAGTACAAAAAGCATCACATGAAAGTGTAATAATATTCTTCATTCTGGCAGTACGTCTATCTACTAGGAAATGAACTGGCAGTGGGGCTGCCTACTAGTAAATTAGTTCAGAGTAAAGCATCCTGCTCAATAAAAAGCAATTAGATATTATCAGTGGCTAGCAGGCAGAAATTTAAGAATTTGAAGACAACTGTTACTTGTATTAACTATCCCTTAAAGTAGGAATCAGTCAGGCTGTGCAAGTGAGCAACAGCCACCTGGTTACCAGCAACCCTTCAGTGCAACCAGGTGGCCGTTGCCTGGTTATTCATCCATTTTGGCATGTCACAGTAGAAATGTGCAGAACACAGCATGTGCTGCAAAATTCAGATTGAAAATGCAGATGAGGTCTGATGTGGATGCAAAACCCTGAGCTCTTTATACAAAGGATACATATGCTTGGTACAACTAATCAGGATTCTCAAGGGGGTTTTATAATGCACCCATTTTAACAGGGCAGATAAATACATGAGTATTAAAAAAAAAAAAAAAGACGTATGGAAGCATAGTAATCCCATCACTAAAAAAAGAAAATACACAAGCAGGTCTGTGATGCAAAACTCAAGTTTGATCTACAAAATTCACTTTACGTGAAGTTTAAAGAATTATACAGCAAAATCCAAGTCTTTCTCCTGCCTCCCCCACCACTGCTATAGAGCACAAGAGCTTGTATGATAATTGGGTGTGAAGATTTTGCAGAGAGCACTCCTCATGCAGGTGAGTGAGGACACAGCCTAAAACGCAGTCCAAGAGAAAAATTAAATTACTTTAGGTTAGTATTTCAACATTTTGCAATGGTCATGCATACTATGATATCACCCACATCCTAGGGGTACAGAGGACCCAAATCAAACAGTGGCTTTTTGTTACTATCTTGAATAGCCTTTGGAAGGCAAATCACAGAAAAGCATGGAATGAATTTAAATAAGAATAAGCATCTTTTTGTGACTATATTATATTTACACAAATAAAGAGGATCTTTGTAGTGAACTCCATTTTCTAGTTGATCAAAAAAAAGCCCACTATTGAGAAATAGCAACTGTATCTCTTCAGCAGGCGTAAAATTTCAGTGACATCAGCTCTGAGAAGTGAGGAAGAGCTGGACAGTGATTCCTGTACAAGTACCTGAAAAGGTTTAAGGGATGTCACCGAATTGTTTAGCAACCAGGAGATAGTTATTCAAATAAAGGGAACAGTGTTTGGCTGCTTGTTTCCAGTGTTAGAAAAGATGCTCCATAGCGATTTTTAGCTCATACATGAGGAAACAAAATGCTTCAGTTGTGCAATAGCATACTATGCTCAAAAATAAAAATAAATTTAAAAACCCACAACAAATAGACCGAGAGGAGGGCTGCAGCTTGAAATACTTGACTGCTAATATCCAGCATGCCATTCCAGGGAGTCCCAGAGTGGTTTTTAAGCCTCTGCCCATCCTCGTAAAGAAAGGAGGGTGGCAGGAGTAATCAATACCTTACAACCCAGCTGTGACCTGGCAAATAAAGAAGTCAAGAAAATAAATCCCATCGATGATCTCTATAATTTAACGTCCGGAGGGCGTCGGCAACACCTGGGCTCAACTCCAAATGGGACGGAGCGGTACCGCACGGGGTTGTCTCCCGCGCTAATTGCTCACCGGAGCGCTGCTACACGCACACACACGCACAACCCAGAGACACACACAAAAACAAAGGAGGGCTCCGCGCTCCTCCTGCTCTTCCCGTAACGGGCACAACTCCGCGCCCAAGCGCGACGTCAACAGAGGGAAAGCCGCTTACTACGGTAGCGGATCTGTGTAACAGCTCAGTCGCATCCGTGCCGGAGGGGGGCTATTGTCCGGGACCGGCCACCGGAGTGGTGGCGGGCTTAATAGCTGGTGGCATTAAAAAAAAATAATAATAAAAAAAAAATCACAGCGAAGCTCCCCGAGCACTTCGGAAGTGAAATCAACGGGCTCCCGAGCCCCGCACCGGGCAGAGTGGAATAAACGGGCAGGGAAGCGCCGCTCCCACAAGCGACACTTTGTCTGGTTTCCCCTGAAGCCGCGACAAAACCCCCGACGCGCGAACAATGCCCGCGGCCCCGCTCCGCCCCGGGAGGAGCGGCCCCGACACCGACGGGGACTCTCCTGCCGCCGGGTCGCCGCTCCCAGAGGTCTATATATATATTTTTTTTTTAAGGCTGCTTTGTTCGGGAAGAAGCCGAAACGCCCGCCTCGGAGGCGGGGGATCAGCCCCATCCCCGGGCAGCGGCGGGAGGCGCCGGAGCCGCGGCTCGGGCATCGGCCGCCCTTTGTTGCGCCCCCGGGGAAGGGACCGCTCTTCCCCATCCACTCACCGCCCCGGCGGGACCTCCGGCCCCCGCGGCCGCCGGGACGGGCTGGGAGCCGCCTCCGCTCCCGCGGGAGCCCACGCCGTGTCCCGCGGGGGGGCGAGCCCGCTCCGCCGCGGGATGCGCTCCCCTCGGCGCTCCCACTCTCCACTCACCCACGCCGTACTTCTCGTGCTCCGTGGGTATCCACATGCTGCCGGCGAGCGTCCCCCCCTCCGCGGGCAGCAGCCCCTCCGCCGGGAGAGGCGGCCGGCGAGCGCGCCCGCTGCCCCTCAACCGCGGCTGCCCGGCGCCGGCGGCATCGTACGGACGGACAGACAGACGGACTGACTGAGGAGCGCTCGCCGCCAGCCGCTTATATCCCCCGTCCCGCTGCACGCCGGGGAACGTAGTGCCTCGGCGCGGCCGCGCCCCTCGTCGCCCGCGGCCGGGGGAGAGACTACGAGCCCCGGCCGGCCCCGCGCTCCCCGGCGGGGCGGGGCG
>JAOXJM010000001.1:29146299-29188963 GCA_026413425.1 Tringa solitaria | reverse complement strand
GCTTTGGCAGGGGGTTGGACTAGATGATCTCCAGAGGTCCCTTCCAAACCCATATCATTCTGTAATTCTGTGATAGGTGTTGCCTAATGCACTGAGGTACCTTGCTCTGATAAATTGCAGCTTTACTGTTTATTTAGTAGGACCTGAGGGTTTCTTTTAGATGGAGGTTGTTCAAAGCCCATCTTCTCTGTCATTAGTACGCACATTGAAATTGCTTCCAAAGTAGTGAAAGGCCACTCCTCCTACTGCTAAGAAAAGGCTTAATAGCTATGCTAGTAGAATAGTACCTGAAAATATTATTAAGAGGAGAAAAATCTTGTTTCAGGCACTTTGCTGTTAGCAGGTGTAGCAAAGCAGATACTAAAATTTGTAGATGTATTCTACCATTGGACCTATGATTCACCAACAAGGCAATAACTAGATTTTGAGGCTGCAAGCACAAGGAGAAAACAAAAATTCTTTAACAGTAAGTCCAAATGTTACAACGGTTCTTGGAAGGCAAAAACATACTGAGAATCCTGCATTGCTGCCCCACACACAAGAGCTGAGTGGAATCTGGGTGCACCTTTGCTGAAGGAGTATGAGGGTTTTCAGGGTGTAAGTAGAGACCTTCTGGGCACAATATTCATGCTTTCTGTTGGGGAAAATCCTTGAGTAAGAAAATAATTTTCTTCAGCATCTGTATCTTAAAACCTGGGGAAATCACAGAAAGGCCTGAGCCAGACACTGTTAAAATTCCTTCTGACTGTACAATGAAGCATGCTTTCATATGTGACTAAAAAGGTGATTATTTTAATTCAGAGCAACCACATTTTTTTTAATATCTGTGTTTTTCGTGTCTTAAAATGCTGTCGTTTTTCCCTCCCATCAAATTGTTTTTCCTGCTAGCCAGCATCTCCAATACTAGGATATAATGCCACAGTTACAAAGTTTTTATTCAATGAAAAATTATTTTCTAGGGGTTTTTCCTATTCCCCTGCAGAGACAATTTTTCAAACGGCCCAAGAAACTGTCTCCATCTTGGTAAGATATGTAAGCCGTCAAGTACAATAAAAATGTTGTACTGCTTCAGCTAACTAGAGGCTCAAGACCTACATCCATTATACAAGGATGTTCGTGTAAGTTCAGGGCTCTGCTATGTCTCTGCCAGAAAGAAATGACCATCATCTCTTTCAGGGAGAATCACCCACTTAGGCTGAAATGCAGATTACTGTCCTCATAGTCCACCATCTGAGTCAAGAGACTTTTCCTAATGCTTTATAGGCTCAACTTTCAATTGTCAGTTGATACTACAGTGGAGAGAGCAATTATTTTATAGTACTCGTAACAGAATTTAAGACAGTGCCTTTACTTCCATTTTGTTTTATTCGCTCTGGAAGACATACTTTGGCAAAATTCTCATTTGTTAATGAATGTTTTCACCTTCTCAAGTAATGTATGTATATATATATATAATAATTCATGTCTATATATGTGAATATATGTATATGCATGTACGTACTATATACATATACATGAAGAATTATATATATACACACACTTGTATGTGTATGTGTATATATGAATTTATTTACTAAATTTGTTTTCTCAGGATTTCAAAACCCATTGATCACCCTGCAAAACTTCCATTTAGTCTCTCTGTTGAGTTAGAAGAATAAAACTTCCTGTTTAGCTAATTTAAATTGTTTTTAAAGATACATGGCACATTCAGAGTTCAGGTTTTTTTCCCCCTAAATTACAAAGAAACAGTTACTGATGGATTGGATGGCAGTGTTGAGTTAAGAGATGGCATGCTGAGTTAAGAGTTCACACGTTGACAAATCAGTGAACCTCTCGTGCCCTGGTAGGAAAATTTGGTAGGAAAATTTGGACTTTTTTCCACTTTGCATGTGGGGCAAACAGTAAACTTTTTTATTACCCATATTTTCATTTTATGTCATTTTTGTCATCTCTGTGTTTGATTGACTCTACTGTGATCTAAGATTATCTTAGACCATATGAATTTTTTTTTTCAAATAAACTTTCTTTTCCATTTAGCTTGCTGTCACATGCCTAGGATTAATCTTACTGTATATATCTCCAGCTTATTTAAAGATATTATCTTGTATTATTTTCATTTTAACATACTGACCTATTTACCTTTTAATCTTAGTTTGCAGTGTTTATACTGTGAAAAAGTCTTCAGAGACAAAAACACACTTAAAGATCACATGAGAAAGAAGCAGCATCGCAGAATCAATGCCAAAAACAAAGAATATGACAAATTTTATATCATTAATTACTTGGTAAGTGGTTCCATGAATAATTAGTAAATTGACTAAAGAGATACAGACAATATCTTGTTAAAAGTGAGTAATTCCAAACCAGCAATTAGTACAAAGGTCAAAAATCAAGTGAAGGACTCTTAAGAAATATGCTCATTTATGGTATGATATTCTGGGTAATTGTTAAACTAAGGAATAGTAAACATCTGTTGTTGAGAACTGATTTTGAGAGATGTGAGAATGCAGCTTGAAGAGATGCTAATCATCATGTCATTAGTGCTCACGCTCTGCTTTAATAACCAGAAGGGAAAATGAAATAGAGTAATGAAGTAAATGGAGGTCTAACTTGAATGCTATTGGCGTTGAGCTTGTTTTCTACAAACCTTGAGCTGGAAGGGCTCTTCAGAGTATAAATTAAATGCAGAGGAGGAAAATGAAAGATGCATAGATTACAGAAAAAGTAAGTGTTCGTTTCTAGCCTCCAGGTAGGTGTGTGTTGCTATGTATTAATATTTTTTTCTCTCAGACCTTTGAGAGTGTGTACGCATGTGTGTGTAACAGATTTTCACTTCACTTGCTGTCTTCAACTCGTGAATATAGGAGCTGCTTTAAAAGCTGCTACATTCTGTCCCAGAAATATTTCACCTGAACCTGTCTGCACTGGTGTTAATACATGTGTTAATATCCAGGTTATAAATAGGCATCCTTCACTGGTTTACCTGCTTTTTCCCTTTAATTTCTTCCCCCGAGTTTTACTCTAATACTAAGAACAAGAAGTTGTATGGTTAATGCTCTTCCAAGTCCCTTCTACCCAAGATGGAGTGAATTCCCTCTATGATTTTGTATACTTTCCTCCCAAAGATGAGTGATATGAGGCCTATATTTTCTTTTCTAGGTATTCAAATATCACTGTTTCAGAGACTGACCTATACATGCTGCATAGTGGGGAAAGTTACAAAGTTTTGCAGGGTAGATGTTGTCAGCTCCTCAACAGAACTGAGTGTTCGCTTCTTCCTTGCAAGTTAACAGACTTGAATTTAACATTGTAATTGTTTTAAGTGATTTTAATAGTTTCGTTCTTCTCTGCTAGTCCTGCAGGTAATCTTATGTTTTCAGAACTTCTCATCCTCTTTAAATTACCTTCTGTGTTTAATTTGCATTCATTATTCAGGTTTAAATCTGTCCCAGCTTTGATCAGGAAATTGAGCTAGATGACTGCCCAGAAGCACAGAGAACCATGTGATACTCCTTCAGAAATTTTAGAGACATGCAGGAGGGTCATAAGATCAGTGCAGATGCGCATAAAATCAGTGCACAGTGGTTGTGTCATGTTAATAAGCAGAATATGCCAAACTAAATATAACAGCAAGACTAATATTTGTATACCTAACCCTTTTCCCACTCTCTCCAGTTGCTCCAAAACTGGTGGCCTTATCCATGCTGTCTGCTAATGATCTGTGGCCTATACTCTTCCTGAACCATGTCCAGGCATTGTCTAGGTAGTACTGCAGGTGTGGCCACAGAAGATGCAAACTGTTAAACAGTATGGGCAATCACAGGGCCTTGGTCCTCTTTAGTTATTGGTAGTATTCTGGGCAGGACTTTGCAGAGTGACTTCTTATTCCAGCCTGAACCAATTTAGGTATTGATCACTTAGCAGCATCACTTAGAGAGGTATTTTTCAGGTCCTTGCTGTTACGGACACAACATGGTAGATATCATTCAAATAAGATACGTCAAACCACAAAAATGTTTAAAATTGTACAGGGGCATCTGCACGTGCAGGGTTTGTACCACTGTGCTGTCAGTGCTTCTTCTGGGACGTACTTTGAATGATCACAATTCTTCGTCTCTATATGTGCTGCTACAGCCATGTATTCTTTCCACAAATTTTCAATTGCCTCTCACTGTGTTCTGCCCAGTGGACTGTTTCTGCACAGTCTTTCTGATCTTTCAAACTGTAGCCGTATCAGAACTTATGACATTTCTTCTTTTAAAGAAAGGATTTTTTTTTGGAAAAAAGGATTAAAAGCAGACTAAAACCTCTGTCTTAAACACTTATACAATAGTTTGCTATAAAATGTGTATTTATATACTGAAGTTGCACAAGATTACATTTTTCATTAATGTGAAACTTTTAGAAAAGTTCCTATGTAGTAGAAAGTGTTTGCTTTCAAAATAGTCTTGGTAAACCCTTTATTTTTGCACAAAGAAGAAAAAGAAAAAAGGGAAGAATGTTACTGTAGTCTGTAGCAGATTATATTAATGTGATAGACTCAGCTTAAAAAAAATAAGAATCCTATATTGAGTGAATTCTAGATGTTATGCAAGGTCTGCTTTCAGTAATGACTCGATGTAGAGATTTTGCTTCCTCTCCCCCACAATTCCCCTCACAATTTACTAGAGGATATTTTTTTAATGTGTGCTATCAAGCTTTACTGACTTACCAATGAGGCTTAAAGTTCTGTGCTTTGCATAGCTCTAAATGTCCAGGGGAATTATACAGTTTCACAGACACAGACATGGATTAGATATTTTATCTGAAATGATAGATGTACTGTTTCAAAATTTACTGCTGAATTCATCTTGACCTAAAGACGTATGTGTACAATTTAACTATTTTTTGGATGTTTTCACAGAAAAGGTTGAATTTTGAGAATGTAATAGAGATATTTCTGTGCCAGTTTGATCAAGTTTGTTTTCATCATAAAGAGACTATAAGACTTAGTAGGTCTTTAATGATAAACATCATTATTATTACAGTCTTATCCACCTTTTAGGATGTGCATTATAAAGCTTTTCTATCAGCAACTGGATCTTAAGCTATTTAATTGGATAGTTCTTTAATACAACCATTTTACAGACATGATTGTCCTTTTTTTTACAGATTTCCATTACATATTATCTCCACCAAGCATTGCGTAAAATAGTCTTATTAAGCTGGAACTGGCAGTTTCCTTTATTTTGTGGGTTTTGTACTGAGAGGCTTTAAGGGCTTTTGTTCAGATGTCGTGAGAATGTCTGCTGAATTGCCTCATGATCTTCTGGCCAGTTCTTACTTGTGTTTTTAAGCTGATGGCAAAGCTCCCACTGATTTTATTTAAAGCAGTAGGCTTGCCTGCCACCTTCCTTTCCTTCCATTCTACTTTTGGCTTCACTTGAGATTTTAGTGCAGTTGTAAGAATCTGTTTTCATAACATGAGTTATGTTTTATGTCTTTGTGTTAGTAATTCCCTTCCCTAAATTTCCTATTTGGCATAGCAATAACTAATATAAGTGCAAATTCCTTTTGGTATTCTGTGACTTTCTATGACTTCTGCCATGACCTACAAGCTGCTTTGATTTGTCTACCCCCCTATTATTGACATGTTCTGTTGCTCATGGGTTAGTGTTAAGACTATTACACATGATCTTTAGTAGGAATGGAAGCTTTTTTGTCATACACATGTATAATAGATTTCTTTAATAAGCAAGTATCAAAAGTTTATTATTAGATAGTTACATTGAATTAGAGTGGGAGTTTTGCAATTATGCAAATTACTTGAAAGGCAGTGGGGTCCCTTCCCCAGTGGATTTGGAGATCTTTTGTCAGTATTGTGTAAGTATGGAAGATGATACCAATCCTATTTGGAAAGGCTTGAAGTATAAATTGTAAAGAACAACTGATAGTGAACGGTGCAGAACTGAGCAACAACGCATCCAAGATATATATGTAGGTTACATTATTTTTCTTTTCTCCAAAAAAACTTCCAACCTGTTTTTCTTGTTTCTCTGCCTGTGTTAGATTGTGGTCCCATGACTTACCTAGCACAAAGAGCCAAGTAAAAATGGAAAGGGAATGACTTTGTAGTCTGTAGTGGCTGCTGGAGGCCATTAGAAACCAGAAGGCAGTATTAAAACACTCTTATTCCTAGCCCAAGGAGCTGAGGTGGACCCAAACTGACAGGACTTTTCCTTCTGTGTTCATCAGATTGTTACCAGCAGTACTTTCAGTATAAAATATCCATTGTAGGAAGCACAGATATTTGTTTTTAAATTGACTAATGGTATATATCTATAGTAATGTAACATCCCTGTAATGAATGTGCTTATGACTACGATAGATGGTTGAAAGTGGTACCTGTTACTTACTAGAAAACTTAATTCATAAAGCCTTTACTTTTCCTCAAAGATAAAAAAGATGTTTTCTCCTTCTTGCCAAGCCCTAAAACATCATTATTGTCTGTTGGGGGCTGGGGGAAGAATGTTTTGTTGTTGGGGTTACTATTTATATTTAACCTGTTTTGACTTACTCAGTGTATATTTTGTAAAATAGTAAAGGAAGACCTTTTATCAATTGGTGATAGTTCAGGACTTAATAAAATCTCCCAAGTCAAGGAACGCTTCACGTTAAAATTCACCCAGTGTCTATTAACTAATGTTGAGGTAAGATCATCTTTTCTGTCTGATGAAGCATCTTGAGCTCTGCAGCAATATTAAACAATTGCAGCAATATTAAACAATTTAGATGATCGCAGTAAGGCAGGTGAGAAGAAGGATAAGAGGAAATTTGCAGTGGAAAGCAGCATCTGTTTGGAGTTTCTGAGCTCCACAGGCCTGGAACTACATTTGCATGTAGTTCAGTAACTGCTCTTTTGGGAATACTGCTTGAGATACCAGCTGCTGTTTCTAGTTTCTTCCATCTCAGCACTTCTTCTCAAGTTGAGGTATGTTCCCTCAGTGAAGCACACAGACCTTCTCCCTGTAGAACCCTTAAAACTGTGCTCAAGTTGAGAAGATAAATTGCCTGTGAGTCAATTAATCTCTGTGCATTTAGACTTCATTTTGGAAGAGGAAATCAAGCCACGCACATTTGCATACTCCCCTCACTTTTCTGTGGGAACCTCCTCTGTGAGATACACAGGAAGTATTTTTTTTAAAAAAGTTAGTTTTCCTTGTGTATATAGAAAGGCCTGCAGTTTTTTAAATTATGCGTTTTCTACTGGTTGAACTATTAATAATGTCAAGTCTAGTTTTTTCTCTGATTTTGTTAAGAATTTCTTGGTAATCTCTAGAGATGATTGCTGGGAGCTCTTGCATCTTGGATGAAAGAGCAAGGGAAGTTGAATACTTAACAAAGACATCCTTGGTCCCAGATGCCCATCAAGCTACAGAACTGAAAAAGTGTTTTTTAAAAAAGAAAATTATAAAAACTGAAAGAGCTTTAAGAATGTTTCGAAGATCTGTTTCCCACTGAATTGCTCTGCTTCGATCTCTTGGCACTTTCATCACAGCGTGCCTGGTTATCCATTCACCATGCAATTTTCCAGTGATACAAGACCTGATTAGCTTTTTCTTTTTTTTTCTCCTCTGAATATAAATAGATGAGGGAAACACAGACCTCTTACAAGGTCCTTGTCTGCCTTCTTCGCAGAAACACCAGAAAGAAACAGCAACAAATCTTGTGCATGGTTTTCCGCTTTCACCTTTAATTAAAAGGTGAAGCTTAGTATTGGCTGCTGTTTTGAACCAACTCTTTTGTGCACATACTTCAAGCTGGTAAGGGGGAAAATTGTGAGAATTTATCTTCATTTTGCGGTAGTTGTGAGCCGCTACCCTCTCATTAAGGTGTTAACATTAACAGCCATAGGAAACTAGTGTGCAGCTGGGAGAACATGTGGTGAGAGGTGTTAATGGCTTCATGTTATCTCACAGTAATGGTGACATTAATGAGTCTCCCCTGTAACTCAGAGAGTTTACTCACTACCATGTAGCACCACTGAATTAATTACTGAATTTTCATTCTATAATATATGATGGCATTATGTTTAGAGTTCTCTAGAGACATTTGTTTATCATTTACCTGATAGACACTAACAGCTTTGAAAATTCTCATTAAATTGTTAAATGATGGATATCTTTCCTTTTTTTCCCCAGACAACCATAAAGGCAATAATAATACTTGTTACTAAGGATATTATTAAATATATTTATCAGAGAGAATATTTGAATTAAATAAATGAAAGAACAATCTTTTTCTTATCTGCCTTTTTAACGGAGACAAGATCATCAACAACGATCTTTGTGAATCCTTCACAACCATCAAAAGTATGAGTTCAAAAATACTATTTTGGTTACTGGTTAGTTTGCTCTTTATTTTTAAAAGCAGAAAGAATCAGAGGAAAGAAAAACACTAAGTAAAGATCACTGTTGGTATTTCAGAAGAGTGCTTCAGCTTTTTATTGCCTGTTATTTATATCGCAATCATGCTGAGAGTGCTTGCCATTGTGCTGAACGCTGCACAAATGTATTGTGATATACTTTGTGCTGAAGGTCTTTAAGCTATAAATAAACAACACAAAAAGTAAAAGGAAGAGTAGAACACCATGAATAGATGTGCTTAGATTCACGTCTGAGAAAGGGGGTGGAAGAGAAACTGGAGTCTGGCTCAGAGATCTAGGCCCTGGCTTATCCTGCCCATCTGGAGTACTCTCTAGCTAGGTTTGCACCGTGTGTTTTTAATGGCATAACCTTGTAGAAGGTTCGAGCGCTGCCTGGTGTAGCTGTGCCAGCCAAAGCCTCAGGTGTGATAGCTGCATTGTCTAAGCAGCATACGCTGCACAAAGAGCAAGGTAGGCAGATTGGATTGAGCAACTGTGATGGCACCTTCGAGGCAGTGATAACATACCCACCTCAGGAACATCTTGGTAGTGTGGCAACAGTCTAGTTTTACACACAGCTTGGATCCTTTTCTTGAAAGCTCTGTGCCAAATCACCTTCTTTCCAGACACAGGGTAGGAATGCCCCATTAAAAGACAAAACAAATTGTTATTTTAAAAACTATTACCAAACCAGTGTTGTATGACTACCTTTAACTCCCAGAAATACCAAAACAATCCAAACTAAGACATTGATTGTGACATCCCAGGGGTTCATTCTGTTGATATATGACATGTGGTGTGAATCAGGAAATCTTTTTTTCTTTTTCTTTTCTTTTTTCTCCACAGGAATTTGGAAAGTCCTGGGAGGAAGTGCAGTCAGAGGATGACCGGGAATTGCTATGTAGCCCAGAAGAGTAAGAATTACTTACGGGGCCATTATAAAGATTGGCAAGACCATTATTACTGAAAGTAGTTAGAGGGGAAATGCTATGCATAGTTAGTACACAGTTAAAATTCATTTAAGCCAATCAAATCAACTGCAAATTGTTCTCCACAACAAGGGCTGTAAATTTCATATTTCAACCACAAGCTTATTTTTTGTTTGCCTTTTGGGCAAAGCAGGTTTTTTGATTTGTGTACTAAAAAACATTTGAATGGGTTTTGCTCTAATTTAAAAGTCAAGAGTAAGCTTCAAAAATGTCAGCATGAGAAAGGAATGGTATGAAAAAGTCTGATAATGGTATTTCAAAGGAAACTTTTCAACAGTGCTGATTTAGGACAACATCCACCTCTCCTCTGCATTCTTCTGTGGTCCAGGCCCTCAGATCAGAGCAAAGGTAGCTTTCTTGGCCATAAGGAATTGAAGAAGGAATTAATTTGTGGGTAACAGGGCCCCTGACCTTCTTGATTCTCTCTGTGACTTGAGTTTAATTTTGCTTGATTATACCTGGTTGCAGTTATATTTCTGTCTATCAGCAGTACTGGAGTTCTAAATAGATGTGTCGGTAAAGTATTTTCAGTGTGCATGTCTAAACATAGCATAAATTAGTGTCTCTTTCAGGAATAATAATATTTGATAAGTAAATAACACTTAGAGTGAACTCTGCCTGATGATTATGTCTTTGGCTGGTGTATTGAAAGATTAGAAAGGTAAAAGAATTTTAAAAGACCTTATAAAAATAAACACTGAACACAGTATTTGATGACTTGCCAAACTGGATAGAAATTCAAGTTAAGATCCTGTTCGTAGGTGCAGGAAAATTCAAGTAGGACTTACTGCCTGTCTGCACAGTAAGATAGGCGGTCTTACTGTGCCTGTCTTACTGTGCCTGTCTTGCTATCTAATTGTAGCACTAGTAAGTGCTTAATTATTCTTGACTTCATAGTTTTTTCAGACTGTAAACCAGATTCTAATCATGTATCCAGCTATAAATCTACATTCCCTTCCACTCCTTTAAATTATTTAGTTTCTCTGGATTTAGTTCTAGCACTGTGAATACAGAATCTAAAGTGCCCTTTTACGAAATGTCTCTTGTATTTTCTATAATTAAATCAATTTTTTTGACTCTTAATCATAAGAGACTGGTCTGACTGGGAGGAGCATCCTGTGTGTGCAGTTTGCCTGTTCTGTGAACAACAAGCAGACACCACAGAAAAATTGTATCTTCACATGCAGGTAAGACTCGTTTTAAATATCAGTTCTTTCATCACTTTGAAATTAAGAAGGAAGATTGTAGCACCTTTGTTAAGATCAAATCAGCTGCTGCATTAGAATGCCCTCTTTAGTGCAGAACTAAAGTACTGCATGCATTTCCAGCATCTGTTCTCTAAAACATGCAGAGGAGTCAAGTTGTACATTGAGAGTATGACTAGCTATTACTTGTCTGTACAGACTGGTACAAACAATAAAGATATAGCATCTTTAATATTATAGTGCCTTGATGATTTAATATATTTGATGGTTAGCATCTGTGTTTCAGTTTTAATAAACTATTTAACAGGAGTGTTGCAATTTAAAAGAATATGAAAGTTTCTTATGAAAGAAAAGTTCTGGGGGTTTGTTTCATGTATGTGTTTGTTTGCATGTCTATATGCATTTGTCTGTGTCAGTCTATGAAAAGCTGAAATGTTTTTAACTTGGAATAGTAGAGACAGTGGAAATAAGTTATTTTATTCTTTCCTTCTTTTTTTCCTCCAGAAATCACACGGATTTGACTTTCCTAAAATAAAGTCAGAGCATGGTGAGTAAGAGATATTGTACTTGTCAGCATTTGCCGCTAATGTGGAGAAAACCACATCACAAGAATAGTGGAAAACAAGTGTAGCAATTTTATTTTTGTTTGGACATTTAACTTTTCCATTATGGAAACTGTTTCTGTCAGTTTACAAAAGAACACACAAGAACACTTTATATGTGATATTTTCCTTAAAACCATTGGATTATTTTTCAGAGTAGCTTCTATAAACACTCACTTTATGAGTCCCAGGTCTGGCTGCTGGAGCCCTGTAATAATAATAATTATAATAACAACAACAACAGCAACAACAAGTATTGTTGTTGTTGTTGCTGTTGTTGTTAAGACTTGTTTGCAAGATAGAAGGCTGTGCTCTAAACTGTGTTTGGCCAATGTTTGCTTGCTCCTGGAGACTGAGAGGAAGCAAGATGTTTTCAATTTTTATCTTGAAAAAAGGGCTAGTTCCCCTGCAGCTGGGAAGAAGCATTTGTTCAGTTAATTTGCGAAATTACAGCAATCAGGCAGTATAGGTCTTCAGTAAACCCTTATCAATCTTTATGCTTAATCCAAGAAAGCATTTGTAAATTAAGTCTCTCATTCCTCAAGTGCTTGTTCGCTACCGTCTCTCTCAGGTCTGAACTTTTATCAGCAAGTAAAGCTAGTGAACTTCATCAGAAGAGAAATCCATCATTGTCGTTGTTACAACTGCCAGGAGAAATTTCAGTCTAAAGGAGAACTGATAAGTCATATGGAAGAGACCAAAGACATTACATTCTTGCCCCCGAGGTCTACATGGGATCAACCACAGTAAGGGCACACATGTTTCTTCCAGCACTTACACTGTTACTTGATAATGTCTCTAAAACAATAAGTTGAAACTTCTGGGTTTTGCCAGTGCAACAGTGCCCTGAGCTCCCCAGCTCTAGTGGCCAAGATGAAATAATAAATGGTCTCAAAAGTACTAAGAATTATAAATCCTTGTACTGTCTGAAGCTAAAATGAACATATGATACTGCTCTTCTAGTTGCATCCAGGACGTACTATCCCCGTAAATTGTGTCTATGCTGTCAGGTCAGTATGCTAGAGAAGTTTATTGTTGCAAAATTGTCTTTTGCCTGTATTTGCAGTTGTGCAGTGAACAGTGAAAGGCATACGTGATGCACTTGGAGCAATTTCCCTCCTGGTGGAACCAAGGTTGAATCTGTGCATCAAAGTGACATCTTGAATGCCCCACTTCTGGGCACGAGATTCTTCCACCCATTAGCTTGCTAGACAGATACAGATCATGCCTGGAATCGACATCTGGCATATATTTCCTTGCTAGTAAAGATATAGCCTATAGAATATCTCTGGGTATATAGTTCTAGAAACAAACCAACCCCCTTTTTTGCATGTCTAATGTAGATATATACTATACATAATATCTACCTAACTTTAAGCATCAAAACAACTTGGTTGTTTACTCTTAGTTTTCTCCATAGCAAATAGAGAATATAACAGAACACTAATTCAGCTTGTAAGCAGGTTGAATAGGTCTGGGAGATGATGCCACGGGTGGTAAAGCACCTATGTTGTAATTCAGACATCTCAGTTCAGCATTTTTTTGTGGGACAAATCCGGATCTGTGGCTTCAGTTGTGACAACATACGAGTGAAGAAATAGGGGAAAGGTCTGTTGCCAACTCTTCTGTATTACTCTTCTAAGATATACATCCCAGTTGATTTTTTGGGTGTGCTGTTTACTGTCATTCCAGACAACTGTATTTGTTTGGTTTCTTTCCAAACTTTCTCATTTTTCCTTTTTTAAAATCTAATTTCATAAAATATGCTCTGCCTCTTTCAAACAAAATATTTGAGTATCTAGTAATTATACCTTGTTCCTTTCAGGTATTATTTTCCTACCTATGAAAATGATACACTCCTGTGTGCACTGTCAGACAGTGAAGATCTGATAACTGAGGATCAAAGTGAAGATATCCCTGTTGTAAGTGAAGATATATCCAACCTAAAAGCTCTCAAACAGAGCAGTGTTTTAAACCAGCTCCTCTATGAAGAGAACAAGAGTTGGGAGAAATTTTGACTTTGAATCACAGTTGCTGACTTTTGAGTGTTTCTTCTGCAAGAAGAAACCCACCTACATTTCTTTCACTGATATTGGAATACAGTTTAACTCATAAATGTTATCACTGGGGAAATATTACATGAATGGGAATACTAAATAAAATGTAAGTGTAAAGTTTTTTGGTTTATCTTCCTTTAAATTCTAGGTTTATTTTAAAATTAAATGCTGGATTTTCTGCTTGACTCTCCAAAAAATTTTAGTATTATTTACAAATAGGATTTTTCACCTATTTTTTATTTTTTTCTGAATACATAAGAATCAGAGTTCTATTTTAAGGCCACCTTGTGAAAGGCACGAACAATTGAGACAATGTGTCTTGATATATGAGCCAATGAGTGAATCTTCTATGTGCTATTGCTTATATGTGTTAACACATGGAAAAGAGCCTGAATTTAATTCTTGGTCTGTTATGCAAAGCAAATTTTGTTATCCCTAAACTTAGATCTTTTTCAAAGCGAAAACAGATCTGTATATCTCTATTATTTATCATCAGTATATAAGATATATTGTGCCTGTTCTGAAAACTGGTTCAGAAACACTGGCAAAGCCCATGGATATCTGACTTCATGAAAAGATGCCAATCCAAAGCCTAAAAAAGCATAGGAACAATTGCAATCTCAGTCTTATCAAAGATCCAAAGAATTTAAAGTAGGTCATGAACTGAGGTGCAAAAGAAATTACTTAGGGGATTGCAGACACATAAATCCAAATTAAATCCTCAAAATTTCAACTCAACTGTCGATTAAAGTTACACTATTTCCTTTAATATTGAACTTCAAATTTCCCAAAGTAACAGAAGGTCTTCAGCATGCCCAGAAATCACTTCGGTCTTCATAAGGCAAAGCAGCTCACAGCATAGGTCCTGCTACCAAACTAGGTATTCCTGCCTCTCTTTCTCCTCTGAAATTTTAGGTAGTTCCAGAGTCCAGGTTTTGCATCGCATAATATATATAACCACTTTCAAAACTGGCAGCGCGTTCTTTTTTCTTCTTTAGGTTGGTGTTAGAGTTGGTGGGAGTCTCGGCTCAGTGCCCTTCCTTGCCTGGGAAGATTCAAAGCCGTAGCTTTGCTTTCGCACAGCCCTTGTTGCCTTAAATAGTT
Organism: Tringa solitaria; assembly: GCA_026413425.1. Lineage (NCBI taxonomy): Eukaryota > Metazoa > Chordata > Aves > Charadriiformes > Scolopacidae > Tringa > Tringa solitaria. The sequence goes on along the minus strand of JAOXJM010000001.1, from coordinate 29,174,602 downwards.
TGCTGTCAATAAGAGTTGTTATTTGGCATTATAGGGTGATTGAGAATTATATACCAGTACCTGGGAGCAGGAGCTAAAGTTCAAATCTTTACCCGTGTTCCACTAAGCTTCCATATCCAGCCTAATTCATCCTGCAATTCTTTTAATTTGCATTGAACCCACTTTCTCCTGGCATTACCCATCACCCTGTAGCACCTCTCTTTACTTCTCTTTTCTTATTTTCTCTTGGGCCCAGGTGCTCTGGAGATAAGTTAGAAAACAGGATGCTGAAAATGTACTGAGGAAGACAGATCAGCCACTTAACTGCACCATGAAACAGAGGCAGAAGCAATATCTGACTCTGTCAAGAGGAAATGGAACAGAAGTGGTTCAGCAGGTGCTGAGAATACAGACAAAAGGTGTAATAATATGTCTGCATTGGCTTTGATTAAACAGGAAAAAAATTTAGGAGGAGCAACCTCAGTATTTTTTAAGTAGAATATCTGACCATCTTAAATAAGCTATAGTTGGTACTTCTTGCATTTGCAAATTTCTTAATTTCATGCAGTAATCATAATGGCTGTTGCTGTTGATTTTTTTTTCCCCTCTGAAGTAATTTCCTTCCTAAGCAGTTGTTTTCTTCCTAAATTAGAAATTGATTCCAGTCTTAGCTTTTCAGTCAGATTCTAGCTGAGGTGAGATGAAGAGTTGGTGGGGTTTACGTTAATGATAAGTGTGTTGAGCAATGGAAAAAATCAGCAAGAGAACTATGGCTAAATCAGCAGCACATGAATGTGTTTTATGGCAAACCCCTCTCAGAAGGGCACATTAAGGGAAAGATAAAATTTTATTGATATATCATAAAGTGAAATTGCAAAACATATCCTAATCATGAGGAATGTTGATGCTGATTCACTCAAATCCCTACAAAATGAAATCAAGAATGTTAGTATCAGCAGTATGGAATGACTGCTGTTCCTGGTTCTAACAGAAATTTGAAATAGCAATTTATCAGTCTAGAATTAAGAGAATATCTTGAGGGAAATTCTATAAATAACATGGATTGATTGTCTTTCAAATAAAGAGGAAAAGGTACTTAGGAAAAATCTATCAGCAATGTACAGCTGTTCACTGAAAATACAAGGAACATGAGAAGTCAGATTAGGGTTGATCTTGTTGCTTCAAATACGAACAGCAAGCAACAAAGTAGGTTTAAAGTATCTGTAAGTTGACAGAGAGAATTGGGGTACAGTTTCTAGAGTAAAAATCAAACATTTTGGTCAGCAGAATGATGCTTCTGATTGACATTTTACTGGAGCATACTGTATTTGTTTGTATAACAGCCACAGTTTTCCCTAGGCATTCTTGTCCTTTATGTAAAGCAAAGCCAACATCGGTGTCTGTTTTAAAACTGAAGTTATCTTTTTGTCATAAGTAGGGGATGAAGTTATGACTGCATACAGTGTATAGGCTCAGCTATTATATGAGCAAATATGTTCTTCTAACAAAAGAGCATTTTTGGAAGCATTACAACAAAAATGGTGTTGCCATAAGTCATGGAACGGACAGAGTTAGTGCCTGGCAAATGTTTTTGAGAAAGTCAGATCAGGAGAATGAGTGGGGCTAATTAGAATGAAAAAAGCTAAACGAGTTTAAGTCCAATGCACATTTCTTACCATAATATTTCCTCTTAGCTTAGATCTTGATTCCTTGTATGCACTCACTTCACTTTATCTGAAGTTGTGCCCTTGTTTAGAAGGATCTGGGTAAAAGGAGGAAAAGGTTTGTGTCCTGATGACCAGTAATTCCTCCTGTCCTTTTTACAAATACCTTCATTATGTCTTTGATACTCCTTCACACACCATTTATTCTGACAATTCTGTGCAGACTTAATCTGACTTAACGAGTTAATGGTCGTTGACTTTCATTTAAGATGCTTACTGTTTTCCCTTTCTATATTACATTTGTCTGGCGTGCTGTGAGAGAGCTGTCAGCCGTTGCTCTCAGCTGGCTAAATGGCAACCGATGGGCAAAACAGCAAAGTAAGTCTCTGGAAAGTCTGTCTGCTATTGTCATCATTCAGTGCCTTCACTGCTTCTAAATTCTGGTTAGATCTCTACTATTGAGTGGGATGTTTGGTACCGTATCTCACTCTTTCTCCCATTTTACAGAGCAGCTGACCTAAATCTGACACGAGAAACTGAAGTGTGAAGTACAGTCCCTTTCTTCCAAGGTTACCAGTCTCAATGCTCAAGTTCAAGTCCAGAGCGGACACTGGGCATAGGTCTTGGCAACATCTACCATCCACTGTCATCGAGTGGTAGCAAATTTCACATAAGCTTTGCTTATGACTTGGTGCTGTATTAAATGATCTTGCATTATTTGTATTTTACTTAGATGTATACAAGGGCAAAGGAGAATCAGAGGTCCCTGGAGAAAAGCTTTTGCAAGGCAAAATGAAAAGTGCTTTGTTTTCCCCAGGAGCTTTTGTTAAGTCATGATGCTTTCTGGGCTTTAGTTACAATAGTGTGACTGAAGTGTCTATGATCAAATTGTGCCCTTGTCTCTCTCTGCCAGGTACATCAAACTTGGTTAGATAACAACTGTCACATGGAACAGGTATTTTGTAACCTTGGAATGAATTACTGCTTCCATGTAATAGCTGTTAGAATCAGCTGCTGTAGAAATACTACAGGGAACAGTGGCTGCATGAAGAACCTAGTTCATGCAAAATTCATTCCTTGTCTTCATGAGCGCTGAATATGCTGTTGTTCCCAGTGTTTGGGTTGGGGTTTTTTTTCCTATTAGAATTTTTCTGCTACTAATTCACATTTAATTTGACTTCTTCCACCAGTGAAATTTTTTAGTTGCTTCTTGAGTTCGATTTTACAGCTTTTCCCAGACTCTGGCTCATGAAGATACAGATATGTTAGCTATTTTAGAAATTACCATGTAGCCCCTTAGTTGAACTTTTGGTATGTTACATCCCTGATAAATTCACTCTCTCCATAGGAAGAGCAGGGCAATTTGGGATATTTGCAACCAAAAATATATCAGTCTTTGCATAAATTTAGATAGAAATAAGAGCATTTTCCTGCCACAAATGTTCCTTGGAACGCAGTTCTTTCCATCTGGTTTACCATCCTAAGACTGAGAAGCTGCCTGTGTGTAGATTACATATGAGCCTAATGTCTAATCTTCCATTAAAATCAATAAAAGTAGTCTATGGATCCTACAGTCATTCAGCTCACCCTAAATTAAACACCTAAAACTTTATTCAGGTCCTTTCCTGTAGACTTCTAGTGTCATCTGAGGTGCTTGAAAATACTGTGGTCTCCAGCTGCTGCTCCTGAAGGATGTTGATCTCTCAGAGATTTTGTGTCAGTTCTGTCAAATGTGTATGAGCGTTTTCAATACCATGGAGCATCTCAGATGGCATTGAGGGATATCTAAGTCAAAGCAGCTACATCCAACACTTTCGGCTGGTAGCTAAATATCTCTTTTAGGCTGCAATAACTATAATGGAAACTTAGGCACCTAGGTAACATCTGGTCCCCTACATCTGGGCTCCTAAATTTCGTTATGCTAATTTAGAGCTGAATTCTACCCTACTATTATGGAATTCATTTAATGTATAGGTAGATATCTACATGGATCAAATTATGTGCCTTCTGGATGGAGAAGTAGCTTTGCTAGCTATGTTGGAAATTTCTAAAACTAGTCATTTAGCCTCTGCTGCTGCGTTCTCACAACAGCTTTGGGGACAGGAGGACAACTGGTTAGCTTTTTGAACATACAGTCACAGGTCAAATCATAATCATGGACCTAAGTATAGAAACCACTAAAATGTAGGAAAAATACCCTACAAAACATACATTATATATGTGCTTCCCTGATTAAAGGAATCTCAATTATAATCTGCTGTTGAGTAGATGTGTGTTAAATAGTAGTAGTCAAGAAGCTGGACAAGTTCTGCAGATAGGTTGTGATGTGTTTGTTCTTCCTGCCCATGAACTATGGTTGTGTCGGTATTTTTGTCTGGGAAGACCCTCCTGAGAATGAATGTGGTGAAAAAAGTGGTAATAGAAGTCCATAGACCACATTGAGGAATATGGCTAAAACTTGACTATCCCTCTCCAACCTTTCTAACCACATTCCAGGTTTTTCATTCATATCTCTTTTTTTTTTTTTTTGCTTGTAAGCATTTTGGGTCAAGAACTATCTTTTTGCTTTTTTAAAATTTTATTTCCAGCATTGAGCATGCATGGTTTAACCAGGTTGAGACCAGCAGGCACTATTACAAAACAAAGTAATGACATTGTAATGAAATCCCCCCCCAAAAAAAGAACTATGGTTCATGGTGATTAATTTAACCTGGCTCTTGACATAAATTATAACAGTCTTTGTACCAACTCATCGCAGTAGAAAGCATTAGATAGCACTTAAAATGGCACATATCCCCTTGGGGTGCCTTTGCAAAGGAAAGAGTTTATAGCTCTGCACAAAACTGGGACTGAAAAGACCCCAACAAAAGGCGTCCCTTCCTCTGGCAGCTCATGTCTTTCAGTGCCAGCATAAACCAGGAAACCAAAACACCACAAGGACTTAGGCGTGAATTCAGACTAGAGGACTTGCTGCTAGGTGTGAAACCTAAGCCAGATATTAGTCACTGCTAATTATTATTTTAAAATCTACAGGCTGGTGGTTTTCACAAATTGCATATCTGACTATATTGCAAAGAAAGTACAAGGAGTACAAGGAGTCTTAATGCATCACAGGAAGGAAAAACATATTGCTCTTGATCTGCACTTACTGCTCCAGCGTGCCCACGCGCTGTCAGACTCCTACCACTCCTGTGGCGTTTCCTTCGTGGGTATCCAGGCTGGTACCATTACTCAGATAAGAGGCATTCCAGAAATCCCTACTTTTCCTCTTAGCACCACGAGGAGCCCGGGAAGTGCCAGTGGAAGCTCTCTGGTCTTACTGCTAAGCACCTGAAGACTGGGAAGCTGTAAACGGGATTCTTTGGTATGAACAAATGATTAAAAATTTCAAACTCTGAGAGGGTCGTGCAATGCTTTTTTGTATCACATCACGTGAGGATGTAGTGAAATCTCTGAGAATAATTACAGGCAGACTTTTGGTGTCACCTCCAGCCACAGCTTCACTGAGTGTTAGGAGACTTATTTTCTATTTCTGTGCTCTCTGGAAATATAAGAACAATATAGAAATAAATAATGCAGGAATAACTGATTGCCCATTAGAGAGTCTGTCTTTGTAAACTGCCTGCCACAGCTTTGCAGAGCTGAGCATTGCTTTAACCTTTAGCTGGTTTTAGCTTTAAACTTCCAATTGTATTGCGGTCGGTTTGTTACTTTCTGATGCATACCTGTCTTCACACCATTTACAGAAATACTGCTGTGAATCTTCACAAATATTTGACCTGTTGTAATAAACTGCCTGATATTTTTGTTTGAATCTAGATGAAATAAAGAGCAAATAAGCAAGGATGGAGCTTAGCATTTGTGAAGAAGGATCATGAACATGTGACAGTGCTGGCCCTCCTCTATTTTTGCAGACAGTGACTTACCATACATCCTTTGACAAATATTGTTACTTCCCTGTGCCTCAGTTTCCTAAACAGCAAGATTGTGATTATATGATAATAACTACCAGGGAAAAAAAAAGGCATGTATAAGATAGGATTCCAATGTATGCATTTTTATATATGTCAGATTTTCACATTTAAAATATTTAATGTAAAATTACTAGATCACAGTCAAAATAGTTACTCATTCAAGAATGATAAACTTAATTTTGTGAGTATAATGTAGAGTAGCCATGGTCCACACAGGTTAGAGAAGACGTTCATGCTGGTCTCCTCTAGCCTTAAAAGCTATAAAGCCATGAGTTTGCTGAGATGAAAAAAAAACAAGGCAAAATATTGTGCATCCTTTAATTCATTTAGTTGTTCCTTTGCTTTGTAAACAGTGTCAATTTAAAATCGTAGCTCTCTAAGAACTTTTCAAGTGCAAGTTTAATAATTTCTTCATAAAGTATATACACATGAGGTAGATAAGATTTCTCAGGATTCCCTTAAGCTTATGTTATAGCATGTACCTTGCCATCACCATAGGAACATTTCTGAGTAAGACAGAACTTTTTTCCTCTATTATAGCTGATACTTGGATGAGATTCTCTTCTCAAAAACTACTGCAATGGTATCTTTGTTCGTATTCTCATCTTAACCGGAGGCCTGTGTTTTCTAACTTACACTGAGCCTCTCCAACAAACAGTTTCAGGTAAGCAATCTGTGAAAGGACTGATCACTTAGTAATGCTGATACTGTTTCTGTAAACATAAAGTATGAAAAAAAAAAACAAACCAACCCTCCTGATCCTTAATTTCTTTGTCTTTTTTGTACAGAAATCAAAGGGATCCATTAAAGAATCTTTAATAAAAGAAAGCCTGATACCCTCTGTATGACCCTTCACCCTCTCAGTGTCACAGAGAGGCAGGTGAAAGCAGCACCTCCAGCTCTCAGCAGGATGCTAAGGTCCATGCTGCAATGGAACAGCACGGACCATTTCCACATTGATGCTGGACTGTCCCCAGTGACCTTTAAAGATTAAGGAGATGGAGTTCCTGCTGCTTCCTACTAGACTCTGGTGCCACTGGGAAAACTGTCTAATTGCCCCTAATGACTGGTTTGAAAGCAGTGAGAGGGGATTCCAATCAACATCCGAAATGAATGTCAGCTTCCTGAAAAAACAAGGATTTTCTGTTATTTAGTTTTGTTTCCATCTGAAAAAAAAGAATTCCTTAAAGTGTTTGACAGTGTTTACCCACTAAATTTCTTTTGGGCTTTGTGCTGATTAAAAATAGTACAGTCAAAGACTCTGGCCTCTCTTGTTCCCACTATTTTATTCCTCATCTCTGCTTCTGCCACCATTCCTCCTGTTACTCCTCGGTCAGGTCTACCTTGCAGGCTCACAGCAGTCCTCAGGGTAAGCTCGGACTCTTGGTTCTCCTCCTGTGGGATGACAAAGTCCAATAAGACTCTAACAGCAACTGAAAGCTGACCTGAAAAGAAATATAGGGCTTTGGGACTGAAAGACAGGAATCTATAAAAATGGTGCCCCAAGTATTATCTTAAAAATAAGACTAAAATGAAAGAGAAAATTGTATAATAAGCTGTGGTGAAATCACAGGAGGGATGGGTGACTCCCGCGGAACATCAAGTGGAAATTTGCACTGACTTCCAGAGTGACAGCAATTGCTGGAAGGAAAAGAATTAAGATGACAAGACTACTACCAAACATTTACCATTAGAATAAAAATATTAAGCTCAAAATATCAGGGCAACATTGGCTAAAAATAGAGCTGAGAAAACCAAAGCATCAAACTGTCAGATATCTAAGTGGAAGCCTCAGTTGCAGGTGAAGCCACATAACCAAGTGAGATATTGTTAGATCATCTGGAAGCTAGACTAAATATTATTGCAAATAGTTCAGGGTTTAATAGAGCTTAGGACATGTGCAGGATGTTTCCCATGCAGGCTTAGGGCTTTGCAGAGACAGAGGAAGGTAGTAAGACCTGTTAAATGTTGGTGGGCTCTGGTCATGAAGTAAAAGGCACAAACACGTTTTCTGCATGGATGTGGGATGATCCATGCAAAAATCAGTAGTTGTGAGATCTTGCAAAAGGGCTTTTATAAATCAAGAATGATAAATTACATACTAATCTATTAAACATAACTATTTGCGCATAATGTAAACAGATGACTGGTGGTGTCTGTTGTACAGGCTGTGAATCAATGTTCTGGGGGATACAATAGTGAAGAAAATCTGGATTTTTTTGTAATTTCAAGGAACTAATTAGTATTTTGTCCTTTTAATTACAGAGTTTTTATGCCTGCCTGTGAGAAGGCTCTATCTGTCCAAAAGATTTGATCTTTTTCTCCAAGTGGTCACTGCTTGCTCTTCTGTTTTGTAACATGTTTAACTCTTTGCTCTCTGAATTTAAATAGCAATTGAAACAGTCTTAGCTTAGACATGTGGTTATAAGGCAGACATATGTTTAAAAAGTGGTGCAATAAATCTCATTTTCAGTCATTGACTTAAAATAACCATTAGCTTTAGGTCCTTTCATTCTATTAACTTGTTTTATTAATGATTTTTAATTTAATTTATTTTTTCTCTCACATTACATGGAAAATAGGAGGCTTAGAGTCTGTAAGTTGAAATGAAAAAAAAAAGGCAGAAACCATGTAATGGTATGGCTTAAGATGCAGGATTTCCAAAAATGTCAAAGGCATGCAAATAAATGCATTTTTTCCCCCCAGAATAATCAGAAATCTTGCAAAAATATGAAATAAACTAATTTTTTAAAATTTTCTGAAATGAAAATTAATTTTTCAGGACTCGGAGACATTGACAATACTTGGAGCACAGAAAGTATTACAAGGCATGTTTACAAAGTGTAATTGTTTACACTTAAATGCCAAGGAATAGAACAGCAGAGTCCTTCCTAGAGATTTTCCTTCCTTTCCCACCTTCCGATGAGTCCTGATGTCTCAAACCTCCTGTAAGTGTTCTAGGGCCCTTGGTTCTCTCTGATTTCAGCAGGAATTGCCAGGAGTGGGCAGCTTACAGATTCAGTCACCAAATGTATTCACTCCTGTTGCTGACTGCTGCCACCAGTAACTGCAGCAAGTCACACTATAATACATTTTTCTCGTGAGCAGCACACAAAGAGCCACATAAGTGCTTGCAAAGACAGTGAGGAAGGGAAAGAGACCTCTTCATTTTCTCTCCTTCCTTCTCCAGCAGCTGTGTGACACCGCTTAGAATCATAGGATGGTTTGGGTTGGAAGGAACCTTAAAGATCACCTTGTTCCAACCCCCCTGCCGTGGGCAGGGACACCTCTCGCTAGACCAGGTTGCTCAAAGCCCCATCCAGCCTGGTCTTGAACACTTCCAGGGATAGGGCATCCACAGCTTCTCTGGGCAACCTGTTCCAGTTTCTCACCACCCTTATCGTGAATAATTTCTTCTGATATCTAATCTATACCTACCCTCTTTCATTTTAAAGCTATTACCTCTCATCCTATCTCTAAAACCCCTGATAAAGAGTCCCTCCCCATTGCTCCTGTAGGCCCCCTTCAGGTACTGGAAGGCCATCATAACGTCTCCCTGGAACCTTTTCTTCTCCAGGCTGAACAACCCCAACTCTCCCAACCTGTCTTCATAGGAGAGGTGGTCCAGCCTCTGATCATCTTTGTGGTCCCACACTTCTCCCATCCGCCAGCTGTTCTGCAGCCAGCTGCCCTTTTATCTCAGGGCAACTTGCCCTAGGTGAAATGTCCTTTTCCCTGTGGTGGTGGTGGCAGATTATGGCTTCCCTGTCATATTGGGAGAGCCAGAAAAGTGAGAAACCCTCCTGATTCGTTCATCCAAGAGTATATTGTTTATATTCACCCTTCCTGTGCTTGTTTTGGAACCAGGTTCTTGCACTGGCCCTTCTCTCTTGTGGCAAAACATCCACAAGACTCAAAGGTGTTTAAGATGAGGCTGACTGTGCAGGAGATATTTGCAAGTGTTTTAGGTGGTGGAAGAGATCAGACCAGATCTCTACTCCCTGCATGGCTGTACTAACCTAGGCTGTTACAAGGCAATTCTGCCCACAGTGTGAAAGAAAGCAGTAAACACCCTTCAGTAATTTAAAACCAGATGAAAACCACCTCCAGGGAAGACCGAAGGCTCCGTATATTACCTATAAGAAATTTCTGCAGCCTTCATTCAGGCAGTTCCATGTTAACAAACAAAGGGCTTTTGGATGCAAACTTCCTCATCCTTTTCTGCTGGCTCCCTGATTCCTATGCTGATGGTCTGGGCTTTGTTTGAGGACACTTGTCCCTTTGGACTGGAGAGGGAGCACAAGTACTGACTCAGGGCTCTGTATTTTTTGGTAAGAGCAGCTACACAAGAGTCGCTACACAGTGTTTCAGCTACTTGTAAAGGCACCAGCAGTTTCTACACGTGAGTAGAGCCGGGTCCTGAGCAGAAGAAGGGTACATCAGCGTGGAGAAGGTGCAGCCCCAAGCAGTCACCAGAGCTGACGTGCTTTAGCACTAGCTTGGTTACGGCACTCCACTATATAATAGTGTAATAAGCCACAATCTGGGGCTTGAGACAGCTCCCTCGTGTCAATGCTGTTTAACTTCCTCAAGTCTTGCAGGTAATTGCTACAGAAGTAAAAAGCACACGGGCTATAACAACTGCCACAAATTTACCATTATTCGATTAACAAACTGCAGAGGTCTCTCCTGTCCTTTTCTACACGGCGTTTCTGTTCCTGTTTGAAATTGGTTTTGTCACCGGTGACAGATTGCAAACTACCTTACCTTTGGAAAGTTGACTACTCCAGACTCTGCATCCATTACTGTCATTTACCACATTGGAAGAAATGTAGAAACAACTGCTGCTTCCACACGGCGTGCTACAAACTTCCTAGGAAAAAATCAGATGTGATGTTTTGACAGCAAACATTGCTTAGCATGCAAGGCTTCTGAAATTAGCCACTTAATATGCTGGAGTCAGTGGACAAACTACAAATAGGTGCCTGCTTTCTCAAAACATTGAATAATTTAAGTTCACAAATTCACTTTCACTAATCTATAGAGAGAATAAAAAGGAGTTTGTGTCCTTTGGGGAGAAAAGAGAAAGTTCTACCTGAGATGACAGGCAAAGCACCATCACTGAAGTAAAAAGACTGAAGTGAGGCAACTTCCTGGGATTACACGGGAACAGCACAGAGCAGGAATATTCAACCCTGTTTTTTCAGGAGGCACAGATCCCTCAGGAGCATGACACATCCAGAGTCACACACGCAGGATACGAATTTGCTTTTTCTTGTTCACTTTGGAGGCAGCCCCTGGAACGCCTGGTTGGAAGCCACAGATTTAGGACTTCGAGAAGAAAGGAAGGGACTAAGTGTGCCCCACTTTCTGGTCAGTGGGAATGAGCAGGCTTTATAAAAAAATACATTGTGACGTGTAAAAGTTATGTATAGACTACAATAGGTAGATGCCTGACCTCGGTGTCTAACCTGAAAGGACAGAAAGGGCTGTGGGGCTGAAAGCCCCTGTACCCAGCTGTGCAGTGCTTCATCTTCTCATTCCTGCTGCACGGCCTTTTTTTTTTTTTTTAATTAAGTAAATGTTCATAGAGATACTAATCTGGGTCACTGACCTCAAATCATTCCTCAGGCAGTGTAGTCCAGTAATATTAAAGAAGAGCTCAAGTAAGTTTGAATCATTGATAAAGGTGATAATCTTTTATTCATTATTTTCTGTTCATTATTGATTGTATCTTTTGCTCATTTGCTCAAAAGGAGTTCAGTTGCATTCAGGAGCTGAAAGTTTGCACCATCTGATGGTTGGTCTGGAGGCATCTCCTGGCCTCCAGGGATTAATTTCAGAACCTTAATCACTGTGCAGGTTCGATGGTTTTCAGCGATTGGCCAACATCTGAAAGGGAAGATGTGGATTCTGAACTCACCCCTACCCTGGTGGTTTCTTCAGAAACCAGTGCAGAGAGAGAGTGTAGGTGTCCATCACAAGTGCAGGATTTTAGGCTTTTTTGGGGGGAGGGGGAAGGGAGCATTTAGCGCTTTTGCCATCAGCCAAGCTTCTTTTAGTCTCAAGTATTTTTATATTTTGTAATTAATTTCCAGGGAACAAATTCTTGCCTCTGACCCTATCCAAAATGTTTTCTTAAAAGAAATCATTTGATTTGGGGGGTTGAGAGTGCCTTTAACAAATATTTGTATGTTTACTCAAATTACTAGGTCAACCACATGCATTATTATCTGCTGGTAGTTCTTTTTCCTTCAGCAGCCTCTTGGAGCCCTCATCTCATTTTTGTGAGGACGCATGTCAGAGTCTCTCTCCAACTTGAGTGTGACACAATTTAATGCAGGTCATGCAATCTAAGAAGAGCAGCTGCATTTTCTGTTCTGCCTAACAGTGACAAGGCCGCTAAAGATAAGAAAATTGAAAATTTCTTACGATATTTGTGCCTTTTCATTAGAAAGGTAGTTTATTCCAGCCCCAGAAGCTTGCCATCCACAACTTCTGTGTTAGCATTTGGGGTTTTGTAGCAAAAGGTGTGTGTGGGGGGGTGGCTACGGAAAGAAGGCATAAATGCAACTGTATTAGATAAAACTGCCAGTAGAAGGGCAAAAGTAGTCTCACACAATGTTAGAGAGTAACACCCTTGTCTTTTCTGCCCAATTTACAGAAAAATGCTGAAATGGAGTTCCTGGTCCAGCACAGTGTCTTCATTTATCAGTATGACTTTCCCTCCTGAATTAGGGCAATTTGGCAAACATGTTTTCTTGCAGAGAAAATTTTGAGAGTTTCAAAAACACTAAATCTATTTATCAGTTTAATCTATTGATATCTTTCTCAAAAGCCTTTTTGTATAAACGGTGTTCAGCCATCTCTTTTAATTCAAAGCTGCTTATCCTATCCTAATCAGGTTTTCCATATGTACAACTTGGCAAGTATTTTATATTAAGGGATAAATTAACCAACAAACATAAAGAGAAAATAATAAGTTATCTTCTCTAGAGAGCTCATTGAATGTGAAAAGATTAATGATAGCCTCTTTTTTCTACACTTGAAGGTGAAAAAGCTTCATTTATTTATAGGATTGTTTGTTTATGAAGAAAGAACTATTGGGGGAGAGACTGTATTAAAAAAAGAAAAGGATTTTTTTCTATTTGTTTCTGCATATTAACTACCAATATTTTTTTTCTTTTTCAAGTGTCCTGTGACTCCATGTCAATGTTCTTCATCCAAAACTGATAAATACCCTCATATGCTGAAGAGTTCTGTTGTGGGTGCCATGTCCTTAAGCAAGAGACAGGATCTCTGGAACCTAGAGCCCAGAAGTGCTCTCTGTGTATGAGCAGTGATTGCACAGATTCCCTCTTTCAGGTGCAGAAAGGTAACAGTCAGATGGAGGTGTTAAAGGCTAGATAGAAACTCTGTTTGTGTCTGATTCCCAAATGGGTTATTTTCTTGCAATAGGCAGCATGACACTTTAATCATTCAGTAGGCTCTCATTAAGAAATATTTGGAAGTCTTGATGTTACATTAGCCAATACAAACAGCATTATTACAGTCTTCCTACTGCTTCCCTTCCTTCTCCCCTGTCACATCTTAATCCTATTTAGGTCCTGGGCTCTGAGCATCAGGCATACATCCATATGTATTTGTGGAATGCCAAAATATCATGAGTACCTTTTATGCTTTGACTTAGGTTCTGGCATAATATAAAAAATGCATGATAATATTAGCTCCCAGCTCTTTTTGAGAATTGGGTAGGCGCATTCGTTCATCCTCCATGGGCAGTTATCATCAATTTATAACCAGGCTCAGCTACTTCACTGTAGGATTCTGTGTACTTTTCCAGCTGGCATATAAACAATACTTTCTTAATATTCTCAGAAACCACATCTTTCCCTCCCTGAGGTAATTCATTAATGTATTACCCTTGTGTTTCTAGAATAGTCCAATTCTACACTTTTATGTTTACAGAAGTTGTTGGAGTCACCTAGAGCAGGGACTGGAAGGGTAGTGTAATTGCAGTGTGAAGGTCTAACATGCTGAAGTCTTAAAACTGGTAAAAATTCTAGTGCAAACCTATGCCCTTGTAAGGAAGGTTGTTCTCTGGAATCACCTGGAAGTCATTAAGGCACTTGTTAGCCCGTTAATCAAACTGAGAGGGTAGCACTATTCTCCTCACCATTTCCAGCACTCACACTTGGGTGAAACTGAGCAGTGAGCCAGCTGTGCTAGTTGTGGTAATGAAAGGCATTTTTAAGCATTACACTGCATTTTTTTAGATCCTTGAAATTAATATGCTAAAATACTCAAATACAGTGGCAGTAAAGTGATATATGCCATAGGTATATGGTAACCAGCTTTGGGCGACAGGGAATGATGCTGTGCACTATCCTGGAAGAATCCCAGGCATACCCTATGGGATCAGGTGGCACCTGCATGCCATTTTTCCTCACTATGTTATCTGTTTGCAGCAATTGTTTTAGTATATTATGCTGAAAACCTTTTCCTATTTCCAACACCAATTCGTTTGCGCTCACATGGGACCACGCTCTGCCATCGCTACTAGCTGGATGCTGAATAGTATCTTCCTTTTCCAAACAGAGGTATTGCTCAATGGGAGCAAAGGAATTTGAATGCAAACCCATAGTTACCCAGTGGGAATGAGGAACTGTTTCTTATCATCTCTCTGCAATCTCGACTTCAGTGAAACACATGGGGTCTTATATGTAGCTTCCATGATCTGTGCAGGGGAAGTCTTTGCTGCTTTCCCATATTGCATTACTCTGCTAGGAGAGCTCTGAAAATATGGCTGTATTTATAGGCTTCTCTGACTTGCCCCGGGTCTGCTTTGAGTTTAATTTGGAAACCTTTCTAGCTCAAAACTAATGAGGGTAAATGCCTCTGGTGTGAGGCAATTCTGTAGCGAAACACGAGGCTATGTCTACATAAGAGCTGTAGGGTATGGTATTACGCCTTGTAGACATCCTCCAAGGTGTGCCAATTTTTGCACAGTGCCTGCATAATACAGAGATTGTGAATATTATAACTGGGCAGTCCATTCAAAAGATTTCCGTGTTAGTGAGAGGACAAGGTAAGGTCTGCTAGAAGTTTGTGCCAACTAAACATCCTGGCTTTAAATCTTCATTCACAGTGAGACGGCGTGCTAGGGCCTTTCCAAAAATAACCCCTCTGCTCTTACTGCCTACGGACAGGGAGGCACTGTTTAAATCTTAACTCGACAAGTCCGTTTGAAAAATCAATCATATACTAATCCCATTGAGCAGGCTGCTATGGAGGGAGAGATAGTCATTAATACATAGACATGAAAAAATACCCTGACATCTGCCCTGGGCTGCACTCAAAAGTTCATGTATAACAGCGGGGCTCAGTTAAATGCTGGATTACTGTGAATACCCTGAAAATCTGGCATTTCCAGCAATCAGACATGCAAGTTAGGTGCTCCATGCAGCCTTTTGCAGACTGCTGTTTTGCAAATCAGGCTCTACAAGGCCAGGAGCAAGTCAGGAAAACAAGCGAGGCAAGGCCTGGATGACTGCTTGTGAAACCCTTCTGTTGGAAACGGGCTCTGTGCCAGCTTTTCCTTTTCTATGAAGTTTTCCTTTCAGGTTTGGGTCCACTGTCTACCTCTGCCTCTTTTGAAGATTTTTTTCCTTTGAACATTGCGTTCTTGCTTCACAGGGAAGCAGAGCCATGGGAGAACCAGCGAAAAAACAAACATTTGTAGCTCCAGCATCCAGAGTTCTGGCCTCTCACTTCATTTGCTTCGAGCTCGCACATATTCAAACCGATTACAAGCCCAGTAACTGCTGGCAGCAGTGGGCTTGCCAGTTCCCAGTTTCTTTGAGTGTTAGAGGTATTATTAGGGTATCACCTACTTCTGCAAGAGAAGGAAATTAGTTGGAAACTTGTGTAGCAATTGCAACCTAATTTCCTTAAAAAGATGGAGAGGCTTTTTTTCTTTTTTTTTTCCTTTAAAAAATTGGATCCCAGCTTGATAATGCCTAAGAAACCTCTGGAATGCTTGCTGAGCTGGTTGAAATACATAAGCCTAAATTAGATTCTCTGCAGGCGGTTACAAAAACTTGAATCTGGAATATTGATCAGGTAAGAAGTGTGGCTGTTTTAAAAATGTGGTGATATATAGCCGTGTTTCACAGTCTGACCTTGCCCATTCGTGCTTCAAGCAACAGACGAGAGCACTCAAGTGCCTGCCTTAGAGGGAGGAACATTTTTTTCTTGAACATAATTAATCTTTTTTGCAGCCCAGGTGCCCCATTTGGAGGGCTATGTCAGGTCTTAGGCTGCACATCCACACGAAGAAAAGGGAATTAGAACCTTTCCGAAGCCAAATCCCCCTCTGGAGTGCCTCAGACCATCACACCAGCTGTCCCCCCACCGTGCCACTGGCCAGCCCAGCCAGGGCCACCCGATGCTGCTGCCTGTCACCAGCACCTTTCCAAGCCAGCTCTTGCCCCTTGCAGTACCAAAGGCTGGGCACCTTCCCAGTCTCTGGCAGGGGCATCTCCACATGCAGCGCAAGAAGCCTTGCCGAGGGCTGTCTCAAAGCCAAGCTTAATTTTGAGTCTCCCCTTTGTTTTTGCTGGGGGAAGGGGAGTCTGGTGCTTCCCAGCCAGCACACTGGAACGTCTGCTGTTGGATCCTCTGGAGCGGTGGCTGTGTGCTAAGCTGCTTGTGTTTTCAGGCATCTGTTGTTTAAATAAGACTATACACCTTTAATGGACTACGCACGGGAAGAAGTGTACTTCTTTGGGACGAGTACGTATTTTGTAGCACATTTTCAGAAGTTGAAAACTGCACAGAAAGTGGAAGATATTGCAACTGCCCTGAGTGCTGGGTGCAAAGCCAAGATCTCCCAACAGAGTCAGTGGTCTCAGAAGGGTTTCCCGGTGTGCCGTGGCTGTGTACTGACGGCAGGAATATCTGCTGCCAGGAAGAGTCCTGCAAGTCTGTGCTCCTTCTCTGAAATTCCCACGTACGGTGTAAACTCCCTGTGAAATGGGGAATTGCTACTTTTTTCACTTTCAGAGAGGGATCAAAGCACAGAGAATGCAAGGAAAGAATCGCAAGGGGTGACTGAGCCTACGTCTGCCTTTTAGGTATTTAAACTCATCACTTAACTCCTCAAACTCATCTTTCAGGAGCCACTTAATTCCAGAGACAGCTGTGTCACTGCAGCAAAATAACAACTTAGAACAGGTTGTTGTTACAGGTTTCAGCAGGCAAATAAAAGCATGTTCATTTTATTATGTTATATTTCATATAATAGTTTCTAGCAAATTTGCATGGTATTCCCTCCATGTATATTCTCACCAACACAACACAAAGACTAGACTCAAGCTGATGATTTCAGTTTGTGGCAGCTATGACATTATAAAAATTATTTTGCTTACATGGCAGAAAATGAAAGATTTTTTTAAAGATTTGTTTTGGTCAGTCAAATACGCTTTGTTTTCATCCTTTTATCATCTTAAAGCTGGAATTGAATGAATGACAATAAGGACAGAAATTGACAATTGGTTATTGAAAACTTTGCTTGCTGCCCAATACTAGTGGGCTATTAATGGTCCAGTTTGCATTTCAGCTGAGTTTAATTACTGCAATGCACTGCTATTTTAAAAAAGAAGGGTACTTCAAAAGAGGAAGACAAAATATTCTATGGAAAATTAAGATAGTGCCAAAATAAGGCCTTTCCTTGTAGGGCCTTTGGGTATAAGCTAGTCTGCTTTTTCAGCAGAGGAATAACAGTGCTGGAAAGTTTGCGAACAGCTCTTTTAAAATAGTGAAGGGGATGAGTCTAACGGAGCGCATGCCTGTCATGGGTTTTCTGATTAATACTGTAAGATGGGTGGAAGACTGAGCACCTGATTTACACACAGCCCAGGATCCCTCTGGGGAATGAGAGGACTTTGTGGAGACATGGAGGGGATTGTGCTCTTTCGTGGCCACAGCAGAGACCACTGCCCCGGCAGCCTGGGCAATTAAAAATTGAATCTCGAGACCCAAGGCTGAACAAGCAAAGTAGTGCTCACAGCAACCTGCCTGAGGCACCAGGGGGGGGCCAACCAGGGCTGAGGTTGCTGGTAACTTCTCTGTACAACAGAAGTCTCATTGGAAGTTTGGTGGTGAAGTACATAGGCGATCAAACTGCTCAAATCCTAAAATAAACACATCATAACTACAAAGGCTCAGAGAGAGTAGCTCTGCTTTAGGTGTATTAAACCAAAGGTCTTTTTCTCAGGCTGTGGCAAAGGAGAGGACAATTCTCACCTCTATTTGCTGGTACAAACTTGTGAAGGCAGGGCAGTGATAGGTGGTTAAAAAGAGGTCTGTGTGTCTACAGGTGTGGTTTAAAATAATTTTCCCTTCTGGTGAACAAGTACAAAAATGATCTAATAATCTACTATAGTATCTTTAATGATCTGGTTCCTGCCTGTTCTGCCCTTCCAGGTAGTCCAGTTTCTTTCTAAAATGAGATATTTTAACCCTCGTCATAGACAGGGTCACACAGAGAACTGATCATAGTTTTCATGTTTGGAGCACCATTTCATTACCACAGGCAGTGCTAATAGAATAAACTCAGAGATCATAATCTCTCCATTCCTCTGCTGACATGAACATTACCCTGTGCTGGATAGTCCATTTGAGAAATCTTGAAAGCAAAGAAAAAAAATCTAATCTTTCATGTAAATCACTGTCACTTGAATGACTTTGCTGCACAAACTGTAACACTGATGGAAACCCAGAGCAGAATTCAGACCGGTTTTAAGTACATGCGACTCATTTCTTCTGCTCTGCCAAGTCATCAAAAGAGGAACGCACAGACACATGAAATGATTCATGCAGGAAATCCAGAATACTGCAGAATTCATCCCTCTGCTCTGACAAGCTCGTTTTAGTTTCATGCATTTTATTTCCTATGCAAATAGCTTTCAAGGGAAGACATTGCTTCTGAGTTTTCTCCAGGTTACTCAGGATGTCATGCGAGTGACGTGCCTTGACAGAGGCAAGAATTAGCGACTACAACACAGTGTTTCATGAATTCAGGGATTCTGCATTACAAGCCTTAAGCCTGGAGATGTCAGCGCTGCAGACGGGAGTCAGGTTTAAGTTAAGGAAGCATTTCCCTGCAGGACCCCTGGGCTGGAGTCAACACAGGGTGTCTGGATGGCGACCAGGCAGCAGCAGGGTGGGCTGCCTCCATCTGTAATTGGATCTCAGTCTAATCAGAAAGGGAAGTTTGGAGATCAGAATAGACACAGGGAGCATCCAGACATCCCGTGGACAGAGCAGGGGGAGGGTACGTAGCCCTGCTGGGAGGGGGAAGAGACACATAATGCAGCTGAGGAGCTTACAGGGCAAGGGACAGAGGGACCAAAGCCACCTCATCCCCTTTTCCTCCCCTCCTGTATGGGTAAGGAGAGAAACCCATCCCACTCCTGAAGGACACCAAGGGCAGGTTTCCTTTGCTGCTTTCTGAGCCCGCACATGGCTGTACCTTACTTTAAAAAGCCAATTATTTGGTTGCAAGGCACTGAAAAGCAACACAGGTAATGAAGAAAATGTAACTGCACCTTAAAACTGACATTTGCCAGCATCTGTGTCTCATCCTGAAATTCAGTGCACTGTTAGTGAGAAATAAGTGAGCTGCAAGGCATAGGTAGTCTTTCTGGAGGGTAAAGCTGTGTGTGCTGGGTTCAAAGCCAAGGGGACAAGGGAAGCACTCGGTCTCATGGGTACAGCAAACCTTGGTGCCAGCTCCTGGCTGCTGGCCCACCCTCTCCCCGCCAGCAGAAAGGGAGCTTTACACCAATGTAGGCACCAACGCTTCAGCATTATGGTAAACGACAAGGCGACATGAACTTCCATGGCTCTAACACAAGTTTCACAAATTTCTGCTCATTTCTGGATGTTGTGGCTCTTTGTGAGAGAAAAACCCCACTACCGGCCTCCTTTTTTTCTGTAAGAGTAATGTTTTGGGGAACAAAAGCATGGAAACATAACCTGGATGCACCTGAGTAAGACAGAAATTAAGTACAAATTAACAGAAAACAAAATGGATTTTAAGTAGCATTTTAATCCACTTCTACTCCGTGACTACATCTTTTGAAGGGCTGGTTTGACAGCTCTGAAGATAAAAGACACAACACGTTTTAGAAATAGTACAAAGACTTTTAAAAGGCTTTCAGAGCCTTTTAATCCTACTTTTGTGTTCTGACAATCTTCCTCGATTAAATACTTCCCCAGCATCAAAGATGCCCTTGACGCTGACAGGAGCTCTCTGTGGCATTTCTCCTTCCCAGAACCCTCTCAGTCTTGCCCACGTCTTTGGGTGAGTTTCTCTGCTGAATCCTGTGGGTTTGCTCAGCGGGGGAGAGAGGAGTGAGAAACAGGCTTGGCTTTTGTTTGAATTAGCTTTTTTCCAGGACACCCCATGGGTAATTTTTCCTGCAGTTTTTGGCCTCCTCACTCCTTCTCCCCTTTGGCATCAGTTTGGCCAATGCTCAGTGGTGTTTCTCACCATCACTCCTTCTTGTGCCTGCACTATCCACAATCAATTTGATAAACAAACTTCTTAATACTGCCAACGCAGAAGTGCCTAACAGTATTTTTTTTCTAAAATCCTTTTGTTTTCCTGTTTTAGTCCCATGGCAAGTTTTGCTGACAGTAGTCTGTTGCAGTGTAGGGCAAAAAACGGTAGGAAAGCTCTGTGACCCCAGGAGATACCAGGGGGGAGACAACAGTAACTCTTCTATATGGGTTCTTTCTGCTTCAGACAGTGCACGGCGACTGGGCAAGTGGGCAACTGAAGATAAGTTAGAGGAGAAAAGGAAGCCAGATTACAAAAATAAAGGCAGTTTCTCCTTGGGAATGATCTCATATCTGAAGAACTGAACTCTCACTTCCTTGTCCTTTGTCTTCTGCTTGTTGTTACCAATGTTGTCACACACAAGTCAGGAAGGAAACAGAACAAAACAATTTTAGGGAGAGATAATGTTACTTGCAAATATCTGAGAATGCTAGTAGAAATCATCATTGCCTTTCTCTGTTAAGAGGTTTTTAACAGCACCCTCTTAGCATAACCTAAAAATGAAGGAAATATCTGAGGAAGGTTGGGTTCCTTCTGGTTGCTTAAAAGTAGCAACAGAGACTCATCTTAGAGCAGCCGTTTAACTAGGACCCTCTTCACACAAGGGAGATGCATTCCAGCTTCTGTCAAACCCAGCCCTAAGCCACAGACTTAGGACCATTTGCTCAAGGCTTGGTTCCTGGACGTTGCTTTGACTATGGTGGTACCTTCATGGCTGCCCCCCACCGCTGGCTCCCTGAGCCCCTCTGTGGGCGCAAACAGAGACAGAAATGGGCTGTGCAAAGTGAGGGCTGAACTTCAGCATCTGTGCACAAATCAAACACACCAGCTGCTGGCAAAACAGTGGAGGAAGATCTCCTCCTCCTCCAAAGGTAGAAACCTTTTAGCAAAAAAACATCTCACAGCTGTGAGAGAAACCCCAGGTACACAATTATCTGCAGCTCCTTGCGCATCACATCTGCCTGGAAAGAAAATGATGCTCTATCAGAGTTTTCTACAGTCTTCGCCCCACAGAGAACCAGCGGAACCCACAGGAGCATCACCCTGAGGTTTGCAGCAGCACAAGGCTGCCTTCAGGGACCAGCACCCACAAGGGCTGCTGCGACGGGAGCTCTGGTCCAGAGGAAGGGATGTGTACAAGCCTTGCTGCCCTCGCTGCCACAGGGCTCCCCACTTGCCCCAGAAATAATGAGTGTTCCTCTTAGAAATACAAGTCCCAGATTCCTGGTATTTCTGCAGATCCCTGCAGGGGTTTTGTAGGCAGTTTTGGAAGATGAAAACAGAGTTTGGAAGATGAAATAAAAAAATATATTTAATGGGAATTAGCATCTAGACAACTCACACGCAGGCTCGCTGGGCTGTTTGCTCTCATTGTCAAGGGAAACTGAAATACCTTCAGAGTGAAAACTACAGAGTCCAGCCATGCCAAACAGGTTATAGCGTGACCGTAAACCAGAAAGCAGTGCCTTGGGTTACAGGACAGGTTTCCTTTGCTTTTCAGTGGACCCGTGCCATTTCACAGCAGGCAAAGACCCTGCTCCACAGCACCCTGTAATGCAAATGACAAACATGGGCTTGCAGGTCCTCTAATTTTCAGGCAGCCGTATTAGCCGAGCTGGAAGATTGAAATGGCAAGCCATGAGTGAAATTAGTGTACTGTGTTAGAGGAAAAGCATTCAGGCTGACTGCAAGTGCCGTGCATAAGTAAGACACCATTCTCTCTCTCCTTCTTACCAATTCTTTTTCTTTATACTCCATTTACGGTATATTAACTATTTATAAGACATCACTTTAAATCCCCTTTGCAGTCAGCGTGCGTACATCTCATTTGAAGACTCACGGCTTTTTATTGAGGCTCCATAGCCATGAAAACACACTGTAGGTAATTGTTACCGTGAGGGTTTTGACTGAACAGGTAAAAACTGTTTTAAGTGGCTTTACGAAAAAAGCCATTTTCCCATCTACCCTCTCTTATTTATGCGCAATCCAAATTCATTTAGGTAAGAACACTAACATGTCCTTGAGAAATAAATGTTAAACTGGGGATAACCAACTGAATTTCATGTTTTGGAACTGGAAAATTACTTTTTGCCCATATAAAGAGACAATGTGTGTGCTGTGCCTGCGAGGAGCAGTGTGGTACTGCACCCTGTTGGTCTGCTGTGTTATCAAAGACTGAGTACATTCTCGGTACAATGCAAGGCAATTTCTTTTATATTAAACCTTTCAGCCAAGCTGTCTCCAAATGCAACGTGGAGACCGGTGGGAAAGAAAGGGAAAGAAACTCCCATCCTTGCAGAGAGACTGTGACCTGCAAAGGTGAGAAGAAAAAGTTGGATTAGAAAAGCAGCCGAGATTGAAGCACCCTCACTCACCAGTTAGTGGGTGGAAGAAACAGAAAAAATAATGAGCAAGCAAGGAAAAGGGAAGAAGGTTTTCCGGCCACTTGCACAGAAGCAAGAAAAGAGTGACTCAAAAGCATGATTCACGTGGTTCGAACATCTGCAAAAGAGCGAGTTCAGGAGAACCTCAATGATATTTTGGGAACTTGGTGCCAAAATTCAGATTCCAGAAAAGGTAATGAAAAAGCTGTCTGATGAAAAAGGTGGCTGATTCAGTCTTATTGCCTGAATACATGGCCACTAAACTCATTTTAACTCAGAAAGATGACATCAAAGTGGCCTCCCAGCGAAGCGGGAAGAACAAGCTTCCTGGAAGGCAGCCAAGGTGAAGGACGCAAGTGCCAAGAGGCTGGCAGGCTGCAGAAAAAGGCACGTACACAGGGTCAGAGTGCCATCGTGAAGTGGGTAGCAGGATCAGAGAGATCATACATCTTACAAAACAAACCAGGCAGGGAGGTTCAGGGGCAGCTCCTCAGTTAGGACAGTTCTCTGCAGAGGAGCCTTGCCAGCCCACCCCACTGATCATTCCGTCATATGCCCTTATGCCATTGACAGTACTTTACTGCTGAGTCAGGAAACAATGCATATTCATCAGGCAGTCTTTGCCCAAGTAGTCTGTAAAAATAAACTCTTCCTGTTGAAACCACTGATCCAGAGATTGCACAAGACTGTAACTTCATCTACGGCGTTGGTCTTAACAACTCTTTCCCAATCCAGTCCTACTGGTTATCTCTGCTGTGCCACCACCTGCTTGGTGGGGACCTCACAGTCATTAGGAGATTAGCCAGCGGTTGTTACGTCCTCTGTTGCTCCCACACTGACCCCCACCCTCCTCACCTACAGAGAACTGCCACAGATCCTGGTCCTGCCTGGCCTTTCCTTTAATCAGTCTTGGCCTGAATGATTTACCCTAAGGCCAAGTAGGATAGAAATAGATGCCAAAGAGAAGCAGCTGGCTCTAGTCACTTCTGGACTAGCATCTTAAGGGAATGGCTTTTAGGATATTCGCTTGGTGAAACTAGAGTCTTTTAATCGTTGTTGACAGTGGTATTTTAAATCTGCTGCATTGTGACAACATGAGAAAGGACTTGGAGATAGGATTGTTATTTTGTTCTCCTTGAGACACAAGTTTCAGTGACTCTTTGTCTCATGACTTACTTGGAACTTAAACTAGGATGCGGTACAAGCTGTACATGCCTGAGCATCCAAGTGCTCACTTCTCACATCAGCACATGATTTGTGATGATCTGCTGTGATTTAGTTCATGCATGAGATAGATTAAATCAAAGATGAACTGCTACAGGAAAAGGAGGAATGGGGTGGGATGGGGTAGGATAGGATAAGGGAGTATCCATCAATCAAAAGACATTGCCGTTGATGCCTAAGCAGGGTTTTCAGGTATCACATGGCAGTTTTTCCCACAGCTAACATTGTAAACCATTTAGGTTACACATTTGGGGGTCATGGAAGTTGTTGATTGATGGAGTCAGGAGCCCCTTTTAGTTTTTGTATTAATAACACAGTCCTTTTCCTGAGATTTGCTTTGATTACAGCTCTAAACCCCTTTTTAATTTATATTCACACCAACAGCTTCCATGGTTTTCTCTTGCAACCACGCTTCTCTTCTGGCTGTGGCCTTTCCTCCCTTCCTCCACCACTGCACACTTGTCCCTGCATCTGTCACTGGTGCCTGGGGACACCCCGCTGGGGCTCAGGTTTGCTTTGGGTGTTGAATTTTGGGTAGGGCTCCTACTAGTACAAGTCCTCTCCTGCAGCAGACCCGGCTGCTTCTCTCCGCACCTCGGAATGCAAAGCAGCCCTCAGACTGAACTTTACAGAGTTTAAGGCAGCCTGGAGGAGTGCTTCATGTCAGCAGTTGTGATCTGCTGTCCTCCAAAGGTTGACGACAGAGCTCAGCATCTGCCTGTACAGGCGGGAGTCATGCCTCAAAGACTGTATGTTTAATTAATAATTTCGATGAGAAACCTCAGCATCTTCTGGCCCTCATTTTCTCTGGCACTTGTGCGTAAACCCCTGCAGGAGACAGCTCCATCCCAGCAGCCGTTTGTCACACTGTGGAAGAGAGGGCAGAGCGAGCTGCCACCGCCTCAGCCGGGAGGCGAGGGGTGAGGGCCAGACACCTACCCCAGCCCTGGCTCCACGCACCCAGTGACAGCAACCCACTTGGGGACACTGCAAGAGATACACGAAGCAAGCCAGCATAGCAATAAGGCCACAGACGTCGGCGCAGCCTTCGGTCTCAACCCACCTATGCCTGTGGGTGGGAGGATGCAAAATTTCACAGAATCACAGAAAAATTGGTGCGAGGTAGAGCAACCTGTGGCATGGTTAGCTTGTGTAATGGGGCTGGGAGGGCACCATGGCCACCCAGGGAAGCGGGAAGGCACAGGTCAAGCTGCAGCCCCACAAATACAGCACCCCTAACAGCCCAGCTGCCAAGCAGGCTGGCTGAGAGCCATTGGTCATCACTGGGCCAAGCAGGCAGACAGGCACAGGAGGAGAACAGGTAGCCAGGTGGCCGCACCGCGACGGTGCCTCTGGGCAGCCCCGTGGGCTGCTGAGCTCTCACACCATCCCCATATAAATCTACACCTTCTTCTGTCCCCGAGGGCAGGGTCTGCCGCATCACTAGACTTGCAAAGTGACAGAAACCCAGAGTCTTCCTCCCAGTCTATACCCCAGGGACCACCACAGGACCCTCTTCCTTCTGCCTGCACCCAGCAGGCACCAGCTGGCCTCCTGGTTGGGTGCAGAAAGCAAAATCAACCACCGCTGCCCAGCCCAGAGCAACCAGCAGCATTTCCAGCCGTGCTCCCCTTTGCTTTTGTGGCCCTCGCCCTCACTTCTCTCTGCTGCGTGACACCCTGCCCACCGGGACAGGCTGGCTGCCCCTGCTGTGGAAGTTAAGCACCCACTTCTCTCTTGAGAAGTCCCTCTCGTTCAGCGAAGAGCATAGCAGCTCTCCCTGCCCTCAGTAATTAACAGCCAGATAGGACTTCACATCTTCCAGCACTAGGAGCCAGCTGAAGGTAGAGCATTGTCACCCTGCTGGGGGCCTCTTGCAGGAGATGGGATTTTCCTCAGGGAAATCCAGCTAAGCCTGGGGCAACTTTGGCCTTTAAAGTGTCTCTGTTTTGAGGGATGACTTTACAAGGGCCAATGCAGACTAATGCCATGCATTAGGCTCCTTTCTTGTGTGTTATCTATTTCTGTACCCCTGCCAAACACTGCATTCATTGGGTTCAAACTAAGGGTAACAGCAGGTATCCAAAGTGCATAACATAAGAAAGAGAGCTTCTGGAGCTCCCCAGCTCCAGTTCCCTTCTGCTTTAGCAGGTGTTAAACCTCAGCAATATCCTCCATCGCCTGGGGGCTGGATTACAGACAGAGCCAAACAGCAGTTGTGCGGATTTGAGGAGCGGTTTAACATGCAAGGAGCAGGCAAGACCTTCAACACAGGAACACGAGAGCAGAAATGGTGATCTGGCACCGTAGCTCTTGCCTACTCCTTTTGAAAAAGAGAAATTTTAATTTTCATTTGACTAGCCACCTGAGGCAGGCAAATGGGATGTATATCCTGCAGGGCAGTGGCCATAAATATTGCTGTAATTCAAGCCGCTGAGAACAGGCTTACTCCTATCTGTTTTCAGCGGTTTTTCATTTATTCATCTTGGTTAGATATTTAATATTGCCTTTTCTTCCTGTGTAAGCTAACCTCAGTCTTTCTGGTCCCCTCGTGGCATGCATGAATATCAATCACTTATCCTACTGTTCAAACTAACAAGGACGAAAATTTAACTCTATTAAGCTGATTCATTATTTTATGATGTCCCTCACCTCCTGCCCTCGGCACTGAATATCAAGGGAAAGTTTCGATCACTCCATCTTGCTTCAGACCACCCCAGAGATGTTATTAGCACATGATGAACACAACCTCTCTTACTTTATTATTTCATTATCACACTTAACGCCTCTGCAGTGCAGCCAGCCAGCGGGTGACCTCCTGCGATTAGCTTGCAGATCTGCAAGGAAATATGGACAAACTCTGGTGTTTTTAAGAATTCAGAGTTTGTTTCCCTGCATTAAATGCACCTCTTGCTGCCCTGGCGGTGCCCGCAGACTCGATGAGCCCTGGGGCCGGCAGACCTTGCTGGGGACCACGCTCCTTGGGGGTGCAGTTTTGCTCAGGACTTGTCATTTGATGGCCCAGAGAGGCACGGCCCCCCCCTGGAGCACTGGCCCAAATCTCCATGACAACAGATTTGGGATGAAGACCGGGCATACTGAGTGACAGAAGGCCACAGTGGCAAAAAAACGTGGTGGGGAAGAGTGGGGAGGGAGAAGAAGAGCAGCTGGGGAAGAGGTCAAGGGGCAGCTCGCAGCACCTTCAATCATACTGAAGTTTGAGTTCACTGTCTCCATGTGCTGGGGCTTTTAAAACAAATTTGTGAGAAGCGATTGCCATAAAGGATGAATCTAGTAAAATCCTGTGTATTTCTATCTGTTCTTACTCTTTTATTACTGTAGTGGAGAATACAGAAAGTAAAAATACATTTCTTGCCCCATGGATCTTGCAATCTAAATTCAGGATGAGAGACGAGAAGAAGCCTGGTAGACGGGCAAAAGGTGACAGTACTGAGTCCAGCTCCTTAGGATCCATTTTCTGATGTAATTCATTTTTAGCTCGGTTTTCTAAGGAATTGGAGCTGTGCAATTACAGCGTCTGCCTGTCCTCCTGTCGCCCTGCAAAGACTCCTGAAGCTGTCAGGCTATTTTTACCAAATCTGCCCAAGAAGTAGAAGTCTCGAAGATTAACTCCTAGAAGGATCACAAAATGCCGGTGAGCGTGTGGAGCACAGAGCAGAGGGGGAGCGCCCCGAAGGAGGAGAGGAAAGGGTGGCTCATCCTTCCTCTGCTGTAAGAGGCACCGCTCCGCGGCATGAGCAGCCTGTCCTCGCTGCCAACCGGGCATCACGCAGGGAGCTGGGGACCCGCCGGAGCATATGCCGCCTCTTGAGCTGCCAAAAATATAGAGGCACGAGAGGAAGGTGAAGCATCGCAGTGAGGAATTAGTGAAAACACGGTGTACAGCTAAAGGAGCTGGGGGACAGGGTAAGGGAGACAGAGGAGATCTGGCCAGTGTTACATGAGAGAACACGCAGAGAAGAGGAAGAGACCAGGATGATCGTGTGCGGGAGAACGTTGGGGGACATGAAATGATCTGTGGGGATGCAGGTTCAGTCCATAGAAGTATTTGGAAATAACTTTTGTGCACGTGACATCCCTGGAAGTGTTCAAGGCCAGGCTGGATGGCACTTTGAGCAACCTGGTCTAGCGGGAGGTGTCCCTGCCCATGGCAGGGGGGTAGAGACTCAATGATCTTTAAGGTCCCTTCCAACCCAAACCATTCTATGAGTCTATGACATAACTGTGCACCTGGGAAAGCTGCTGGGCTGGGAAATGTGGCAACTTCAGTGCCCGATTTAGGTGGAGGAGAGGCACACTGGAGTCAACAACAAATCAACGTCTGCCCCATTGGTAAGGAATACTTTGAAGGAAAGGTGAGCCTGGCATTTTGCCAACAGTGTGCCCAGGTGGCCAAGAAGGCCAACAGCATCCTGGCCTGTATCAGGAACA
>JAOXJM010000001.1:29131933-29146199 GCA_026413425.1 Tringa solitaria | reverse complement strand
TGGACAAGATGATCTTGAAGGTCCTTTCCAACCTAGAAGATTCTATGATTCTATGATTCTATTCACCGAGCCTCTCAAACTGCCTGCTGAGGTCGATGAGAAAATGGCTGAGAGGCGTAAGTGCAGTGGAAGCATTTTGGAAGGTGCGCTGAGCCCCACCTGCAGAGCCCCCTCCACCCGACTACGTGTGCCCCCAGCACTCCTCCCGCCCCACGTGCACTCACGCAGCTCGCTCAAATGCTTCGCTCAGGCTGCCATCCGCCTGCTAACGCTCCCGGGCATCTGCTTCTGCCAAAGATAAGGGCGGTTTTCCCACAGGTATGTCAGCCACATACAGCAGTTATGAAAAGATAAATAGACCATAAATATTTTATGTTGTCTCCTGTGCACCTTCGCTCTCATCCATTTCGCAAGAAAGCATTCAGTCTGATGTGCGTTGCTCTAAGCAGCCTGGAATCATACCAGATCCCTGACTGCCACCATGGCTGTCACCGTGCAATCCTGCTCATCCTGCCATTCCCCGTGAGTGCCTCATTAGGCCACACTTGTCTCTAATGAGGGCTAAACCTTTTTCCTTTGCACACCTTCTGAAAGTGTCCCATTAACAGGACACACGAACTCAGCAAGCCATAAGAAGAGCAAAGAGAAGCGTATTTTTGGTTAGCACAACACACAGAGTAAGTCCAGATTCCGATCACGGTTATTCTTGAGCAATTCCATCAGAGCCAGTTGTATTTCACTTGAGTGATTGGTAGTGGGATTAAAAACTAGAGAACGACAGATAAAAATTACTTAGTTCATTGCATGGGATAGAGGTTGCTACAGAACGTCTTATTCGAGGCTATTACTTTACTCCACTGCGCAAGAAAAATAGCTCTGCCTAAGGTTAGTCTTTACATTTCTGGGTTCTGCGTTCCTCTCTGTATGCAAAATATTTGTCGAGAGCAAATAACTACGCTCCAGAGAGCGCCGCACCCTGCTAAATCATTTATTATCCCCAAATAATTTAATCTGATCGTATGGAAACCATGCTGAACTCCAGAAACCTGGATGCCACGCGGGCAAGCTGCCAGATGGGGAAAACCAAAGACATTCTGTCCTTGGGAGTGGGAAAAGGTACATGGTTGGGCATGAGCTCTAAATAAATAAATAAACAAATAGAAAATCAGCATCAGGAAGTACCTTGGCCAAGAGGAACTTGGCAGAGCAGTATTTTAGCTTTGCCGAGGGGCTGTGTGTGCCCATTGAAAGGGGAACATCTGTGGAGGAAGGGCAGAGCGCGCGGATACAATGCAGTTTTATGGCAGCGCTGCTTAGGCAGGGAAAGGGACTCCAAAGGGAGCTGATGCAGCCAGCTGGCTGGCGGATGAATGGAGTAACGAATGGGGAAGAGATCAAAAAGCTAAGGGGCGCCCCATCCTCCCCCATAAAGGCAGCGGTATGAATTTCTGAGGAATAGTGAAGCATACCGTTGGGAGTACATAGGTGTGATTTCTGGAAGCATTGAGCGCTTTTTGGATTCTTAATCATGAAAAATTGATTTGGTCTCACAAGCGAGGCAACGCAATGACAGAACTCCAAAGAAGCTGAAATTCAGCATGAATGAATGGAATACAGACAGAATACTGGGCCTTTGTTCACAAAATGAGGGCAGAAATTCAACATATTTTGTATTGGTATGATGGATTCCCACTGGATTCCACTGTGTACCTCACGGAGTTGCTCACTGTGCAGAGCACAACAAAGGCTATTTTTTGCTCTGAAGTGTGATGTGGTGTGCAGCAAAAATAACTCTTAAAGATATTTATTTACTTATTTTTTCTCAGGTTAACTGCATTTTTTATTTCACCTGTACTGAACTTCAGGACACTTACTCATTTTTCCTTCATTTACCACGGTTACTGAACCACAATAACTATAGAGACATTGTCAGCTGATCAATTCCAAAAAGTAAATTAGGGTAATTTCAACCCTACACCTCTTCTTGAACTTCTCTGCATAATTTCCATTGTTTCACACTTACCTGCTTAAAACCCCAAAATGTTCTTCCTTTCCCTTTTCCCACTTTTTGAAAGAGCCACATGAACAGTGGGGAAATGACTTCAGGAAAGCCATTAAATTTATGGCAGAGCTGCTATAACAAAGGCCTCCCAAAACACAGGGGAATACTTTTCTTTCTTATGTTCTCTAATATCATCATGGGTGTTACATCGCCGCTACAACACCGGGCAAGGCAGTTCCAGGGACCATTGCAATTTTCAGCTGGCAATGGTCCTTCTGGTGTGTATTACCTTTTAAGATGCTTTTCTGGGATCTAACAGCTGCCTTCAGGAAGATTTATATGCTATTTTTGTTTGTTTAATTTCTCCTCACAGTTAATGTGCCTTTGTTATTGCCACGTGGAGTTCATTAACTGCACCAGAAGATGGCAGCAATGGAAACCACTTTCGTGCCCTCCGTTCATAAATTACGTTTCATGCTGAGCAGCAATCAATGATATGATGGTATCAGTCAATGTTTAAAAATTGTTTTAAAAAATCAAGAAAATAGTTTTAAAAGCAGCAGTCTTCACAGTTGTAGACACTGAAAGATGTGAAACGTGGAAAGAACTTCTTGCTCCCTTCTCGGGATTTGAAGGTCATTTTTCCAGCGTCTCAGTTACGAAGATCAGGGATAGAGATGTCCATAAATAAAACCCTCAAAAAGCGTGACTTTCACAGGCTACCATGACCGAAAGAATTTAAAGTTGCCTTAATTCATTTGACCTTCATGGGATGCAACAAAAAGCATTTGACTCTAGAGCAGAGAACTGGGGAGATTCTGCAAGGAAATCATAAAACATCAGAAATATTTTTGAGGCCGCTGGAGCCTTGTGTCACTGATTCGGTGTGAAGAGGCACTGGGAGTAAGCAGTTTATTTAACTGTTTTTATAAAACATGTGAAGGAACACGTAGAGTCGGGCAGAGCGTTTCCTTAGGAGGAATGAGTATTTACACAGGCAAATTAACATACATATTTCCCACAGGACACAAGCATTATTAGACCTGTTATGAGCTTTGTCAGCAGCCGCTGAGGAAAAAAAGAATCTTATTTACCCCTCTAAACACAGACCAGTCTT
This sequence comes from Tringa solitaria, assembly GCA_026413425.1. Taxonomy (NCBI): domain Eukaryota; kingdom Metazoa; phylum Chordata; class Aves; order Charadriiformes; family Scolopacidae; genus Tringa; species Tringa solitaria. The sequence continues at coordinate 29,143,080 of JAOXJM010000001.1, read as the reverse complement.
CAGGGCAATACAGCTGCTAAACTTATTGACACGGGCGCTTGTGTTCCAGCCAGGATTTATCATCCATGATAAATGCAAAACTGCCTCAGTTTCAGTTACAAGCTTTTTCTCCCAGAATGTTATTTATTTTATTTATTTATTGCCTAGAATAAAGAACACATGGGATTAGGAGGCAAAGGTTGCTGGTTGTATGCTTTCCTGAAAGGGAACTTGGGCGGTGAGAAAAGACACAGCCCCTTATTTCATTCCCGCTGAACGTGGGGACATAAGTTGACTTGCCTTCTTTGTGAACAAAGAGGAACTCCCATCCTGAAGAAACATCTGCTTTCATCATCAGTGTATCCTCACAGGAAAGACTGTAATGCATAAAGCTTTGGCTAATTGCTTGTTTTAATGAGATAACAAAGTAAATCATGTTTATGGAAGTCAATCTGTCCTGCGTCGCACTCTTCATTTGTGAGAAATTAGTCATGACTACTGGAAACAAATTATTTTATGAGGTTTTATAGGGCTTTCTTGAGTTAGAAAGACTAATATTGCCAGAAGGAATACATGGGATTTGTAGCTACAAGCCATTTCAATCATGGTAGAGACTTCTGAGTATTTTTTCTGCTGAAAATTGAAGATCCACAACCCACAAGGTGTAATGAGCTCTATTGCAAGAAAATGTCACTAAGACTGCTCAGAGACGTCCCCTGTGCAAACCAGGTCAGTGATTATTTTGATGTAAAGCAACTTGATCTAAAAGAAGTACAGATCAAAAGAAGCCTCCTTTAGTTATATAAAAAACTGTAATTATGAGGTTAGTTAATTTGCAAAACAAAAGATCGCAACCTCTGGGTTTGTTCCTAGTTTAATATATTCTGTGTCTGAAAGCACATGAGGAAAATGGACTTTTGCACCTTTAATTGTTCCTGTGGTTAGTCTGTATGAGAAGTGCCTTCTCTTAAACACCTCAAATGTAATTATGTCCTATTACTACCTGTGTCAAAAATTTTATTATAAGCTACAGTGAGTATTCATCCTACCTGGGTCTATAATAGTCTAATATGCAAATGTGTCTCTCTTCCTTATTTCTAGCTACTCAACTGCATCAAAAGACAGTCAGATTTACATTTTCAGCGTGTTATTTTACTGCTCCTAAGATGTTTTCAAATCAAAAATGGAAAGGATGGTACACATAGCACCAGTAGTATGTTGTTAGTCTATAGGGTATGCCTCACTCCTACAGCCCTATTTATGTAACATATGAATAGAATGAAGATATTTAAAGAGATTCTAATAATCCTACGTACAATTATGAACAGAAAATTCTGTGACGCAGGAAGAGCGAAACAGTGTCTTAATTGTCCTCTAAGGATATTTTCTTAACGCTGGTAAAAGGGGCACGCAGCGCTGTGGTATCACACAGAAGCGTGGAGGTCCTGGGCAGCAGCATCCAAGAGGAGCCTCCTCTGGTCTTTTTTTGCTCCGTCGTCTCTGCCCTGCAGGAGTGGGAGAGGGACCTTGAAGGCTTGTGAGCTCCATCCCTCGCCCTGCTGCAGGCTGGGTGCTGGCTGCCCGTTCAAGTTGCAGCTTTAGTCCCAGAGCTTTACTGCGAGCCTCCTTTAAAAACGAGATGCCATCTGAAATGCCTGAATGTAGTTGCAGATGTATTACATGGGTTGGAATAGCAATTAGCTCTCACCTGTGTCACCAGACAAAAGAGAGCATTCGTTAGGTTTAGTAGTGGAATCTAAAAAAAACCAAAAAAACCCCACCAAAACCCACACAAATGGAAAACAACCCAAAAGAATTACCTTGCCCTTCCTTGTCTCTTGACCAAGCTACAGCTCTCATATCCACAGCAGTCATATCTTGCACAATACAATACTGCATTGTATCATATTATATCTTGCGATACCTTATCTTCTGCGTTATCACCTTGCTTATTCTGTTTTCCATCCTGACCCCCCCTGACTCTGTCCTAGAACTAGCAGGGAGACTACAGGAGTGGAGCTGACACGTCAGGAGATCCTTCACCAGGCCTGATCCTGACCCTCACTCACACATGGGCTGATGTCCCAGCCTGACCTTGCCCCATCCCCATCCCCATCCCCATCCCCATGGAGGTGCCCGATGCCCGGGGCTGCCCCTGGCTACCCCTGCTCCCTGACAGAAGACTGGACTGAGCAGGGCTTTGGTGCCAACTGCTTGGAGATGAGGATTTGGCTTTTAATGACGTTACTGGCAGGTGTGGCGAGGTGCTGGCATCAGCCGGACTGGTTTGGGATGCTGACCTCAAGGCAGAGGAATGCTGCCTGCGCTACACATTGTCATTATCACCTCCAGCTCACGAGCCACCGCATCTGGGGATATTTCCACTGCGTCTCTGCTGCAATATGCCCAACAGCTCCCATTAGATGTGCATTTATGGGGTGTTTTGAACCCCCTTGGGGACGCAGGCAATATTCCTGTGCTGTGCCTGCAGGGACAGCCGTCGGAGGCGATGGTGCGGAGGCCAGAGGGGGATCCCCGAGGCACTGTCACACCGTCTGTTTGAGAGATGCCACGTCCACATTCCCCTGTGCATGATGAGGGTCAGGTAGGCAGTATTTTCAGTATTTTTCTGGCTTACAGGAGAAAGCGAGCTGCTGGAGGCAGGAGATCTCCCACGTGGAGTCTCACACATCCGAACACTCAGCATGAAACTGATGCAGGGCCCCACATTATACTCTCCTCCTCTGTTTTTATTTTCAGATAGTTTCTTCTTCCTTTTTCTTTCTTAAGGTCCTTTTTCCTTCTTAAGGTCCTTTTTCCAGGAATACTCAAATATCAGGAAGACAGCGTGTTTTTACCCACAGATGTCACCCCAAATGTGATTATTTATTTCCAACAGCACGCATAGGTGTATTTTCCGACAGCTTCTCTTGGGGATGGGTATTTATACAACACTTCTCAGGATAAAATTCTGCCTTCCTTAAGCAGCCTGCAAAAATTGTTTGCATGCCATAGGGAAGCCATCAAAGGATGGGGACAGCAGGTGCCCAGTAAGACTATGAGTCTGTCCTGCCGTGTCCTCGGGGCTGAAGCACGCTCGGGAGCGGACGAGAGCCGTGCGGCAGCCGGGCAGGTCGGTGTGACGGGGCTGCCGAGCACGGACCCAGGTGAAGGTGACAGAGCTGGGACAGGCAGCGTAGGCTACTGACGTGGCAGAAGTATTGTGGCTTGTCACGTGTCACTGAGCAGCTGGTTGTGAAAGACACTGTTTAAACAAACTGTTGTGTACATTTCCATGGCAGTACCTGTCTGCCCGGATTCTTATTTTCAAAGTGCAGCTCTTAAGCGTATTTGAATGAGTCATTACTTTTGGCCAGCATTGACAGCAACTGGAAAATCTAAACATTATTGTCCTGTACATCCCTTGCACTTCACAGATTGCACATGAGTTTTCACTATGGGTTGCATCCTATTTCTGCTCCGTTCACACCCTCTTTTCTCGCTTTTCATCCAAGAGCATTCTTGTTCTGCCAGGAAGGGCTCTCTGATTCCTGCTGGACACACATGTTTCCCCCCCGGTGCAAGAGCACCTCCGTGTAGCTGTTTATTGAGTAAATGGTGACTACTTAGCACTAGCAATTTGATTCCTTTAATTTTATTCATCGGTGCCTGAAATGGTAAAGCAGCTTTTGCATCCAGGAGCGAATCCTCACCTTTGGGAGTTGAAGCCAAGGCCCGCAAAACCCTTCATAGCAATGTCTGCTTGTTTATGTTTGCCTGTAACAGGGTAACTGCACAACATTGCATTCAATCATTTCCAAAATATTAAAGGAATGTTACAGACATCCTTGGGCAGAAACTTCCTGATTTTGAGGACAATCTACCAGATAGCAGTGGTCAGACCCTTCTACTTAGCATGTCCAGCACTTCCAACAACAGCTAAAACCCCCAACCTCTCAGAAAATAAGTTGATAAAGTCTTCCAGCATTGTGATGACCTCAGCCCTTCTCAATGTAAATCCAAAGTGTCTGATTAGGTCTGTGCAAGAGGAGGGGAGAGGAACGAGAGAGAAGGGAATTACGGTGACCATAGTGAGGGAAAAGGAAACGAGGGATGCTAAACCCCTTGAGGGAGAAGAACTTTACCCAGATGCAGGTGACACAGAAGCTGTGGAGTGAGGAAGGACTTGGAGGTGGGGAATAGGGACAGGAAGGGAGGGCACAGTCATCCTGTGGGGAAGAGGAAAGCAGGAATGCAGAAGTATCTGGGATGTGCCAGGAGTCTGACCTTGAGGTACCACAAGGTGTATAGCTTGGTATTTCTTTGCTTTGACTTCAGTAGAATAAAAGCCATGTAGCTATCGGCTCTCTTAACACCACAGAAAAAGACCAACTCTGCCCTCTTTGGAAACCACCTCTGCCACTCCTCTTGCTCAACCAGCTCTCTGTGAGACAGAGAAGCTGGAACAATCTTTTCCCTCCAACTATTAGCCACTCTTCATATTTCCAATTTTCTGTGTAAAGAGAAGTATAAGGTCTGCATATTATTCAGACTGTGGAGCCTGGGCTTTGGCAGGTCCCAGCAGCTCCAGCACAACTTGCAGTGAGAAATCACCTTTCAAATAAGCAGCAATCAAATAATCATCTTTCAAATAAGCAGCAATTTCCACTGACGGCATGGAAATAGGGCTGCAATTACGCGATAGCTGATAACAGCTTTATTGTTACATTTCCCTCCATTTCAAGAATAAATTTATGATTAAAAAATGACACCTTTAGATATTCACTATTTGGGTAGCCTGGCAAATGTGTAAGCAACAAGTGGGTGACTATTCAACAGAACATGCAGACTTCCAACAGGAATTTCTTGTTCTTGGAAGCAAGCAGCCTGATGCTGCCACTAATGACCAGGACACCAGAAACAAGGGGCTGTTAATGAAATTTAAAATAGCCATGTAAAGTGGGAGGTGATGTATTTATAAGGAGGTTTTAAATATTGCCTGGGAAGAACTGACCATGAGGTCTAAGCTGACAGAAATAAAGTACAATTTAATAATCTGCAGTGAAAGATCATAAGATCATGGACTTCAGGACTAACATGAATTTCAGGTCAAAACTAGGGAGTTAATGAACTGTAAATTGCTGGGAGGAAGGAAATATAGTAGAGAATTCAGTAAACATGATGGCAAACTATTTCAGACAGGGTATTTCCAGTTGACAGAGAAGCAGGAAAGCCATCAATGACAGTGATGAAACTTCATCTGGAATACTGGCCATCTATTTTCAACAAAGATAAATTCACATGGGAAGCAGTGCAGAGAAAGACTTCAAGATTCATCACGAGATAAAACCCAACAGCATTAAAGCCTGGATTTATGCTGCCCAACTTCAGGTACTTCACAAAGACACACAAATTGAGAGCACAGTCACCAGGGATGCCTGTAGTCAATGAAAAGAGATAGGCATCTCCAATCATTTAGCCTACCTAAGGTCTGACTTGACTCCTAAACTAGATGTTTTATTTAAATACCTCAAGCTACATAGGAAGAATATTGTCCCAGAGAATTTGTGTGGCATCCTCAAAAACAAACTCTGAGAAAGGAACCAGCTGCTCCCAGAAGTATAAAGACCACAGAAGAGGTGAAGGTCAGGTTTATCAGCAGAACAAACTGATAAAGGCTGGGCACAAACAAACTTTTCTGATGAACAGAAGGCCAATCTTTGGAAACTGCCTTCCATATGTAGATGGGGGAATAATAAACTTGACTAGAATTTAACTGCAGTTGAATGAGTTAATTTAAGAGGTTATGTGATGAACATACCTGGGAGAGCAAACATTTGGACTGGCAGATGCAAAAAAGTCCCTTCTGCTCTTCTGTGCTATGCTGTTTTGTTTGGATTTTTGTTCCTGAATACAAATGGGACTAATCACAAGGAATGTCTTGCAAAATTATGTATGTTTTGGCAAAGAACTATTGGGAGGTGTTGCTGCCTTGTCGTCGTTCATCTGCATCAAGGCGAAGGACAGCAAAATCTATTTCCTGGGAGCCGAGTTGCTCAAGAGGAAAACAACCAAGAATGAGTACAGCGCTGAGCGCCTGAGCTGCCACTGTGTTACCACACACCCCAACAGACAGTGTGACATCCCAAAGTGATATTCAGAAGCAGCAGAAATGCTATGAAGGTCCTTCCAGTTGTCACCGGCACGCGTGGCGTGGGCAGCAGTGGGTACAAGGAATGGCAAGTTAGGCCAAGCCAGCATCCTCCCACCTCACGACTGGTGCACTGATGGAAAATCGTTTGCCATGGGCCAGCCCCACGTGCAAGCCTGAAGTGCTTGGGACACGCAGTTAAGAACATCCCAGCAAACACAAACATGGACTATCGATTGCAGTTGTGTGTCACCAAATGAGGCGGCGGAGCACAGCCAAGTGCCTGGCAAATACTAAAGTGTGAGCCTGGAGGAGCTTTGGCTAAAGCGTTGGCAGAAATAAATTTTGGGTATCATCTCCTGCTATTCCATCCTTACTAATTTTCAGTGGAATACGCTTCTATATACATTGCCCAAAATTAACGGGGGGAGGGAACAGAAAAATATCTGATTCCCCTACAAATGACACTGAATATTGGCTAATCAGTTGGGTCAAGAGGATTATAATGCAATATAAACATGTTTGCTAAGGGGAACAAGATGTGTGCTCTTGATTACTGTATCACATGCTAGGGGAAAGGCTGGGTCACAGTTCTCCAATTCTATCCAAACCTGGTATTTTGAAATTAATTTGAAGGGATAGAAATTACTAAGAATCTTAGGTTTAAACTTGAATCTGGATCTAAAAAAAAAAAAAATTAAAAAATCCCAACCTTCATTTCAGAATAGCAGAAAATTGTTGATTTTCCTCAGTAATACTCAGCGTCAACTTAGTGGCTGATATTGGGAAACTCAAAATTTTGCAAAAGGGGCTGAGAACCAAGTGAAGCAAGACAAAAACTGACAACATACCAGGCCTTAAGAGGCATGAAATACTTGCTTTTACAACACAGTTTTACAATAGCATCAATGTTCATTACTCAAAGTTGTTTGTCTACTAAAACAACACAAGAAATAATAAACTAGAGACAAATCTAGAGTCCCATGCAGTTATTGAAAAAAAACCAACCAAGTTATTCACCCTTATTCTAGCAAAACTTACTAGCTGTTGCAAAATGTTTGCAAGGGCTTTACATTTGACAAGGATTCTTATCTTTCTTTTTCCGGGGGGGCATGGTTGCTCTGTAATGCTGCTATTGTTAGGGATAATGTTTGTGGTCAGTTGCTATTGACAGTGACAGTCGAAGTTCAGGCGGCCAAATTTAGACATGAAATTAATAATGGCAGATGTACCAGAGAGCTTAAGTACGCATTGTTTCTTCATGACTTACCAGGAAAAATTCTTACTGAGGTCCAAGAAAGTTTGGCATGAATAAGTCATAAATATGGAGTGAAGGATCTGCCTCAAGAAAATGAGGTAAGTATCAGTATCGTATGGATAAAATCAGCCAAAATATCTGGGGTATGAATGCAGTTGAACCCCCCTGCCGTGGAAAGTCAGGGTAGTGTGTAACTGAGGATGTACTCAGCTGCATGAAATACGCAGTGTTTGCTAAAGTCCACATATATCATAATGCAGAAATTGTTAATTTAAAGAGGACTGTAAACTTGAAAGAGCACAAGCCACCTTTCCTTTTACTTGCAGAGTGCAATATATGCCCCTAGCACTGTTATATATATAATATAAACACCACCAGGGCTGCGAGGGGATGGTATCTGTGACCAATAACCGCTCAGCTGCTTCTCATGGCCGTTCCTCTGTCTCAGCAGGCAGGCTTGCTAAATCCATCTGCTCCCCAGAAGTAATTGAACTTCTTTCCTGAATGCTTTCTTTTTCCTTCAAACTCTCCGTGCATCCGTACACACTGGGCTGCCAAAATTAGGGAAAAGAGCATGGGCTCCTTTCGCATCCCTGTACAGCTCTGGACTTCAGCCCGCTGTAGACATCAGGAGCTTCCCTCAGTGTCTAAAGTTACTCCTTCAGCTACGGCAAAAACGCCCTCAGACTCTAATAATAGTAACTCCAATGGTGAGCAGGCCATCACATTTAATTTTATTCTGGACTTGCGGTTCTTGGACCTACTTGGATCACAACTGGTAAAGGCTTCCAAAAGATAAATAAGAAGATGAGAGGTAAATGATGTAAGAAAACTGAAAGGTTCTCCAACCCGGATGGTGAACTTTTGATGCAATATAATACCCCTGAAGTATTATAGTGGGAACTATTTAGCCCTCCAATAAAATAAAAAAAAAAAAAAAAAGAAAAAGAAAAAGAAAAGCTGCAGCTCTTGGCTTTCCCTCTCTATATTTTTATTTGAAGTTTGTATCTTACTGTTGTCCACTAAAAATTCCTGTCACTTGCAATTGCTATCTCCGAAATGTCATTAATCCCTCCGTTAGAACTGATCAGATACATCTCACACATATGCCTGTAAGTACGTGCACCCATCTGAGCACCTCCCCAGTGAAGACCTGACGTGAGCTTTCCCTTCCAACTCTTAGTCTTTCTCCCCAGACGCCCTACCTATGCCAAGGAAATGAATGAGTGGCCTCTGCCTAGAGAACCGAGTAAATCCCAACCAAGCGCACCACGGCAGCGACTGCAGCCAGAAGGGAGGAGAGCTGTGGCCGCAATTTGTTATGGGCACATTTATTTTGGGCAATGAGGCTACATATCGATGCTGACAGCGTTTGGAGCATTAAGTGTTCCAGAGTGAGGACCTGCTAACAAGGTTCACACTCTGAAGGCCTGTCAGTTCTGGTAGGTCACTAGAAATACCCTAGCATGGCCTGTCGTCCAGCTTTGGACTCCTTTCTTGGTTCTGAACTTGTTTATGATTGTGAGAAAGTTCACTGTACAATACAAGTCAACCAGCATGAGCCTGGGATTCTCTTCTGTGTCTGAAGAGAGGCGTAGTCTAAGGAACGGCAAAAAGAAAATCCAGAGGATTTTGTCTGCAAAGATAGAAGCATCATGTTGAAAGAGGAGGAAGACACACCCATATGAATCAAAGATCTATGTGATTCCTTCATTTCTGACTTGTGTTATGACTTGAGGAACCCACAATAATTTATTGTCATTTAGACAATTATTCTATCACCAGATGGCTCCTTCACAGCCAGGAAGGGGAACTGGGAAAAAAGAAGGAAACCCAAGGGTTGAAATATAAGCAGATTTAATAGGGTAAGACTAAATAATTAACATTAATAATACTAAAGAACCAATATTATCCTAATACCAACATAAAATATACAAGAATTACACTTGTACAGCCCATTCTATCAGCAGGAAGCTGTGCACTCCCAGCAGTGGACAGCAAATGTCAGACACTGCAAGCGCTACGGCTTTGGGAAGGAAGGGAAGGGCCAGGGATCCGGCACCAGGGCCAGAAGTTCCCAGGATCACAGCCATCAAGGAAGAGAGAGAACTTCTCAGCAAACTTTCTAATTTATTATTGAATGTGATGTTTATGCTACAAAATAATCCTGTTGGCCAGCTTGGGTCAAGTGACCGGGTCCCGCTCCTTCTCTTCCCTGCACCTGGCACAGCTCGAAAACACTGAGACTTTGAAACCCACGTACCATAGCTGGCTGTAAAGTGTTTTCACAAATTCAGAAACTAGAGTGTTATAAGAGTGTTTTCCCAAGCATTAGAAGAGACTATACTGAAAAATAAAATTACTAAAGGGGAAATTGGTCCTGTGTTGCTCAAACCAGGCCACTTTACAGCATTTAATGGTGCAAACAGAGTAGGTCTGGCCATGCCTCCAATTGCTCATAATGGGATGATGGTTTACATGCCTTTAAAATAAACTCTGGCATACAAATATTTACAAACCCACATACACTGACTCAGTCTCCCATATGTATGTCCCTCAGCTGTGCTGAAGTGCTTCATTAGACCTTTTCTTAGGGCCTTTGTCAGTGTTAAGCCGCCTGTGCTTGAAGGCAGCTCTGCCGTGGTGCAAGGGTCCAAGTGAAGCCACTGCTGTGCCTGCCTTGCTGTCACCCTCCACCCTCCAGGCCTTGCTGGTTCATAAAAGGTGTTTCTCCAAAGGAGGACACCTCTCACCTACCACTGGTATCACTGGTGCTAGCAGGACTGTGACACCCCCGGTATCGGTAGCTCCAGCACAAGCCAGACAACAATAGCTGTACAGATCGCTGACACCACGTGACTTTCCTTTTAGCCAAAGATTTTTGTTAGAAATTAGTCTTGAGCCAGCCTACAGGCGCCATGCGCTCCTGCCAACAGGATAAATCAGGATAGTGGGCAAGAAATCAGCAACTGAGACAAAGAGTCTGTTCTGTCACACACAGACGGCAAAACTAAGCAGCGATACACAACCCCTCTTGTGCGACCTCACCGAGCTGTTGGTCAGATCACCAGGGATCCTCAGCGACCTGGAGACGGTGTGTTGCAGAAGCCCAAGTAAAATTCAGAGTGGCCAGATATCCAAAGTAGCCATGGGTTCTTTGGTTTTATCCCCTTTTGTAATTTCTTTCACTTGTCCAAGTCCGACAACACCTCCGTGTACCTCCGCTGTTGCTTTCCCACCTCAGCTGCAACATTCTCTCCTCTCCAGGGCTTTACCTCCACCCATCCTGGTGAGACCATCTTCAAACATATGAGGGCTATCACACTTCCCTTCATTCTTCCAGTTCCACCATGAGATACTACTGCTGTCGCACCTGCCCACTACAGGACACCTGGACTGTACACACACAGTTCTGCTCATTGTTGAGATTCTGTCACACCTGCAAGGAGTTCAGCATGAAACCTAACCCTCAGACAGCATCACTGTGAGACGGGGCTACCACCATGAAGGTGACCACTTTAGTCAAGTCTAGGCCAGTCAGTCTGCACCTCCAAGATTAATAATTATTACTTTATATATTGAGAGGGCCAGCACACAGGAAATTGTTAGGACATGGCTGACCTCACAGAAATGGTATTTGGCACCTTGCATCTAAAATAGAATCATAGAATGCTTCAGGTTGGAAGGCACCTTAAACAGCATCAAGTTCCAACCCCCCTGCCATGGGCAGGGACACCTCCCGCTAGACCAGGTTGCTCA
>JAOXJM010000001.1:29113661-29129135 GCA_026413425.1 Tringa solitaria | reverse complement strand
CCGGCTGGCCCTGGGGGAGGCGGGCGGCGGCGGCCGGGCCCGCACAGCCTGCGGGGCCCGTGGTGCCACACCGCCTCCTGCGCGGGGCGGGGAGGGGACACGGCTGCTGCTGTCACTCCGGTGTCGCTGGTGTGGCTGCATGGCCGCGCCTAAGGGAGGGCGTTATGAAATAAACGGTCTTCGTAGAGATCCGTTCGGAGGCGCTGGTGCCCGAGCAGAATGGAGGTTTTGCGGGGCGGTGAGAAATTCCACTTGGGGCCACCATAAGCTGCCGGCAGCGGCTGTCCCCAGGGCCAGACGCTCAGGAAGCGAGCGATTCGCCGGTTCTGTTTGCAGCTGCTTTTGTTTTAGCTTGTGAAGGGCTGGCAGCCGTTCTTGCCACTTCTGCCATTGAACTTCTCTGCCTGATGTCACTGGAAGCAAGAAGGTGGCTGTGCCAGAGCCCCGAGAGTCCAAGTTTCTTGGTCTGTGCATTGGCTAATGTTTGTCCTTCGTAACTGTAGGAGACGTCAAGGGTTATGGTCAGTGATACGAGTAGATGGCTTACAGGGAAGAGTTGCAAAACCTCTGAAGTGTCAGTTTAGCTTTATTGGAAAGCACTTGGACAGTGATCAACCCGAAGTTGCTTGTGCCTAGATAAAAATGGTTTTTAGGGGTCTTGGTAGTCAGGAAGCCTGCCCAAGGCTGGAAGCACAGTGTGTGACCTTAAATAATTAGAATCAACTGTATCACAAGAAAATAAGTGGAAGAGCAGAATTCTGAGTTCTCTAAATGACACTTGGGAGCTGTTGGATAAATAACAGTGAAACTATTATTTTGCTAATCAACTTTAGTAGGTGCAAATTCAGAACTAGGATAGGACAGGGATAGAAATTACAGTATCATCAGGTCAAACTCCTCTAGCTCTTAACACTGTAACAATAAGATATAGGTATGAAAAGCTGTAGAGATGAACACTTGTGAAATACTACTGCTTTCCTCAAAGACTGAAGTTACTGAACTGAGGCTTCATTGATCCTGAGAGGGAAAACTTCCCACCCCCCCCCAGTTGAAGCATTTGATGTTCTGGCTTGTGTTTGTAATTCAGTACTAAAATAGTTGGACACTGCTGATGCTGCACATACTGCACTTAATCCCCTAAATCCTGCATTGTACTGGTTACTGTATGTTTGCCTAAATGTATAACTTACCCTGGCTTGAAGTCCCTCAAAACTGAAAAATAAAGATTGTATAGCAATCTTTTTAGGTAGCTTATCCTAACAGTTAAAATAATATTGAGCTACTTTTAAAGCATAGTCACAGGAAATTGCATTAACTTGAAGGTGGTTGTAGAAAGATACTAAATCTAGAGTTAGGAATTCTACCAATACTTTGAAAACTACGTGGCCTCTTCCCCATTTTTCACAAACTACTTAGAGCCAACTGAGTCTTTGGAAGAGGTGGGAGCAAAGGACCTAGCAGAAGAAGGAAATGTGCTTTCTCTGTCTGGATCAGGGAGAGTGAATCTGTTGGGAATCTGAAGTTGTACTTTTGGTGTTCAGATCTTCATTTTCTATACAAAAATGACCAGACTGTTGTATTCATCTTTTCTTAAGGTGGTCAGCCCAGAAATGTGCAGCCTTTTAGTGATGAAGATGCTTCAATTGAAACTATGAGCCACTGCAGTGGCTTCAGTGATCCTGCTAGCTTCACCGAGGATGGTATGTTCTTTCATTTATATCTACTCATCTTTTTAAAAGCATAAAACCTGAGTTGACTTAGGAGTTTAAATACTTGACTGTAAATAGCAGCAGCAAAATAATGACAATATGATTGATTGTTAATCCTAGTGGTTGTCATTTTGTTTGATAAGAATATACTCCAGGTTTCATGACCCTCTTATCAAACTATGAGACTTATTTCTATTAGAATTATACACTGCTGACTTTTGGAGACAACAAGAATTTTGAGATGCATTATAAGACATTGTTTTTCATAACACGTAGTTGAGGTTGTAAGAACTGCAGAAGAGTTTGGTGTGGAAAGAGTCACATTTGCCTGTTCTGAACTAGATTTGTGCTTTGTCTCTGCTACCATCTCTGCAACCTGGGTTGCTCTCATGTCATTTTGTTGGGAGGAGGGGACCTGAAAGCCTGCTACAGGGGGATAAGGCAGGGATCCTTCCTTGTAAATACTTGCTACTCTTAACTGAGCTGCTGCTGCAGAGGCTTCTAAAGTGCTGCCAGATAGGACAGGCTGCTTAGATGGTTCACTGCATCAGCAGTGAACTCTACTCCAGGGATAGATGGGGTGGACTGGATCAAAATGCGTTACTGACAGGATTGGCTGATGGGTGTGAATTGTTGCAAATTTATGTAAGACCTGATTAGCTCCCTCGTTCATTCTTGGCATGCATAAAAAGCAGATATATCTATTGATACACCTGTGCTGTTTCTGTATTTTTATAAAAGTATTTTAAGGGGTAGTTTGTAGTAGTAGGCTGAACACCAGTTGCTGTAATATAGAAGAATTCTGTAGCTTAAAATTATTGTCTATTTTAAACTGTGTTCTTATTAGTATTAAAAACATGAAGTGTTGGGTACTGTTGTGCCTGCTAATAAAATGTGTATCAGTAGGACTAAATAATTTCCTCTGGATTAGGGCCTGAAGTTGATGAAGAAGCCACTCAAGAAGACTTAGAATACAAATTGAAGGGATTTATTGACCTTACATTGGACAAGAGGTACAGTGTGCTTTGAAGAAACACATTTATACTGTTTTCTGGCTTCCTATGATATAATAAAGGAAATACTCATCAAACATTTTTATATGCTTACTGAAACTGTAGTTATTTCATGCTGGGGAGGACTTGCTTTTCCTCTACATCTGGAAAGACCTTTCTCCCTCCACCAAGTTTTTTAATAAGTGAGAGTCAGGCTTTCCTTTGCTAATAGCTTGAAGTAGAGTGACTTTATTGCTAGCCTGGGGTACTGTTGTGAACTCTTATCTCCAACTTAAGCTTCTCTGTCCTTGGGGAAGGAGGGAATTCCTAGCATGTTGTACCTCATGGTAATTCTATGGGTTATTCTTCTATTGGATGCAGACAAGTACAAACTTAAAACACAGGCTGAGCTTTAACTGGTACGTGCTGATTTCAGGAGGTCTTCCTTCTCTCTTCTAACAGTGCCAAGACAAGACAAGCAGCTCTTGAAAGCCTGAAAAGTGCTTTTTCTTCTAAAATACTATATGAATTTATCATGGAAAGGAGAATGACACTAACTGATAGCATTGAACGCTGCATAAAAAAAGGTAATTAACATGCTTGCTATTAGGAAGCAGTAATCCCTATGAAATAGCTCACTGTTTAAAAGGAATTAAGACTGTGAGACTTCTTTAGTACTTTATAGAGTGCTTAATAATTTAGCTATGTCAACAATGTCTCTGTTTTGAATGTAGAGGTCATATTTTAACTGACCTAGAAAATGAATTGAAATTATCCTATGTTGGTTTCTGAATTTCCACTTGCAAGTTTTCAGCCTATTGTCTTTAAAAGAAGGAAGCAATGCACAAAGCAATTACTCATTGTAGTATGTTAATCTCTAGGTAAGAGTGACGAACAGTGTGCAGCTGCCGGACTGGCATGTCTTCTGTGTGTGCAGATGGGGTCAGGAATTGAAAGTGAAGAGATTTTTAAGACCCTTGGTCCACTTCTGAAGAAGATTGTCTGTGATGGAACAGCCAGTATCCAAGCCAGACAGGCTGTAAGTAAAAAATGTTTATTTGCCAGGCAGGGACAGAGGGCATTTTTTCACCAGTTCACTATTGTGTAACCCAGAACTAAAGGTTATTACTGTACTGTAAATGCATAATGTTGGCATATGCTCTGAGTGATGCATAGCAGTTTTCACTGGCTTAAAAAGTTCCACCCAGAGGCTGAACGTCATCCTCTTCAATCCAGGAACTTCCTTAAAGAGCTGTTAGAACTAGTACTTTGTCAAGTGTCTTAACTTGCTATGTAGCTGTCTCCTTACAGCAGGTCTGAGGGCTGATATTGAAGTCTTTACAGAAAGAAATAAAAATTTTCCCACTGACTGATATATCCTTCCAGTATTAATTTTAATTTCTGTAACAGCAGAGGAATGTTATTCATGCAAATATATTTACACATGATAAAATTACATATAGCAGATCTAGAACTACATACTTGATACATTTATACTACCAAAAGGATTTAATGTTTTTCACCCAGTTATCTATATATTGGTGGCATACTTGAAGTGCGACTGAAAACAGTCTAAAGCTCTTGCTGAGATTTTTTTTTTTGTTTTAAACTTAAGAGTTTTAATTAACATTCTCTCATTTGCCTTTATCACTCCGTAGTTGTCTACTTCTGTTGTACTCAAGCTGTGTTAAAATACATGTGGTCAGCTGGAAAAGGAGGTTGTATTAGTTCAACAATGGTTGTTTCTACAAACAAAAGCTTTTAAAGCTTGTCCTGTTTGAGTGTAGTTTTCAGTCCCATGTGCTTAGTGCAAAAAACACTTCCAAACATTTTTTTTTTCTTATTCTCCATAAGAGGAGATGGAATAGAATATGGGGAGTAGGGAAGAGATGTTTAGGGTCTCACAGTAGAAGTTACAAAGTTCCAAGAACTTTGGCTGTTAGGTCCAGTGTTTTCATCCCATTTAATTGTAATAGTGGGCAGAGCAGAAAATATTTCCCACAGCTGTGAACAAATAACATATATCCATTACTGTTTATCAGCATAATTTCTGCTAGTGAATCCTAGTGGAATTTAAAATAGAGTGAAATGAGTGCTACATGCATGTAGTTTTTGGAAGGGCTTTGTAAGTGACATTAAATATTATAGCATAAAAAGTAAATGCTTGAGACCTGTGTACATTGTAAATTGTAGAAGGTAACCAAGAGCTAACTATTAGAAAATAGCTGAATTAAACAGTGTTGAAGACTTGTGCTCTGCTATGGTCTTAATTTGAAGTTTCCATTACCCCAGATGTTAAATTTCCAAGGTCAAAGTTTGAAGGTTTTGTGAACAGTAACTTTAATGTCAAATACTGACGCTTCTTTCTTTTGTGTCTAGTGTGCAACCTGCTTAGGGATTTGCTGTTTCATTGTCACTGATGACATTACGGTAAGAATAAATAATACTTTTTTTAAAAAAAAAAATTGTCGGTATGAAAATGTGTGTGAATTTTAAGCCACTACTATGACCTTTTTCCCCCTGTTCAGGAGCTGTATTCTACTATGGAATGCCTGGAAAACATCTTCACAAAGGCCTATCAGCGAGATAGAGACACTAATGGTGTATCAAGTACCCATAATACTGTCCTTCACATCAGTGCTCTCTTAGCATGGACACTGTTGTTGACCATTTGTCCAATGAATGAGGTGAAGAAAAAAATTGAAACGTGAGTATCTTTCGTGGAAAACACAATCTGTAATGACTGCCTTTATATGCAGTGAAGCAGTAGCAACAAAATTTACATCCTAATGAAATGTGATTTCCTCCTTAGGCACTTGCATAAACTTCCAAGTCTGCTGTCTTGTGATGATCTCAACATGAGAATAGCTGCTGGAGAAACACTTGCCCTTCTGTTTGAACTGGCACGTGAAACAGATGCTGTAAGTAGATGTCAGCAGCTATATGTTCTTGTACTGGCATGATGACAAGACACATTTTTTAACCTGTGTTGTGTAGCACCCTGGATTTCAAAAAGTGGAAGACAATTCACTAGGTTTTGCCCTTCGTAGTGAGCAATGGGTATAGCAATGATTCATAGCAATTTAGCTATCACTTTTACACTAATTTTGATATTGCGGAACAGGACCAGTATAACAAACCACATCAAACAGTACTTAAAAGTAACTAGAAATGTAGTGTGCGAGCTTCAAAATCTTAAGTCCAACACCAGCTTAAAAAAAAAGTCTCTAAGTTCCTAGAGTGATTCCAGTATAAAACCATATTGTTTACTGCAGTGGAAACACTCATTAGATACTTTGTTTTCTCCAGACAAGTTCCAGTGGTTCCCAACTTGCAGAATTCCACTCTCACAGCTAAAAAGCTATCTTTCAGTAGAAACCATGTTGACTTTTAGTATTGCTTTTTCAGTATCCTTATTTATCCTTATTATTTTCAGTATATTTCAGATCCTTATATATCCTTCAGTATACTTATTTACAGTACCTTATTTAGGTACTGTAGGAAGAATAACTCCTATTGCATGATGATTTCACAGCATTTGTGACTATTTTTTTGCTTTTGCGTTGGATGAGGTGCAAGCTTCTTGGTACTACCTCATAGACAACTAAACTTGCCTTTACATTCATCAATATGCCTTATTCTGAACTGTTTTCTTGAAGGAAGCAGTCTTCACTTGCCCATGGCATGTTTTGGGAGAGCTGCCTGGATGGCTCCTAGCTCCATCAAGGCTGCTGTGCTTTGCCAGAACACTGTCCAGAGTGAAAGGATAACCCCAACCAAGTCAGGACACACAACACAAATGCTGTGTGATCTGAAACAATATGCTGAGACTTCTGTATAATTGCAGACAGTTGGGATTTGAGTCTCTTGGCTGTGGAAGCCAACTTGGAAAGAAAAATAGAGAAGTGAGACTGGAACTTAGTGCCTTATTTGGTCAAACCGACTGCAAGTAACTAACATCTTAAGATGCATTAATGAACAAGACTATATTCACTAAAAACTTGTTCCATTCTATTGAGGAGATGCACCTTTAATCATTCCAAATGATTCTATTTGGATCCCTAACAATCATCACAGATTAAAAATGCTTACTGTGTTTTGCCTTTGACGAGTTTCCTTCAAAAAGCATGCAGTAAACTCAGCCTAGTCAGTTCACGTGACAAGACATTCAGATCTAAAAAAAGACAAAAACTTGGGTTTTGCATAAATTTACATACATTCTTACTAATCCTCATAATCTACTGCTGAATTAGTAAATGGAAGGGAGAAAATATTCCCGCTAAACAACTGTGCATTAAAATTTACTTCAGTCATTTTTTAAGGGTTTTTTAAACTGCTTTATAATTTTCCCTCCCCATACAAGACTTGCGACTAAATATTTGTACTGTCAGTCTAATGGTGTCTCAGGATCCATCTCCAGCAGCGTGAATTCTGTGCTAGTAACCTGAAAGTGCCCTCAGCTTGTCAACAGGAGGGACAACTGGTTCAGCAGATCAGTCAGGCCATTTGAGTCCCTTGGAATTAATGTAGCAGAACAGACTGACAGATATATGCACACTCTGAAGGAGCTAGACTGTTTCATGTGGCTCTGGCTACCAGAATAGAGTTTGTTAGTGTCCTGCTTGGTAAACTGGATGCTGTGACTTTATTCTTAGTGACTTAAATGCTGCAAATGGAACTATAGGATGTTAGTGCCATCTTTGTCTACAAAGTAAGAGGTTGTAGAGGTCTATGTGCCCAGAATCTGGAGATGTGCATTTCCCTGTTTGCAGGGAAAGATGTTAAGACCAGAAGGGGGGAGGGGGGAACAAACCCAACCACAAAAAACCCACCCCACCAAAGAAGAAAAACAAAACTTTTTTTTTTAAACTAGGATTTCTTTTATGAAGATATGGAACTTCTAACAGAGAAACTAAGAGCTCTGGCTACTGATGGAAACAAGCACCGAGCCAAAGTAGATAAAAGAAAACAGCGATCTGTCTTCAGAGATGTTCTAAGAGCTGTTGAGGTGATTCTTTTGTCTTACTTTGAATGGCTGGATTGTAACCATGTAGTGTTCCATTTAAAAAAAAAAAAAAAAAACAAACAAACAAAAAAGCAAAAACAAAAAAACCACCAAAAATCTTTTATTATTAAAATAGACTTACTGTTTCATTGAAAGCAACCGGAAAAAATATTTTAAAGAATTGAGATTTCAGAGTCTTGAAATTTAACTGCTCTTTTAGGAGTGTAGAACAAAGGCAGTAAAACTGTTTATTTGGCTCCAAATTTGACTTCCATATTGAAAAGCACTTATTTTTCTTCAAATAAGGCTAAACATTACACTCTAAATACTATATTATTCTTTTTTATTTACCATGAGCGGATTTTTTTCATATGAGAAAATTAGTGTCTTGAATTAATCCAAATTAATATCCTGAATTTTGTGAAAAGGTTTATTGTAAAGTTTCTTACTATGCCGGGCATAATAAACAAAAAGCAACTTAGTAGTAAGATACATTTCCAAATGTGTAAGGGCCAAAGAAGTGTTTGTGTGTGAGGAGGGGCAGTTTGTCTTAACGCAGAAAATTAGTCAAACTTCTGTCACTTTTATGGATTATTCTTTATCTGGCACCTCATGAATTGGATTTTTGATTTGTCAGATAATTACTTGTTACTTTGCTGTATGGATAAGACCATGTAAATATGAACTGACATTCACAGAAGTTAAACAGCTCAGAAGCTAAGGAGAAGGCCTTGAAGTGGTTTAAACTCACCTTTGAGTTACTGACTGTAAAGAGTCACTTATTAGCAGTGGTTACATTCCATTGTCACAAGTGTAGTTTGCTGCATTTGAAAGGTGGGGACTAAATGAGGCTTACAGACTGACTGAAGTGTGATTCCTGCACTCTGAACTGACTTATCTCCAGAAAAACCAGTTCTCAAATTAAAGCTGTCTTCTTTTTTAAATGCTTTCTGACTTTAATATCAACTTCCAACAGTTTATGAACAAATATAATCTTTAGTATGTGCATATTATGTTATTTGGAATGTTTTTGCATGCCAAATGAATAAAAGTAAAATTCATAAGGTATATACAATTCCTAATGCAGAAGACTGTTTAAATTGAAGTTATAAATGGTTCCTCTAATTTTGAACAGGAGCGTGACTTTCCTACAGAGATGGTTAAGTTTGGACCTGAGCGCATGTATATTGACTGCTGGGTTAAAAAGCAAACTTACGATACCTTCAAGGAGATTCTGGGGTCGGGGATGCAATATCACTTGCAGGTGAGCTGCTGCTTGATACGTGCTCAGACTGTTAACTAGAGACTGCTTCTTTGCTGTCGGGCTCCTTGGTAGTAATTCACTCCATGAATTGCAAAATCATGAGTAGAACTCAATGAAAAGGTTAGTTTTGCATTAGACGTGGTAAAAGACAGCACTTCTAAAATGAATATAAGTTTGTTTTAAAACACTTTCAAGCTTACCTGAATTTGGCAAAGTCTGCCTGCTTGATAGATGATGTGCTATAAATACCCTGAGGGGGAAAAATAAAGAGGAGGAACTACAGTGAGCTCCAACTGCCTCTGAGTCATATTCTGGTTGTGCTGGGTTAACAATTAGAAGACTTCTCCAAGAAGAGATTCAAGCTGATCATCTTCTTAGCTTCAGGGTTTTCCTGAATCCTTATACTCTCTTTCAGTAGTGGTATAGTCATCTGGCTGCTGTAAAGCTGGATGCCTCCACCCTCCCTCTTCAAGCCTGTAAAAAGGAATACAAAGTTTTAGTGAAAAACAATGGCCACAACTTGCAGCCCCGTGATGAAAGTATTCCAGAAGGGAAGGGACAAGTCCTTATCTCTGTTCTAGGAACTGCTTGTTCACTAGTCACCTGCTTAGATACGTAGCAGAAGCAGGAACTCTACCTTAGGACTATACACACCCAGATTGCTAAAATCATGTGGTTTAAGTCTTCAGTCCAGTGTCAACTGCATTTCTACATGACCAAGGGAGCCCAGGCACATAGCAGCTTTTTCATATTTTTCAAATACTGCTTTTGCAGCTGGATATTTTAAAAATTAATGTGTTGTGAAACCATACAGATCTGTGTCCAGCTGCCTGATCTTGTGTAGAGGAGGTAACAGAACAGTGTCTAATTTGCTGGGACAAATGCAGGGGGTAGCTCACTCTGTCTTCTAAAGAGGGCAGTTTTAGTTCTTAGGCTTATTCTGCTAAAAGGAAGAAGTGCTGCCTGGCTTAGTTGCAAAAGATTCCCAGATTTGTGTCAAATTCCTGCTCTTTCTTACTGGAGTACTAGATATTTAAAAGTAGTCATCTTTGGACACTTGATAATCAGAGGATAAACTGATCATTTGATGTGTTTCTTGTTTAGTCAAATGACTTTCTTCGGAATGTGTTTGAGCTTGGTCCACCAGTAATGCTAGATGCTGCAACTCTTAAAACAATGAAGATATCCCGTTTTGAAAGGGTAGGTTATTGCACCTTAATTTATTTTCTTTACTTCATATGCTGTTATATTTCTCCTGAATTAAACGGCATTCCAAGCACGCACTTTAAAAAGCTGTCATCTTTAAACTTGTTTCTTTAGTTCTAATAGTGCCCCATGTTGTCCTGAGTGGAGGCAAACCTTGCTCTTATGCATCTGGGCATGTATCTGCTACTGCTTTTCCCCTAAGTCAACCTCCAGACTGGGTTGCTGATTGGTATCAGATTCAAGCTCCATACCTGAAAAACTGGGGCTCTAATGGGAGCCCTGGGTTTTTTGGGTAGGGACATACAGGAAACCAGAGACCGTATTCCAGTCTCCAGTGTGAAATGGACACTAGGAGGATGACTTTGGTCTGTTGGTTGTGAATGTACTCATCCTGTATATGAACCATCTTGTGGAATGGGTGCTACCAAGTTTAATCCAGGGAGGGGGCAAATTTACTCTACACTGTATGATGCTCAGTAGTGACTGGCTTCCAGAATTGTCCCTAACTCAGCCTGTCTTGCACAGTCCAAGTTCCCTTTAAATGTGTGTGTATATATATAAGTATGTTATATTGAAATGTATACTATATTTCTACCAAAGGCTGATTCATTTCATGTCAAAGATTAATAAAAAGATATTTTCAGCTGTTTCTTAACATAAAAATCTCAAAGGAAATAAGCATTTTGAACACCTGTGATTAATTTTTCCTTTTATTTTGTAGCACTTGTACAACTCTGCAGCGTTCAAGGCTCGGACAAAGGCTAGAAGTAAATGTCGTGATAAAAGAGCAGACGTGGGGGAATTTTTCTAAATCTCCTTTTCCATGGGGTTCAATTTTAAGTATTTCATAATTATAATGGATTTGTAACCTTTAAATTAATTTTTTTTAACTTCTGTAGTCAGTTTGCACTTGTGCAGAGAGATGTATAAAGTCTGTAAATATAATGCATGTTGTTGCTTAGTTGCCAATACAGTGTATATAGATTGATGTGAGGTTGGGTGTGGGGAGACATGTAACACTCGCTTTAGCTGCAACTTGCTCCAAGGGTTGAATATGTTGTAACTGACCTGAATAACTGTAGTCAAATGCCGTGTGTCAGATGGGATTCCTTACTTTATATGAGGTAAATTAAATGAATTCATTGACCAAGTGTTTTGGTAAGAATGTGCTAATGGGAAAACGATTAATTTTGTTGTCTGAAGTTATTTTAGTAACTTTTTAAACTCTTCAGTGGCAGGTGGACAAAGAAATTTCTACATAGTATGACTTACCCTGAAGGGGACTATGAAGTTCAATTACCTTCACTTACAGTGGAGTAGTGAATGACAAATAATTGCCTCAATGTAAAATAAAACCCAAGACTCATGTTCTCAAATCGGATGTTTAATTTTTGGAATAAAGATGTTTCTCACTACTTGGTTTCTTTGGTAAAAGTGGTCACTCTGTGCATAAAGGGCTGGAACACCAGCAAAACCTAAAGGTTAAAAAGCTAAAGGTTTGGTTTTTTGCCCCCCTCAGACATGTGCACTTGGGCTAGTCTCAGTGCTTTAGTAGATGCTTTGTGAAGCTCCACCTTGCTGGGTTTGGAAGGTTTGTCCTACATAACGGTCCACACAACAGCCTACTGTTGAGTTCTCCTCAGTTTTCTGTAATGGTCAGATGTTTCCTAGTTCTAGTCCTGCAAAACACCTTATCTTACAGGAGCCATTCCAGCTGCCCGGCTTTTATCACGTTGGAACTACTCTCAAGCCCTCCATTTCTGGTTCTAGAGCACTGAAATGTGCCAATAACTGAGAATTGTCTCTTAGGATGATGGGAGGTTTTATTTAATAAAGACACTAAAACCCAGAGAGCTGGAGCTTCTGAACCAGAACTAAAAATTAATGTGCTTGTTAAAATAAACACTCTTAAACCTGTAGGTCAAGTAGAGGAAGTAAACTTGACATCTAAAAACACCCCACCCTACCCCCTGAAAAATACTGCTGGCTCTGATAAGAGAAAGTTTGGGCGGGTGGTGGTGGGGGTGTTTGTGGTTTTTTTTCAGATTACAGCAGAACATACTCCAGAAAATCCATACATGCTAATTAGTTGTACATTCTAATTTACATTTTTTTTCTCAAATAATGCATTCTATAAGAACTTGTTTGGCTCATGAAACTGATTACTTAGACTGTAACAAGGCCTTCGACTGAAATTTGTGCTCTTACTGACTTATGTTGTCAGTGTTTGTCACACAAGTGGAGAAGAAACTTCTGATCCTTGACCTAGAAGAAGGTGGCTCCTTGTGTTTGCCCAGCCTGGGACTTATGACCCTGTTGAGCTGAACTGTTCCCACAAGCCAGCAGGTCTCTCCTGTGGCTTCTGGGTGGTCACATTTGCCACTTCTGCTAGCGTCAACTAGCACTTTCGGTAGCTTCCTGTCCTGCCAGCATTTTGCAAAATTGCTTTCTACAGCAGCTGCTGGCAGGTGCCCAAGTCCATGGTTGTCCTTTCCCCCATTGCGCTGTAGCTGCTGACCATAGGGACCAGGGCAACTTCCCCCCTATTGAGGGGAGATGGGCTGTTTTGCTGCCCTACACAGATGTGATGGGTTTGCAGACCTTCTCAAGCTTATAACTGGAGACACCTGAGTCCTTGTCTTCTAATTAGGATGTTGTCGGGATTCTTTTAGGGATGGAGGTGATTTTTTTTTTTTTCTGGCTTTCACATCCTAGTTTGCAGGGAGGACATCTAGGAGACCCCTACAGAAAAGGAACAAGCTTATTATGTCTCCATTACTGCCCAGGCTGAGCAGCAGCAGAACTTGTCAGCTTGGGGTGGGAAAATACGAGTCAGAAGGTGTATCCTCTCTGGTGTTTCCTGAAGGAAAAACATATTCGTTGTCAGTTTAAAGGGGTTCAAAATTTTAGACGTATGGAATGGCTTTGGAAAGGGTTTGTTGTTTTGAGCCATTTGGTGCCTTTGTGAAAGCGTCGGCTGCCTGTCCTTACAGTGGGCTGTAACATGTTTTGCAACGTCGGCAAGAAAATACTAGTGATCAAAGGAGCTGTCTGTGAAGCAGCAACGACCAGGACTCACAAAGAGTGCATCAGAACTTGTTTTTCAAACAGCTAAGGATGCTGGACAAATTAGTCCATCCCATAATACTGTCCCACTTGAATTTGTAAGGTGTGTGGGAGGAGGAAAATACACTGGTTTTTTTCTAGTCTATGCCTTTAAAGCACTCATGGCTGCAGTTCTGTAGATATGACTCTTCTGCATAGCAAACTGGTTACTCATAGCTACAGCCTTGTAGATATGACTCTCCTGCGTAGCAAGTGAGTTTTAATGAGGCATCATAAGGCAGAAGGTTAGTGAAATATTGATCATCGGTAACAAACCTCGCTCTCTCTGTGGTAGGATATTATCATCACAATTCCAATATATTTGGAATCCCCCAAAAGAACTGTGTATGCACTGATTTCCTTTTAAACAGATCAATATCGTGAAGTCAGTATATTTAGCCAAGATGAGCTCTAAATATAGATTGAGGGACGGTCTGTTTCATGGCTGCCTTCATGGGTCCCGCAGGAGTTGACAGGTTCCTATGGGTCTAAAAGGAGAGAGAGGAGTTTTCTTCGGGTGATTTTCACCGGCTGGTTTCTTCCATATTGACACCTCACCTGAACACAGTTATGTTGTAAGTAACATTTAATTCACCTGGTTTTTATTTCCTTTTAGACTTGATTGGTGTCTTTTTTTTTTCTGTGAAGAATTCTCAGTGTGTTCTCACACCAAGTTCTAATTTTACCACAACAGCTTGAGGAGAAATTTAAAAGTAGCACAGGGAGAAAAATTCTTTAAACAAGGTTAAAGTACAAGATAGAGTGAACTCCAAACCCCCCAATGTTTAGATTAGTTTGTTGGGAAAATAATCAATGCTTTTGGTCAGTGACACTGGTGTCTGTATCCCCTCTCCTTTGTTTGGCACGTCGATGGAATCAAACAAATGTAATATAAACTTTGTTTAATTAATAATGGTTATCTTCACTGCAGTTACATGCACAGTGAGGAAATCAGTTTTAAATAATTAATGATGAATGCAGAAACATATAATTAATAATATTAATGAATCAAAGGTACTCACATTTATTACAGCTCAAGTTAAGAAGAGCCTTCCCTGAAGTTGCAAGGAGTTACTAACCCAAATACCCAAGAGAAACAACTATAAGCTAAAACTCGGAAGCTAAAAATAACCAAAAGCCTCTGTGCACGAGGTGGGAGCTTCCAGCATGCCGCTGTTGAAACGTGGGGGTCTGTAGCGATGGCAGAGCCAGCACTGGTGGGGCCGTGGCTCACAGACCAGGCTGCCTGGTACCAGGCACCAGGGGAAGGAAAGTGGAGGCAGCCGTCTGTCCCGAAATCACTGCTGCACCCCTAACCATCGTACACCAGCTAAGGGCAACCACTACTGTACCTGCTTTTCTACCTCGTCTTTGTATTTTGTAGCAACAGTTCTGAAGAGAGAAGAAACAAGCTGTAATATTTCCTTACAGTCTATTAAACAGAAATATAAAAGCAGACCTGCAGGCCAGTCAATCCCCACTCTCAGGAGAATGAGACCCATTGTCGGGAGTGATTGAAGCTCTTAGTCTTTAGACTTACCGAGGCTCAGTGAATGATTGCTTGGCTGTGTGCTCAGATTTAGATGAACTATGACAATCTTCTGCACTTGGTTTGATGAGGGAAAGAATGGGTCTTTTCTGTAAACGCTCAGCCCTGTATTCCACAAACTTCAGGTTTGTAATTTAAGTGCTAGGCTAGGAATCTGGTCACACTGCGTTCTCTAGTGTGTTGAGAGGGAGTGAGGGAGAGACATGGTATGAGGGCAATTCTGCCCACCTGGGATTCTGAAATCATCTGTAGGTGCTGAACATTCTCCATCATCAGGAGGTTTACCCCCCATGAAGAGCTGAGTTATGTCTGGCAGGTGAAATTGAACCTGAGAGCTTTGATAAAATACTAAATAGCTAAGATGTATTCAAGTATAAACTAATCCCTGTGAGCTCCCCCCTTACATTCACTAGCAAGGGAAAGGCACCTTTAGACTGCAACTGTAAGGTCAAAGAGGCTTATCATAGAGTAAGGGGATATTACCTGAAAATACACCTTTATCTTCAATAATTACAGAGGGATTTTGCAGTGACCAGCATAGTCTAAGGTGCCTAATTAGAGCATTTGCATCTCCGGGGAGACCTTATAACAGCCTATCAATACCTGAAGGGAGCCTGCAGAAGAGCTGAAGAGGGACTCTTTGT
>JAOXJM010000001.1:29103177-29113561 GCA_026413425.1 Tringa solitaria | reverse complement strand
ATTCTATGATTCCTTATGGCTAGAACTGCAGTTTGTTTCTAGAAGACATTTTCGAAGTCGGGGTAGCATAAAGAAAACAAAAAGATTGTTAAGAATAATGTGCAAATCACAGAGCAGCCTGTTTAGGTATTACTTTTTTTTCTATATATAATCTTCCTTCATAACTGTATTTGTATAAACAATCATTCAGTGATTCATACAACCAGACTGCAGAGAAGCTGATTTTGCTGATTGCCCCCCCCCCCAGTGCTGGTTTTAAGGTAAGGCGTACTAGTCTGAAGAAAAAGCTTTGCCATCAGGCTTTAATTTATCCAAACCTAGCATCTATCTGAAGTAGAACCACATTAGAAGACTATTTTTTTGCTCAATTTTTCACAAATAAAAATTTCACAGTGATACTCCAATGACCCGTATTCTTGCTGCTTATCTCCTACATCTGTACCTGCTTTCTGTGTCTTATTTCTGGACTAATTATCTGGTGCTGAAAGCAGAGGACCTGAATGACATCCTTCCTGGTGGTGTTAGTGAAGGTTTGGCTTTCACCGTGGTCAGGATATCAACCTCCATTTTACCAAGTACTGACCAAACCAAAAGGGTTGTACAACTAAGTTACTAACATTCAGATCGATGCTGGAGCCAGTCAAATAGATTTACTCCTTCTCTCTTTCCCTGCCTCCTCCATATACATATACACACATACATATGTTTAAGTATACACCCACTTATGTAGGTATACATACACATAAGCACAAGCACAATGTAGAAATGAAATTTGATACTCATCAAAGATCTACAAGAATAAATAAGTGCTGAGTACTGCGTTACCTTTGCCTTCAAGACCTGGTAAGTGTGCTAGGCCTTCAAATCCCTTTATTTTAAGGGCTGTTAAGGCTGCTCAGCATTTCCTTAGATCATGACAGCAACTGCTACCAGTTATTTCACATATCCATGTTTTAATTTACCTTTTTAATTATTATTGCTTTTAGATACAATGGAAAGGCCTTCCTTGGAAATTAACCTGCCCGATAGTCATGAAGAGGGAAAGCTTTACGTAGTTGATTCCTTAAACAACCTTAACAAACTAAATGTTTGTCCTGATGGATCCCAACATGCACTAGGTAGGTATGATGATGCTTTGTGGTTTTCTATACATACAATAGGCCATCAAAACCGAGTTATGTATGGCATTTGAAAAGACGGACCACATTTTGTTGCACTGATGTCAACAGCCCAATAGGCCAATATATGTGTCGAGCTCCAAACTGAAAAATACAAGAAAAAGGGTGAAAATGGCATAATTCAGACAAATCAGATTAATGGTTTAGCTGCTCCTGCTGAGCATTTCAGGTATTAGCCTCTTAGAAATCCTTGCATTTGGCTAGGGATTCACTGTCAAGCCTGAAATTATCTTCTATTTCCACTGGGATCCATGAGGTGATCCCAATGTGATCCTTGCAGCATAATTTCTCTAGTAATGCTCAATATACACCTACTACATAAATAGCGTCGTAACTCTTCACAAGCACTGAAATTCACATGTGGCAATAGGAACACCAGAGGGTTTCTCTTCATTCTTTTAAGACACATCTCCTAGGGACTCAAACCAGTTATCTGAAATATCCCATGAGACTGTTAAGCATTTTAATTCACAGACTCTTTCACAGTTTCAGATAGGGGCTCTCACACTTCTACTGGTTTTATAGGGCTCTTATCTTTGATTTGCTCATGGCAACAAGAATATTTTCGCAATTTACTTGAATTCTTTGTGACCTGAAAACATCTTAAAAGCTGGACTTCTTTAGCAGCATTCCACATGACGATATTTGAACCTGATTTTATTTCCTTCATGATAATGGCAGATTTGACTAAGAAAAGCTATAGAACAACAGCTATGTTTAAATGAGTTTCAAATGGCCATAACTTAATCATGCTTCTAGTTATAAGACTTACTTGCCTTTCCACTACTGTTTCTGAGTCCTCCAACTTTTCCATATGCAACTAATTAGAGTGGTGCTGGTTTCTATTTAACACAAAGATGTTAGACAGTATGTAGATTATCCTGATATTGTCACTTCTACAAGTACAAAATGAGATTATGGGATAAATTTGGTTTAATGTCAAAGAAACTCTGGATTGTGGCTGTCTTGCTCTCTTTTGTAATTTTCATTGGACAGTATTGTTTACTTTCCAGGTAAATATATGGGGTTCCTAGGGATCATATTGGGTTCTGTGGAATAATCACATGCATGTTCTTCCCTACATTTCAGCAGTAAATAAAGGTATCCTAATATGTATTTTACATATCAATTTGTAAAGGGATTTGGCTCCTTCTAGGATTAGTCCTTTTGACATACATATTTTGTTATTTTTTAAAAAAACTTGGAGATTCTGTAGCTGTCTTATCCCATCAGTTAAATACATAAAATGAATTTTTCACAGTTCTTAGCTGCCCATCCATCAGCATAAGATTCTGGTTCTCTTTCCAGAAAATTAGTGGAGTATTTCTCAAATTTTGATAAATACTAAACTCTTGTGAGTGATCTATTAATAGCATGGCAGATGTCCAATTTGATTTAAAAAATGATGTTTCAAGAGTGCTGCAGTACACAGCAATCCTCTTGTTCAGTAGCTTAATATGACTTGGCGTAATTAAACACACAGCAACCATGTTAAAAGCTATTTAAAATGTATATACCTTTTGATTGCTTTGGTAGCAGCCCTGCAGCAATTTCTTCATGGTTTAGATGACAAAATGGTCCCATTGTTTGCAGCTTGGCAAGAATCTGTGTTCACTGATTCCTCGCAACGCTGCAGTCTGGCACGTTGAGCCAGCTGAAATAGTAAGACGCATTCATTAGGCCGAGCAAGCACAGACCACTTTTGAGACCTCTATTGATAGCTTAGTATGCTTGAGAGACAGCAGTAGCAGGCCCTCCCCATCCTTATTACTCTGATTAGAAAGCAATATTGGTGCAGGCACTTGGTGTATGATGCATTTCTTACGAATGCTAAGGGAATAAAAATAAAACTCCCCAAACTGTAAATATTAAAAGGTTTCAGCTTACCCGCAGGCAGGAGTGCGTTAAATGCAATAAAGAAAAGCAGAGATATTCCCTGAGATCTCCTACTAGCTCAGTGAATTGCTCAGCCCCAGGTTGGTTCATTATTAAAGTGATGTAATGGTATATGCAGCCTTCCCTCAGCTTTATCACTTCAGGCTCAGTTGCAAACAGCTCAGAGATTTCTACCAGCTAAAACAAGAACATGGTCTAGAAATATATTTTTCACATATGCACACGCTACTCTCCCTTTTAGAATGGCAAGACAGCAACTGTAGGAGAAGGAATTATGGTAATTTGCATGTAATTTTAGGATGTATGAGACTGACACCAAAATGAAATGACATTAACTCCCTGCTCCCCCCAAAATATAAAATAAACTCAGACCTTACTCAGTAGTTAAAGTAGTACACAAATTTGGGATTAAACAAATCTGGCTCAAGTATCAATATTTTTTAATATTTACATGAATTTCTTCATGGTGTTCACTGGACTCTACCTGTTAGCTTTAGGGCTTATTGCCACCTCTCATTTGATCGCAACTGTTTTTTTAAGAGAAGCTACCATGCAACACAGTCTTTAAAAAGCAATAAACTGGCTCACTGCTCTGATCTGAGGGCAGCATAGCAACTACTTGTCCTTCTCCCCCCTCATTCTTCATGTGCTTGAAGGGCAACATATGTAGTCCATGTGAGAGTCTATTCCATTTTCGACAATTTGGGAGGATATATATACAACTCATTTTTTGTTGGAATGAAACCAACATAACCTAAAGAAGAAGAATATTAAAAACATTTGTATTAAGATAAAAAATTAAGACCTACATTCATCCTATCTAACATCAGGAGCTTAACTGAGATGTTTAATTTGGGAGTTTAATCACCCCCGGGACACTTCTATCATCAAACAGAAAAAGATGCAAATCTAGTGGATCAATGTGTAGGATGAATCTGAGGTTTTCAATATGAGTTTTTCTCTCTTCTCTTTTGAAAAGGTTGAGTCCATTCAGGCCCTTAGAAAACCTCCTGAGGAAAATTTCATTGCCACCTTTGTACATGTAAAACTGAGCTATAAGACTCTGAACTGTAAAATAGGTCAACTTCAACAAAACAGCGTATTTCAACAACAGAAACATCTGTGTTGATTATGTCCCAACAGCTATAACATATGAATTAGTTTTTATATTTCCAAATTCAAGCTGAGCTCATAAATTTGGGTTCTTCCCTTTGCATGCAATATCACAGGAAATAAAATCCGTTGGCCAAAATTATGACGTATTCTGCATCACTTCATGGAGCCAGAAGCATTTTGTCGTGTTTATCCTAACCAGCCTTGACAAACTTTATCACAAATGATTTGTCATCTCCTAACAGATGAGGAAGAGAACACCAGTGATACTGGAGAAAACAGGGCAGAGAGCAATACAAGAAACCAGTGCTTGTTCTTCGTCACCTTCATTCTTACTTTGATCGTCAGTTTGGCACTTGTTTCATTCGTTATATTCTTAATAAGTAAGTAAACCAAACAGTGATTCTTAAAAATGTAGGGTCAGCTGGAAGAAGAACTTTGCTGAAATGCATCGTGCTAGTTCATAACATGCTACTGCTGTATCTGTGTGGTCAAAGGCTTTGCCTGGTAATGGGCAGTGGCTCTTGGTCATAGGTGTAAAAGCTCTACTCCCTGAGCTAAAAGGCACAATTTTGTTCTTACTGCAAAGGTTTTGTGAGCTTCAACAGCCGTCAAGATTTTAGCTCAGCAGGGTTATACTGTGTTGCTAAAAATGCTGACTGGGAATTAAATTTTAAATATGACTGTATGGCAGTGAGATACTTCGACAATGTGCCTTCCATTCCTTTCCAGATAAAACTCAGTACTGGTGTCACTCCACTGAAACTGGAGTTATATCCAGGCTAACGCTTAAATCAGGCTGTCTGAAGAAAGACCTGAAGAAGGTTGCCTGCTAACTATTGACTGGAAGTTGGTTTGGAACTAAAAAAAATCTCAAACATGTGAAACTAAAAATCAGATAACATGTATCAAAATTAGCATGTTGTGTTGAGTCTGTAGACATAATTGATCTTCTTAGCTAAGCACATGACTACAGGTGACCTTGGTTTATGCAGCCCTTGCTGTCTTGGGGTTTTCTGGGCTAACAGCATTGAACAGAATATGAGGTCCATTATTTTAATTTACAAGTCCATTTTGAATTAATTGTAAACCATGAGAAATCAAGATTTCTTTTATCCTATAGTAGGGAAGTCGCTGGAGCACTGCAAAAATCATCCTTTTCCTTTATGAACTGGAAATTCTAATCCTTGACTGAATTTGCTCACAAGGCACTCAAAGGACAGAGTATCAGACAAGTGAAGAGCACAAGGGAAATTTTAAGTGGCATGACTGTAAAACCTTCATTAAATTATCTCATACCTGAATTCCAGCTTTATTCTGGAAGCTAATGGGGGGCTAAAAGTAGAGGCCCGATACAGAAAAATGAGTAATGTGCCCCTCTAGTGGAAAAATGGTAAAGTAATAGTGAAAAGATTACTTACAGGGATTAAAGCAGTTTGTGTGGGCTCAGGTTGGTGGAGGTCTGTGGTTGTTGAAACTGATTTCCAGCAGTGTTTCAGATTATGTCACAAACACAATCTCAGATTATGTTTACAATCCATAGACACAGATTCATTTAGCATTGGCACTATTAGACTTAAGCTTCAAATACCATGGGTAAATTTTGTTCAGAATGCCAAAATAAAAATAGCTCCATAAAAATACATGACAGATATTGCTTACTGGTGTTCCAGAGGAAACTGGCCTCTAAATGCCAACATTTGCAAGAATTTTCCTTTAATTTAAATCCTTTAGGAAATCAAGTGCTGTGTCTGTAGTCTCCTGTGTTTTAGGAATTGTACTTTAGAAAAATACAGGTGCATACTGTCCAGAAATAGCATCTTGGAGCCTCTAAATAAGCCCCTAGTTTTCCTGTGGACACTAATGGAATGGATGCACTCCTGAAAGCCGCAAAATTTCTCTGAGCCATATTTGATTTTATCACACTGCACTAAGCTGAATAAAACAGAAAATAAGCAATTAAACAGCGTAGTGAGTAGGTAACTCCACCAGACGTGTAACTTCTTATCATTAGGTACTGCAGTTGTTTTCCTGTTTAATGTTTTTACTCATGATAATTCCCTACCAACTCCTGCGGGAATGCAAGAGAGGGCAGTGATGCTCTTGACTTAAATGTTGCCAATTTACTGAGGTTCATTTTCTTTTTCAAGTTCAAACAAGAAATAAGATGGACCAATTAACAAGCAGACTAATATCCGAAAAGAAGAATATAGAAGAGCTTAAGAAAATGAACAATATGATACTAAAGCATCTAAATCAATCGGGAATTAAGAGGAGAGAACTCATCACACAGTCTCCTGATCTTCAGGATTACCTCTTTGCCCATGCTGAGCTGAAAGTCCCTGGAGAATAGATCTTCTTTGGAATGAAATTCAGCATATTAATTTATCCAGATATTTTCACATATGGCACACAGGTTACTTAAACATTCTGGTATGGTCACAGGAGCATTGGAAAAGCTACCTGAATGAAAAATATTTTATCCTGTTTTATGAGACTATAGATTTTGAAAGCTAAGCCCATATGATTTACAATAAACAACAGATTGTCGACAATTTTGGGCAAGAGTTCCACATTCTCCATGCACTGTAAATTGCAAGGCTAAGGGCTTCGTTTTACTTTAAATGTAAGTGAACGATCACAGAAAATAGTGATTTCTAATCACATGTTTCCAGCATGACCTTGTTCACTTAGTCATTCTCCTGCTTCTTTGGAACAAGTTTTGTGTTTGCTTCTGTATTTCTTGTATTTAAGGATAACTTCCGATTCTGTAACTTATGAATAAACCCAGTTTTGCCACAAAGTTTGGTGGTTTATTTTTCTGTGCATCTAAATAGATTGACTTACTACTCCTTTTGCAAAAAACCAAACTCTGTCATAACATGGCATATTCAGCCCAAATTGGTATTGACTGAAAGTGGTTGTCATATTGTCTTACATAGGAAATGAGTTTAGAGGACTCAGTTGGGTAACACCCATCTCACAGCAATGTCAGTGCGCTGGACTCAGTATTTGCTGGCAGTTTGTGGGTGAGGCCAAGTGTTTTTATAAAGTGATGTGGGGAAAAGACTATACTCTTCCCTATAGTTGGTACTGGCCACTGTTGGAGAAGGCCCAGGAGAAATCTGATCTGAACTGCCATGTTTTTAAAATGGAGCAGTGCCTCAGAGGGTGAAAGCAGGAGCCAACGCTTTTTCACTCTGACTTTACACAGTTGTGGCGACCAATACCCAAAAGTGTGCTCGCATAAGAGGCTGGTGGGTAGCTTTGTAATTTTAGTAGTCAGAACCTTCTACTAGTACATACAGTAAGAAGCCACCTCTATTACCAATAAATAAATTGGTTACTCTCATCACAACAGTGCAATGGCAGCTGACACTATGGAATGTGTCCAACATCTTCTCTTTTACTTTGAGTTCTCTTTCTCATCCAATGCTTTCTTATCTCTTCTGGACAATTGTAAAAAAAAATCACCGAAGTTGACAACTTGCATTGCAGTCTCCTTTTCCAGAACGAATGATAGCACTTTCTGTGATGCCTACTTCATTGTCTACAACAGAAGGAAGAAGGAAGTCCAGGAGTCTTTCTTGGTATCACCCTACTTGGATTTGCCCACCAGTTCTATTGCTGCTACTAGGAGTGCTTTGCTTTACACCTATGTTTTACATCACCTTCTTTCTATTTCTTTATTATTTTTTTTCCTGATTTATTACTGTCAAGTCATTCACAGGAAAACTGTGAGGTTTGATCTTAAGAGTTTATTACTCCTGCTGTTAATTCCCAGCTGCAGCTGTAATTATCTCCTCTGGTTATCACAAGTAGCTGTTACAAAGATGACTTTAATATAGCTAACAGAGAATGATAAAAGTGAGCGTAGAGCACGTTGTAAGGAAAGAAACCCTAAAATATCCCACATAGCTTTCTGTAAATGCTGTTAAACAATGAAAGAAAAAGTATCGTAAGACTAAAAAAATGACACTCGCAGTGTTGCTTCTCTGTTCTTCTCCAAGCTGTCAGCTGCTTTTTAATGACAGTATTAAGTTCTCATCTCTCCCACTCATCTTGTAGCTATTGTAAGTGCTTTTAAGCTCCCTGTTAGCCAGGGAGAAACAACTCTAGTATTTGGCACTACGTGCATCTCAAACACGTGGATTTGTCACATCCCTTGTTGCAACTGCAGCTATCAGAGGAGTCTGAAGTCTACTAGAAACTGACACCAATCATCAATAGATGTTTCTGGTAGGAGACTGTAAATAAAAAACCATGCTACAGCAACAGTCCCCAAAGAAATGAAAGCTTCCTCATCTCTCTGATCTTGTCCTCAATTACTCTTAATCTAGTTATTCAATCTGTACTCATAATAAATCCACTTTCTTCTGTCTCTATTATTGATTAGAAGAGTTGGGTGGGCTTTTTTCATGCCAGGGTTCGATCCTTCAAGGTGCTGAGTGCCCTCAGCTGCCGCAGACTCAGGACCAGCTGGGTCATAGCAATGTGCAGTCGTGCTCAGTGCCACACAGGGCTGAGACAGCTGCCTTGGCAGCAGAGCGCCACAATCACTCCACCAACGCTTTCTGGTGTGCCCCCTAAGCAGAAGCAAGTAACAGCTCCTTCAGGGCAACATTTCTGTCTAATCTACTGACAGTGAAATAGTCCCAAACAAACCAACCCTTAACTCCTAAAATCTTCTACAGACTTGACCCTGAATTGAACTTCTGCTTATTCCAGAGCTCCATAAACCTCATCTTGAACAAATAGCTAAATGACTAGTAAACCCCAAGCTCCAAACAGCATGTGGCATAACCAATGTCTCCTGTAGACATAAGATCTCTGTTCTTGTATGGCTGCACACCCCGGGAGCCTTTGGAATGTCTGGTATTACCACAAAGAACTGTCTGTCCAGGAAGGTGATCTGATAGTAATAGCCTCACCTTACAGTAGTCACAGCCGTTCTCCTCAGGAGCACTGCTGCTTTCCTTTTTCTCATATTTGCAGGCTATAGAGGTATCTACCCAAAGTAATCTGCTTTTCAGCATTTCTCTGAGTCCACTGTAAATAAAAACAATGCACAAAGGATTCAGATAGATTTAACAACAGGCCACTGACACTCATGTCTCTCCACAGCTGCAACTATTATCATTACTGAAATGACAACTAGGCTTCAGGAATTTTTCAGCTGAATAAATATGGACAATATCATAAAGATGCTGGCAAGCAAGGGGAAACACTTGGGAGATTTAACCAATAAATTATCTTTAGCTTCCATCAAAGGCATCATGGTGCCTGTCCCTGAAGTGTTGCCTGAATCTTTAGGTAATATCAGTAGACAAAATACTTTGTTCCCCTGGTTAGCTTGCTGGGAAATTCACTCCTTTGTTCCAGATATCCACAACAATCCAGGTTCTTGTTAACCCCAAGCTGTCAGACTGTATCTGACTATGTGAAACTACACGTGGAGAGACTATTCAGTAATAACTAGCAGAGGGTCAGGCAGTGCAGGCATTTGCTTGCCTTCCTTGGGGTCTTGTTAGCATGAGAACATCAGCTTGTACTTGGTCTTGTGCTCTTCTAGAAGGGAACAGAGCTCAGTATCTACAAGCAGCATGTAAGAATGAGGACAAAACATTCTTCAGAGAGACCTGCCTGTGAACCAGTCAGAGGTTACATAAATCCAGACACAGCGGGCATCTTCAGTGGAAAATGATGCACAGACAGTAATGGGGGATTTTGAGAGGCAATCAAATCCGTCCCTTTGCTTGACAGCAGCATCATATTTACTTAAACCATTCCTGACAGATGCTTGTCCATTCACATTATAAAACATTTAAATGATGGAGCTTCTACAAGTCTCCTCTTCTAGTGCTTAGCTAAACACATGGTTAATTTTTTTCCCCCTGAAGTCTAACTAAAATTTTCCCTGCTGAAATGTAAGCCCATTTTCACTTGACCTATTGGTTGTGAATATGAAAAATAGTTTATTACATTCCAATTTTTCAGTTATTTTACATAACACTAACTCTGCAAGGCAATTTTATTCCTAAGAAAGCTTATTTTACCCTCACAGATATTTGGATTTTTAATGCAACATTTATTCTTAAACTCTAGTAGGAGTTCAGTTCACATACTTCACCCACTGGTAACAATACAAAGGTGAACATCGGTGAAAAACAATAATGATGTGCATACTAGAAAGAGAG
>JAOXJM010000001.1:29079440-29099192 GCA_026413425.1 Tringa solitaria | reverse complement strand
CCCCCCAGCCGCCAAGAGCAGCGGTAATGCTTTTTTAATGAGTTTTTAGATGCCTATTGCTATTTTGATGGAAATCGTCACGTCAGGTACTTGCAGGAGAAAGAGCAAGGAGGTTTGGCAAAAGCACTGCTGATCAAAGACATTAACTTAAAAAGAGAGAAATATGAATGTGCTAGTGTAAATTTTCCTTTCAGTATTTGCAGTCCAGTCACTGCGGACTCTGTTGTTCTCAGTCTGTGAAGCTACTCTCCCATGCACCACAGTGGAACACCCAGGGGCTTGTGATCAAATCAAGCCTAAAAAGGAATTAAACAACCTAAGTGTCTTTTGAAATGTCCCCGAGCATTTCAGCATTCCCCTTCAGTGTAAACATGGCAGCCTTTCAGGAGAACGTGGAAGACCAAGCCAAGCTGAAGCGCGCAATGCTCTCCCACCCTGGGGAAGGAAGGAGGGAAGGAAGGAAGGAAGGAGCTAGGGCCACTGAGTCCTGCACTGAAGGATGGTGGATGGGATGGTGGTGTCGGATGAACCAGCCACAGGAAATGTGGACCTCTCAAATACCCGCTTTGTGGATGTACAGGGCAGAGCTGGGGTAGGGCCTGTCACCTCTTGGAGGTGGGGAATGGGTGTTTTCTGGCCAGCAGGGCCCATTTTGTGCGTTCCTAGGAAAAGATCTGTGGTGGCCCCTATAGACGTTTTTAAGTGCAGCACTGCCTGGGGGCAGGTGAGGCAGGAGCCAGGGAGCCCCAAGCTCAGCGTGTGGCATTTGCCGGGCCTGGGAGCTGGGATAGTGTTTTCTGAGAGTGGTTAACTTGAATCTCAATAGTCTGTTCAGCAGCATTTTTCCTTCCTTCAGATGTGTGATAAAATGATGTTCTGCCAGTGACTAGAATGGCCATTAACAACACTGATGGAGAACATACTGCTAAGTCTATTAGACAATCATTGACACGGAGGCACACACTTAAGTCATTACTTTGACAAGGGTTAGGCATATGCACTGATTCTGGGGAGATGTAAGCCCTCTTCAAAATTATTATAATGCAAGGGGCAATTTTATATTTGTGATCTATCCACTCATTTTGAGGTGGAGAATTTCTTATGCCCTTTAAAGAACCCTTCTCAATACCCTGGAAGGCTAGTAAAGATGAAGCCATTTCTTTCAATAAACGTCCTTCATTATGCTTTACGGAACGACATTTCCCTTTCCATAAGGATCTGGGATTTGTAGTTTGAATTTCTAGCATCCTACTGAAGTAGCTATGCTAGCTGTTCCAATATGATGTTATTATGCAATAGCTGCCATCCCAAAGTAGCCAGCAAACTACCTCTTTCTGCTCTTGCTAGGAGCAGTGAAATTCTCTGGAGTGAACTGGGTCTACTCAATATGGGTCACACCTCTCATCACTGAGAGATTGTAGTCTCCTCTGTATTCAGATTTCCTTCTGGGGGACCTCTGCTCTGGGCTGGGTCCTTGCAGGATAGCTGTCCCCTAATTTCTCTGTTATGAGTGATTGCAACCTGTTGCAGTTTAAGACTTTTCAAGAAAAACTCTTTCTTGTCTCCTTAAAGCTGTCATTCTGGTATGTAAGGAATTTCGACTGGTATTTTCAGTCAATTTATCTAGCCATCTTAGCAGAAGTCATATTTTTAACAGATACCATCATGATTCTGTGCATCTTAGAGCAGAGTCCTGTTTCCATTTAAAGGACTGCAGGCTCCACATTTTTACAACCACAGAAGTATTACACAGGCTAATTGGAAGAGAAACACACCCTTCCCAAACAGCTGATATAGTGTCTTATCCTTTACTTAGGAATAACAAGCACTAATACCATTACTTGGCATGCAATAAACTATTTGGAAAACTTTCCATCCAGGTTCTCCTTGCCAGCTCCAGGTGTAAAATAAGAAGTCTTTATGGAAGTTTCCAACAATCTGTGTTGTATAGCTTAGTTCTAGTTCTTCGTTAGGTATCTTAAAAAGCAATGGGGTTTCTCAGTTCTAATTAATTTGCCTCTTTAGGGGATTGTTTTATGAATACTGCAGACTTGCTGTTAATTTCTTGCCAGCTACTCATGCACTGTATTTTCTTGTTCCTCCTGCTTCATATGAAAGCCCTAACTACTGATACATTTACTCAAAACCTTTCTCAAATTTATTTTTTTTCCATGTAAATGTTACAACTTTAAGAAGTGTCACTGAGAGCTGCATTTAAATGCCCTGCAATT
This sequence comes from Tringa solitaria, assembly GCA_026413425.1. Classification (NCBI taxonomy): domain Eukaryota; kingdom Metazoa; phylum Chordata; class Aves; order Charadriiformes; family Scolopacidae; genus Tringa; species Tringa solitaria. The sequence goes on along the minus strand of JAOXJM010000001.1, from coordinate 29,096,961 downwards.
AGAGAGCTATAGCCCCCACCTGGGAAACAGGAAGCAATAGCTGAAATCTCCTTAAGCCTGGCACATAATATCTGAGCAACTGGACAAAGCAGGAGAAGGGACACTAATACTACCATTTCCTTTTTTTATCCTATGTAGACCATGATTCATCAGATGCGCTCTAAAAAAATATAATGAGCAGATTGGGCACTGTAGGAGAGAGAGATGTGCAAACAGCTCATTTCTGAATCCTGGCAGACCTTTAGCAGTGAACTAGATGTTAACTGATCAGCATTGCCAGGAGAGGGTATTTAGATACTCAGGGAAATTTTCTGCTGCAAAGATGTGTCTGCATGCTTCCAATGTTACATGGCAAATTAGCTAGAGTTTTGAAGATCTCAATTTTGAGCACAGATGAATGAAGTGGCAGTTAGCTGGAAATAAGGTGCTGGAAAAAAAGCTGCATCCTGGGACTGGGTCCAAAGGATTAGAAGATAACCAAACAAGAGGAGGACCTCTCAGGATATCTGTAGCACTCAAATCCCAAAAACTCCTAAAGGTTTTATAAACCTGTAACTCCTAAAGGTGACTAACTGTCATGATGGCATCCTTTTGTAAATTTACACCTTAATCTCCCTAGGCTGTACATCTCCAGGTGTGAAGTGGAGGTAGTAGCATATTCCTGATTCAAAGAGGCATTATGGAGATAAACTAAATATTGTGAAGCATCTAGTGATAAGAAGCAGATAATGGCATATTTTTTTTTTCAGGGAAGCAATAGGAAAGATCCAAGTGGGTTCAACAGAGAAGGAGAGGATGCTCTGTAGCTGTGCAAGGGATAGAGACTTCCCAGGTGGTAATAGGAAGGGATGACTAGGAAGGGATGACAATGGCACTTCTGGAACTTTTCCCCTGACTTGATTTGGCTTTTGAGTCTTGCACCCAAAGTGCAGAGCATCCCAACACAGAACATTGCATGAACCAGTACGGTGGGTTTTGGTGTAGTTTGCACTGGACTATGCACCTGAGTGGGGATCAGGGCTCTCCGTGGAGCAGATGGGCTCCAGGGAAACAATGAAATTCATCAGCAGATCTTTCTCTATTTTCTAAGCTTTTCGATTTCCCTATCACATTACAAATCACTGAATTGAACAGAGACGTACAATTCATGTACTTTGAGACATAGGGTTTGTGGAATATGTAATGCTCTGAAACCTTCAAGGGGAGCTGTATACACCTGGGTGCATTCACCAGTGCATGGAAAAAAGAAAACTTCTTCAGTAATGAGTGCTGGCAAAAGGGAGCATACAATGGGGAGGTTTAAAATAGGCACCAGAGAGAAATCTGTGAGGAAAGCTTTTCAGGAGTCAATACAGACTTTTTCCACTAGGTGGTGGAAATCCGCCACCATCCAGAGCTTTTAAAAAACAGTAAAAAACCCACATAATTATGAAGGGCAGGCTGAATTAAGATAGAAAATAGCTGTAATAACAGCTTACGATGTATCGATTAAAATGAGTTCTCTGCCTGTCGAAGAGACAATCATAGAAAATTATTCTTAATGCTATCCCTGACACAAAGGCAAAAATGTCAGTTAGGGAGGTTTTCTGATGTTTTAGGAAAGGAAATGAAAGGATAATTTAATCTAAATGAATTCTCTCACCCTCTACAGAAGGACTGTCATCTGTAATTTCAGACCATAGGAACTCAGGAAACAAATCTCTCATGCATTTATTTATCTTCAGCTGCCAAAATATATTTTTAAAATTAGTAATTTTAATTAACATGCTTCATATATCTCCCACAGCCCAAGACTCGCTGCCATACAAGCATTGTTTCTAAAGGTGTCCTCATGGTGGCAGCAAAACGATCAATTATTTAACAACAACAGATTTGAAAATGACACAGTTTCCTGTTGTTCTTGGCATAATTCATGGCTGGAACAGCAGAGACAAAGCACATGCTCTGGTGCTAACATCACAGAAGGAGCAAGGATTTGCAAAGTCACTTGCTTCTTCTAATACAGCATCAACAGACAACTGCTGCTGACTTTATTCCACCCTTCTTTCTTCAAAGCTACTCCCAAGCTACACCTGACATGATTCATGTTTTAAGATGAAAGCAACTATCACGGACGCAGTTTTCAAAGATATTGAGGACCTGGTCTTTTCACTGAGATTCATGGCTGTTATCTCGATAGCAATTCAGACATGTCATAGAATGAAGTCATCAACATACCATTTTGGAAAAAAAAAAAAAAAAGTTAGAAAGGGGGATGATGAGATACCTGGTTTAAAGAAGCTGTCATTTGGATAATGAACTTGCCTCTCATTGAACAGGATACAATAAACCATATTCTTGTTAATGTCATTCTGAGCATGCTGGCTTCACCTTCTGATCCATTTTATCAGACCCTATATTGCAAAAATCCAATCTCATAAATTATAGCCGGTGTTTACATCCTGTTTCCTAGAAAAGTATTGGACCAGAACACAGCCTCAATGTGCTTCTGCCCAGTGCAATTGTTATGAATGTTGAGTTCTGCTCGTCACACAGAAATCCTTCTTCATTTATGCATAGACAGACTTCAGTCTTGCTGTTGAATTCCTTGATTTCTTCTTGGCGTCTATCATAAAAGTAGCTTGTAGTGGGGTTAAAAGGCTGAACTCTTAAGAGGACTGGGATGAGGCTTCAGTTAATGAGTTGCAGTTAATCAGTGCTCTTCTGATCCTCTCCATGAGGGTCACACCAACTCTACTCCTTCATGTCATTGCCAGGGAATATGATCTTGCCATCTGATCTCTTTCCTTGGCCCACCTGTCTGTTCTCTGAGCAGCATACATGTTGCACGGGTACCCCAACCGATCTGCGCAATAGCTGTGATACTTGCTCTTTCTGCCAAACAGATTTTGCATTTATCTCAGTATGATCAGCAAAGTTTCCCTTGCCATCTTCAGAAATACTGTCTCTGCACTGTTCCCCTTCTTACCTACTTCTCTCCTTTCCTCTCAGATTCCTGACTGTGGATATGCAGGATGTTGCAAGCAGGAAGGCTGTGCAGAACTAGGCTGGCTTCATCGCCAGTAACCTTGTAGCCAGAAGGTGCCAGCCCTGCTGTCCAGGTGGGTATTTTTATGTGAGTACTTTTATTGGCTGGGTTCTTAGATTTAATTAGTTGTGGTAGTATCAGTCTTCTTCCTGCTGCTTCTCTTCTTTGTCCAGTCAGGGATTGGATTTGGATCAATCTTAGGTAAATACCTTGACTAGTATATAACATTAGACTTTTTTCCCTGAATTACAGTATCTGTTACATTTGTCATTTCCAGAACATCAAGGCACTTCTCTTCCTGCTCTCACAGTCTTCTTTACATGTATCACATTCAGCTAAAATGTACCTTCAGCATTGCTGTTGATAGGATGAGTGGTGACTGAAAATAGTCAAATGACAAGCTTGTCTCTGCATCCCTGTACTCAGTAGGATGGGGTGGGAATGGTCTGTGTAACCTGTGATGCTAGAAGGTCATTTTACCTCTGCTGTACCTCTGCTGTTAGAGATACGTGCACAGGAAACAGCCACCAGCAAGTTGTGTCCTTCTTATCCCATAACCCTCATGCTGGGCAGCAGAGAGAGATCTGCGGAGTTCTTAGCTGGCTAAATAATTAAAAATATACATACAAATGCTAGAAATAGCAAGGTTTCTTTATATATATATACACACACATGTATAGGTGAACAGGTTTTTCTGCCCATTTTGTTGCCTTTAAGATGCTTAGTGGATTATGAAATGAAATTGTACTATGTAGTAAATGTGGCCAGGTACTATCAGGAGAATTTTGAAAAAAGAAATTCACAGCCAAGTGGAAAACAAAACAAAAAACATGTTAGCACCTTTCTAGATAATGACCATGAACTCCAACATTGATAGTGATTAGCAAAAAATAATGGGGCATACAGTGGTTATTCTAAAACTAGTATGAAATACTTTTCCATGAATTGGCCATTCATGTACTTGGGTGACTACTGAAGTTGATAAACTTTCTGGATGTTTTTTTTTTGAGATGAATATTTGTTTGCTGCTCAACTGAAATCTAACCAAACAAATATGCTGGCGTCGTGTACATTACAATGGGAATTTCAGATCAGAGTTGAAATGCAGTGCTATAGTGATGAGTGGCAGAAAATCTCAAAATAGCTGGCATTACTTAGACAGATATAGCTGTAACTAGATTACTTTTCTTCAATTAATTAAAAGTCTTGTTCTTTTTCCTGGGTGTTTTTTATGGACTGCTGATAACCACAGCAAACAATATTGCAGTGGAAATGCTAATAAAGGAGGTGGTTATTCTCTTTTTGTTTGATTTATGGAATGTCATTCAAAAAGTTAAGTTGCTTGAATAGCTGAAGACAGCCTTTTTTTTTTTTTTTTTTTCTGCCTAAATATGAGTAGGAGCTCTTCATTTCACAGATACTCTCTAATAATTTCCAGAAATCCATTATTCATTAAATGTTACACCTAATTTTAGGTCTCTCGTTTTGCAATGTAATCCTTCACCCTCAAAAATGTAGTATCACTTACATAAAGGTTGTTTTAGAAGCTTCTATTATATACAATCACATTAGCAATCCAAACCATTTCTTCTCTCTGCACAGACTTCCAGCCAGGACAGTTATTATTATCAAAATGCAGAAGTTACAGCACTTCTCTTCAACTTTATTTGCCTTTTAACAGTCCTGGTAAAGTACTGCTTCATTTGCAAATGCTTTCCATCATGAAAATGGAGTATATCAACACTAAGTTGTCTTGACTCAGCTGGCTTGGGTACACTTGTGGCAACATCTCTCTCAGATCATAGTGCTCGCTTAAGGCAGTAAGTAGTGCAGGGGCAAGGCCACGCTGACGGCCATACTGTAATGGCTGCATTTCTCTGGGACCTCACGCTAGTTAGTCTTAAGTTAGGGTTCACACAGCTTTAGGAATCAGGCATTTGGCTGCGGAAGAGACAAGCTTCAGAGTCTGTGATACTCATTGCCACAAATGGTTATAATCTCAGGGTTAAGGGCAAACTCAGTTCCAAGTAATCATATCATTCGGTGATTCTGTGATTCTATAATGGCATTATACCCATGGGTCTTACAGTTTCTTTTGTAAATCAGTGAGAATATGTGAAAACATTTGCAACCTTTATTATATAACTTCTCTGTAAAGTCTAAAGGAGGCTTACTCAGCACTTGTTAGACCACATCTGGATGCCATGTCCAGTGTTGGGCTCCCCAGTACATGGAGCCTGATAAAGTAGCATGAGTTCAGCAGAAGGTCACCAGAACAGTGGAGCATCTGCCTTGTGAGGAGAAGCTGAGGAAAGGGGACTCCTTCGGTCTGGAGGAGAGATGGATTTGGGGGCAGCTCACAGCATCCTGCCAGTAACTGTGGGGAAGGTATCAAGAAGACAGAGCCATACTCTTAAAAGCCATGCATGGCAGGAGGACAAGAGACAAGGAACATAAACTGGAACAAGAGACATTCTGACTAGATGTAAGGTACTTTTTTTTTTTCCAGGGGGACACTCAGGTGCTGGAACGGGCTGCTTAGAAAGGTTGTGCTATCTCAGCCTTGGAGCTTGTCAAGAACTAATTGGATACATCCATGAGCAATCTGGTCTGAGCTCACAGGTGACCCTGCTTTGAGCAGAAGATTGGACTATAGGCCTCCTGAGGCCCCTTCCAATCCAAGTTATTCTATGATCTTGTTTGTTCACATCTGTTGAAATTATTAATTCCTACATGTATCATAGGACAGTTTTGCAGTGAAGCGGTCTTTCATTTGATCCACCACTAAAAAGCAACGCCACTGCCCTATAACCTTGGTGGTCCAAGGTTGATTTGCCAGGGTGGAAGATTCCCAGGAGACTATGCATCATATTCTCATCACTAAATGTATCATGGCATTAGATGGTTTGTTGGAAAGTTGTCTCCTCTAACACACAGCACTCTAACATTGGAGATGCTTCTCTGAAAGGAGAGAAGCACAGCAACAGCGACCTGGTTTTTATCCATTCTGGCTTGTCTGATGTGATTAGGTAGCTCCCAACGTAAAGTAGTTGTTCAAGCAATTGACTCCCCGATGGTACCTACCTTCCCTTTTTTGGTGTCTATTGTTAGTGTAAGCTCCTTGCAGTAGGAGTTATTTGTTATCTGTGTTTGTATTTTGTTTAGAACAAAGCAAATTCAAATTCAGTAGGTCTTAGGTATCATAATAAGACCAACAAATGATATTCAAAGTCAGGAGGATGTACAACACACCCATGTGTTAGTGGTAACTGGATGCTGTTGCAATTCCCTTAGTGCAAGAAGGAGAAAGAGATCAAGGTAAGCGAGATGCCTGGAGGACAGAGCACTCCATATATTAGAAGTGCTATAAAGCCAATCACGTCGGCTGACTGATTCAAATCTGTGTTTTTTTGCAATACATACCACTATGGCAAGAGAGGAATTCCAGCTTTGAGTTATCATCTAGGGAGAGGATCAAATGGTAGGTAGAAAGTGAGAAGGAAACTAGAGGGAGAAATAATTGTAGCATCCCGATTCCTATATTCTAAATGACTATCCATGTTTGAAACAGAAAATGGTAACACTTGTTCGTCAAATAAGAGTATGAATGTGGAATAGAATGTATGAAATGGGTCAATAATAATAATAACGATGCAACTGTATAATTTGTTTGTTTGTGTGTTTTCTGAGAGGCATCAATTGAGAGGAATCAAGAGTATATACGTGAGTGGAATTACTATATATGTGTATGTGTCTGTGCAGAGCATTGTGATGCTTGGGAGCTGCAGAAATAACATTTAAAAAGTGAAAAAGTGTCTATTATACTCTTACTTCTGGATAAGGGAGCCAATGATAGTGCACTGACAGCTTTCATTCTAGCATTTTCTAATTTCTGAATACCTGAAATTGTAACCTGAATATTCTTTTGCTGTAGGCTTTTTTATATTACACACAGATGTATTCATGCATATGGGCATACCTAAACCTACAGTTGCAAACTATATTTGCAAAAATATATGCAAAATATATTTACATATATTAAATTCAGACATGTCTAAACACATAAAATAATAAAATAAAATAAAAAAGTTATTGCTCCTCCAAAATGCCTTTGATCTTACAGATACAGTTGTAAAAACAGATTAAAAAATCCAAAAGTGTACATTAGTACAGTATGTAGTATTTAATCTTTATGTACTTTTTTAGGAAAAGTGATCACATTTCATTTTTATTAAAAAATGCTTCTATCCAATGGGGGGAATTTTACACTAGTCTGAAAGATTGCTTGGTAAGCATGAGACTAATTCCAAGTGTTAACTGTTATGTCTGATGCTGAATTGAATGCAGGATGGGAAACTGCAGACTGAACAGGTTATAGGAACAATTTTCTTATATTTCAAGGTTCAGAATCCCATAAATCTCTTATCAGGCTTCCTAAATTAATGATTACAAGAAATGGTTTCACTGCTCTTGTACTGAAAATAGCTCCTCTTCCAATTTCTATCGGTTTTCTTGCTACCATGAAGCCAATTTAATTTTTTTTTTTTTTCAATTTAATAGCCCTCCTGATCTTAATCTCATCATGCAAATGAAGAGAAACACCTGTACCTGCAGACAGTGAGCATGACTTTAACCTATTTACAGGTAAGTCATTGGATTTTCTGGCTTGTTCTATCAATTCTCAACCAATACCAACAATAATTTGAAACTTTTTTTGTATAGATTGTTATCATGTGTAAGATCACAGCCAACAACCATCATGCAAAGCCAGAAGAAATGTGGCTACTGATATCAATTGCTTAAATGCTTAGTGCAAGATTGCATCAAGCCTTCTGTTGATTTAGGTGGTGATGAGAACTATGTGGGGTTTTTTTGCTTCCTTACATCTGAGTTAGTAAAAGCTTGTACTCATCTGAGCGCGTTGCTTCCTTCAGGTAATGTTTTTTCTGTAATGGATACAGTGGGAGTTTTGCCACTGACTTCAGAATTTTTCACCCAGTTATGTCTAGAACTAGGTCCAGATATATCCATGGAGGATCTGGGAAACTTGCCCAGTGACTCATCTATTCTCCCCATGGCTCCTGGGAATATTTGTTCTGCCTGAAATACTGTATTCCCTAAATGGCACAGGAAAATGTCAGTTGAGATAGTGTACATAAAAAGCCTTGATCAGGAGCATGGACTTAGAGCTGGATCTTCTATATCCTGTTAGCAATGCTCTAGGTTGCTTGTTTTCTATGTTGTTCTCAGTCTTACATCTTAAATTTGTATTTGAGTCATGAAATACTCACTGTTGGTAGGCAGTATCCAGCTTCCACAAAAAGGACGGCAAGTCTTTTGTGCAGATCACATGCAGCCCTGAGGAGACAGCAGTTGGTTGTATGTGGGCTTCAGACGCCATGAAGCCAAGTTCTGCTGCCCTAGGTACAGGCAGTGGGGTGAGTGGTCTGCCCAGGGTCACGGGTCCCCAGGTACCTGCAGCAGCAGCAGGGAGTGAAGTTTCTAGGCTGATTCCATAAATCTCTGGCCTCAGAGCTGCTAAGAGAAAGTAGGAATTGTATTCTGGATCACTGTCCTCAGCCAACATTTGCAGTTTCTTAGGATGCCCCATGGAATGAGGGCTATAAAAAAATGATGTTAGGGGGAAAGGGAGAAAGAAAATGGGTCCAACACAAAAGGTGAATTGAAGAATATGACTGTATAACTGGGACAGGCGTGTGGAACAGAGGAACAGGGCAATTGCAGTGCAGTCCAAACTGGTTTACGCACGGTCAGCCCTCATCTGGAATGTCAGCATCATTCACTCTTCAGAACAAAACTGGGATAAGCAGGAGGTTTCATCATGTGAACAGACTTAAAATGAACTTTGCAGTACTTTCTCAGTGCAGCCACTCATCTATTAAAAATATTTTGCAAAGACTTCAAGTCCTGGAAGAACTCCAAGTCACTTTTGATGCGAGTTTTGGGAAAGTTCTAATAATAAAAATATTTTGATCATATAAATAAAATCATTCTTCAGATCTGAAGTTTGAACCTTTGCCCTTTTTCTGCTGTTTTGAAATCCAGAGACTGTTATAAATGTATTAAAATGTTCAATGCTGTGGAGAATATTTTAGCATCCTAAAATCTCACTTGGGAGCGTAGTTTCAGGCTTTCATTTTATTGATATTTTGCCAGAAATTATTTCATAAAGATTTTTAAAGGTTTGGAATATCCAGCTTTATATATGAATGTGAATGAGATGTATATTTGAAAGTCCTGGAAATTATATGAAGTACTGTTAGTCCAATTTAGAAAAAACTTAAGGCAGGTTGAGACTGATTCTACTTTTTAAAATCTATTCTTAAAAAATTGCTATTTTGGTATTATGGGATTTTTATCCAAAACTGCATTATACTTTATTCGCTACAAATGATAAAGTGTATTTATGTTAGAATAGGATGTTGAGTCAGTCACAGTATGTGAACTGTTACAAAAGAGAGAAAATGAGTACATTAAGGACAACATAAATGCAGGTTATTGCCTTACAGTGTTTTTCCATCTATGCCTTTTTATCTAGAAATAACTAAGGAGCTCAGTCATTGTAAGCCTAGGAATGCTTTTTGAATTTTAAACAACAAACAAATGAAAATAGTTGATTCAGTTGTAAATTTTTATTATTTCTCCATGCTGAATATTTCTAAATTGGCAGTTTGAAGGGTCTGCAAAATGCCATGCCTATCCAGCATCCTGAGAAACCTCAGTCTGGATGCAAACGGCAAGGTTAAATGGAAATTGCATTTTTGGTATCACTTCCTGCTTCCTAACAAATGTTGTCAGGAAAAGCTGTCCTTTAATACCAGGGCTACTTCTTTTTTGATGTATTCTCTGCCTTCAGCGACAATTAGATGATAGCTGTCCAGGCTAAAGTTGTTCTTCCTCAAATACTTCCCTTGAGCGCAGTTTGTGCAGAGCAGCTGTGGAGACGCCTGTTGAGTTCCTGAGGATATTGCTGCATGAAAGATATTCCATCCATGGAAACTCCCACTTTGGGAAGACAAAACAGACATCAACTACCAGTTAAGTAGGATTTCCTAGTGATGCGTGTCATCACAGTGACACAAAGCAACTGGAACAAGCTGCTCTGTCTTACCAAATGTAAAATAACGGGCTCTGTTCACTTTACACCAGCAACATCCAGTAATTCCACTTTTATGGGGGACTGAATTACTGGAGTCGCACTGAAACGAAAGTAACAGCCATTGTGCTTTTAGTGTCCATGCAAAGACTAGATTTGAACAGAGAGGCTACAGCCAGAAGAGATTGCTGTCTATTAATAAGCAATGTTGTGTTTTCACTCTAGAAAATTTGGGAAGGGCTTAATTATGTGTTATATAAAATGAGGCCTATTCTTCACTGCCCTGTGTAAGCTGAAGTTCTTTGGCCAGTACAAAATGGACGTTGATTGTGATCATTTAGAGCTGTTACCATTTTATGCTCACAGCATGCAGGTCACCTTGGGAAATGCTGAGGTGGAAAGGGTAATGTAAGTAAAGTAAAATACGTATGAGCTAGGGAGAAGGGAAGGTCCTATAATAAAGAAAATATCTTCATATTAATAATATATGTATTTGAGGTTCAGTTTTGCCATTCTTTCCCAGGAAAGCATTGATTCAATCCCATTTTTGCAAGCAAGAAGAATAGAATACATCCCTTCATATTGTTTTCTAAATTTTGTTGGACACTTAACCCGTAATTTTAGCAGCTCATCCCTGGTCAGTTCCCAGTGCCCTTTATATTCTTTTATTCAAAGGACAAGGATATTCAGGAAAAAATAGAAATCTAATATTTTTCTGCTAGAGGTCTGCAGTGTTTAATCACATTAGGAAATCCATTAAAATTCATGACCATCTTAGCAGATACATAGATAACAGCTGCTGTCCCCCACACTTCTTAGATCTGTGTGAGAAAAATATAAGTCTATTTAGTAGCAAGTAATGGTTATTATGCTGCCTTTTTTTCTATTTGGAGTTATGTTCTGTTTCTACCAAAATCTTCCCTAGGCTGCAGAATTAGAAACTCTATTTCCTACTTGTATGTAAACATTAATTTTCTATGTTTATATTTAACAGGAGATGTTAATTTGAATAATAGAATTGTAGGGCTACTTGAGAAAATTGTACTCTTTTTCAATTTTTCTATTACTTATTTTCATACGTGAGAAATAGTTGTGGCTTCAAAGTATGTCTATAAATCAGACTAAACATTCCTGTATTTGTAATTCTAGAGAACAAAGCATAATCACTAGTTTGTCTGTAATGAAAAAGCCTGCATGGGGTTAGAAGGAAACAGTTTTCAATACCAAAACTCCCCACCTTTTAAAGGAAAAAAAAAAAGAGGTATATGTCAGTATATAGGCATACTGGAATTATACTTTACAGATATTTTAAACTCTGATTATAGTATTTAATTTGTAGTCAAATATTATTTCTTTTTCTTTCCTCTGAATATCAGCCTGCAGTCCAGTCCTCCCAGCTCAGCTCTGGAGGGTGTGTAATAACTACAGCTGCATCCCTTCCTTGGCCACATGCAGCACAGTTTCAGAAGTTCCTTCCTTTGCTGGCCCTTTTTGGATACTGATTCCAGGAGTTCACAAAAGGGAACAGTCTTGTGTTCCTTTACTCTTCTGCATGATCTGTACTGGCTTCCAAATTATTCAGAAATACCTTTTTAGTCCCCTGCTTAAGACAAAAGTTGTATGTCTGTTTGACCATTTGCACTGGCAGACTGCCCTTTAACCCAAGAACATGTAGGACAGTCTTCTACTAACTGAAACACTTTTTCAGTTTTATCTCGCTTTGTCCAAGTTGCTTGTGTCCTTCTGGACACTAACAGAAGAAGGCAAGGGAGGACAACAGTGAGAGCTTAGAGTTAGAGCTTTAGTACAAAGCATGAGGTAAAGCTGGATGCTTCTGGTCCTCATCCAGAAGATGAGGATCCATACTCAGATGGGCAGTCCAGAAGGTAGAGCCAGAAAGGAGCATTTGTCTTCAAATATCAGGAAAAGGCTGCAGACAGGAACTGCTATCAGAGGAGCAATCTAATATTGAAGGAAAATTTGTAAGACCAGGTGCTCCAGCACATAAAACCAATCAATACCAGAATGAAAAGCTGCCGGTTATCTTAACTTTCCTGTCTTGTTTTTGTACATGCTTGTTTTGGTTTATCTTCACAAAACAAAATTAGATTTTGATAACAGCAGCTGCAGTAGCAGTCCCTGCAACTTTTCCTTTTTGCCCCTCAAATTGGACAGCCACTGCCCTCTAAAAGGCAACTGAAAAGAAAGCATATAATTAATACTTAATACTTGCATTTTCTATTGCTTTCATTCCCCCCCCCCCCTTTCTCTGCCTATGCCTTTGATAAAGAGAACAAAAGATTTTTAATGGTAGTTGACAGTAAGCAGGCTTCAGTACCAGAACTGACAGATTATATGCAACTATTGAATTTCATATTGTGACAGAGCTGTGTTAACACTTAATTCTCAAAAAAGCCTATGCACTGAATCAAAATGAATCCAAGAGCTCTAAGAAACAAATTCCCTTCCGGTATTGAAGGGCATTTTGGTCTGTGGACGTCAGTAGTATTCCGACTGTATCTCTCTTGCTGTCACTGAACTTAATTTTTAAGTGCTTGGCCACCTAATAGACTCTGCAGTCTTGTGCTCCTATGCTCCCCACTCCCTACGCAACAGTAGTTCTGTTACAGCCAGGATGCCTAAGCATGTAAGGAAGGCAAGGAAAAGTAGTGTCTTTTACCAAAAGACTGGATGCATCTGAAGTAGCTGAGAATGCCACCACTGAATCTAGAAAAGTCTGTGTGCTGATCTGAATTTCAACCAAGAGTTAACCTTTAAGGAAAATGGGACACCCATGATGTTAGAGTGATGCCCTCCTACACTGTTAACCTACAGAGGTGAGAACTTCATCCTGGAGCTACGCACTGAAGTTCTCTTCATGGTATGGAGAAAAAGTCTAGGTAGGTGTCCCACATCCCCAGAGCGTGTTCAACCCACTGGAGTATTGTAACTTCAACCTTGTGTTGACTTGGCAGTTGTGGTCAAGAATATTCACCAAGTCATCCCATGAATAGTATGGAAGAAATGAGTGGTCTCTGGGTCCCAAAATGGTGGGAGTTTCTCAGCCCTATCAAAATTAAGAAACATCTCAGCCTTCCCAGAAACAGGCGTTAAAGTATCCAGGAAACATTATTGTAGAAAACCTTGTGCTTATAATCTCGTGCTGACTGTGGCAAATTTGCAGCAACATTAAGAAAAGAAGTCATCACTCATCCTCCTGATCTTGAACCTTAACCATAAAGCCATTTTGCTGTTTATAAACATCTCTTTGCAAAATATTGAAATAAATAGGTAGAGAAAAGTATTGTTCAAAGATTAATTTGCTGCTGAGATTGTTTATGCAAACTATATCTTCTATTGAGTACTTTAATGTTTTAGTGAGTCATATTGCAATTACATTTTTCCCCTTAGTTAGATGACAGTAATTAGCTATGCTACAGGAAATTGCCTAAATGGAAAATTTTATGTAGGCTTCCTACAAATTTATAGAATATATCATGGAAATGGTTTTCCTATGCGGCAGAGAGATATAAGTCCTCATTCCAGTTTTACACTATTTTAAATCTACTGACTTCAGGAGAGTTATGCATGATTTACCCAAAAATGACTTTTATCTCCAAATGAGAACAGATTCGGGTTCCTGTTTCTGTACTGGAATCGGTAATGAGGCACCACGTTGCTTTCTTTGCTCTTAAAAAAAAATATTAACACAGTCACTTGTGATTCAGTGGAAGAAAAATGTTAGCAAACATAAAATTTGCTAGACTCTATGTCACAGAGACTACGACATAGACGTAGACCCACCATCTCCACCTGGGATCCTGGGATCTCATCTGTTTAGTCCGTTGAGGATTATCTTGTGTGTTTACTTGTCGTAGGCTTTAGATATAGCTGTTAAAGTATTTTGCTTACATCTTCATTTCTATTTGTGAACACAAACATACAAGCACACATATATACATTTCTAAACATACCCTTAAAAGTATAAGTGAAAGCGCACACATGGTCAAGTACTGATAGAGCTGGACAATTTATCCTATTTTTGGAATACATAAATGTTTACAAAAAATCTTCAATAATATAACTAATTGTCATCTGATTTTTCAAATAAGGTCTTTTCACTAGATTTGTGAATTCCACCTGTGTAAACTCTGAGTTGTTGTTATACTGTTTTTAATGCAACACAAAAGCAGTCTCAATAGATCCAGATTTAAATACTTTTCAGTCAGAAAGCGACTGATGGATTTATTTCTCAATTTGCAAAACATTGAAACTGTGGTCAAAAAATCAGGGCCACAGGTTTGGTGAGTCAATGTTGCATCTTTTTATTTTTTTAAATGGAAACGGCTGAATTTCTCTTTTATGAAAAAGAAGCCCATTAGGTATGGTGACCAGTGCTTTTATAACACAAACACTATTGTGACCGGAATAATTGGTGGATGCAGAAAGAGTGAAACACTCAGTCTAAAAGCTAATTAAAACTTATGCAAAGAGAGTTGAAAATGGGAAGATGGCTACAGGAAGTATAAAGTAATGACTTGAGTATCAGATGAAAAGCAAAAATCAAGTCCTGTTTTTATGAATAATGCCATGGACTCTGGGGAGATCAGTGCAGAGAAAGCTGAAATACATCCATATGGGATCTGTTTACCTTTTAACTACGTACTTCTTTCTCCTTCCTAATGTCTGTCTATGCTCCATAACTGCAAGGGAGAAATTCCCTTTGCTCTCTTTCTAACCATTTTTTATAACGCACCGTGGAAACCACATTCTGAATCTCATAGGAGCATTACCTTCGTGCTGCCATTGCTGCTTTTCTGGTCTCATGCTTGTATATGTTTAGTACTTACGTTTTAAAGTTATTGCTTTTTTTTATTTTATCTTAGGTCAAAATTCTTACATTCTCTTAAAAAAATTGTTGGAGTTTGAAGAACGTGGACATGCTGGTAGCAATTGCATTTCAGCAGCAGAGAATGCTAAAAGGGTCCCAAATGGTCAGTGTAGTGATATTCCACTGTATATCATAATTTTTAGACACTTCCTAGGTTTTCATTTTATTAAAGCTAAGTACTATTGTTCTTATTTTAATAAAGACATTCTAATGCTGTTTATCTTCTAATGTAAAATCTAAATTTGCCTCTACTAAAGTAGAATATATTTTCTGTATGATGTATCTGTGTCCCAACAAGGATAGTGGTCCTCAGAGCTTACTGTTTTCTGAGAAAGAAATGACAACATGCAGATTATACAGTGCAATATTTTAAGATTTCCAGCATTATCTTGCACATATCACTGAAAATAATGCAATCAATAGTTACCATTTGTATGATGTGCTTTGAGCCTTGTTCAGTATGTCTAACTTTACTAATTGCATTCCTTCTGCAATATTTGTTATCTGAATGTTTTTCTGTGTTCACTACAAGGCCATGGGTTATGATAAAGCTACTCCTAGTGTGAGAGCACAATTTCTAATTGGTCTTCAGCACTGTGTTTTTTTACAGTGTCTTTGCAGGTTACCATACAATTCATTAAAATGTTGATGTTTCTTGTTCTGGAACGATTAATCTTGTTCAGTGAGAGATAGCTCTAAATTCTAGCTGGATAGAGGCATGAGAAATAGCCAGACATTCTTCATAAATACATATGCCAGACCCTATCTGCAAGGAGACACTTCGTCTGCCTAGCATTTTGATCATTTCTTACTGGGCCCCATAAATACATATATTTAAAGAGACTCTCTTTCTCTGTGCTCCTTAAGATGATTTTCTGGGTTTCTTTTGTTTACACATAATGTTATCTGTGGATCTGAGTATATTATTTTAATTAATTTTGAGGGACTAACAATATCAAACCTCATGCATTTAAAAGCAGAGAGTCTAAAAGGAGAAAAGCAGTATTTTTTAATGATGAAATTATGTTATTTGTAGACTCCTCATGAAAGAGCACATAGAGCTCTAAATGTCTTGTTTGCTGGCTGCAAAGCATCCATCTATTTTTATGCTGTGCAGTCCAAGTATGATATTGCATCTTGGCAAGAGATTAAATGATTTATGAGAAGAAAATGATTCAATGAAAAGAGACCTATAAACATAACCCCACTGCTGAAAACAATAGTGATACTGATCAGTGAATTGTAGCAGGAATTGTGAGTACACCAAAAAGATAAAGTGTTTTTTTCTCTCAGGAGAATAGATATCTCAAAACACCAGTGACTATTCCAACAGTGGATAGCAGGTGTAGAATTGCCTTATTTAAATATTAGCCAGGCCTGAGTGTTACCCATCTCATATCACATATTGTTGTAATAGTGGGAAGGAGATATTACGTGGGAGAAAGAAAAAAGCCTTTATTTGGCTTTTTTTTTGTAGCAAGTGGCATCTGTTTGAAGAAATCATGATTTTGGAATACTATAATTAACACTGATGGAAAGATACTGATGTGCCAAATTAAGCAGGGTTGGTAGCAGTGCCAGTGATTATAACTATATGATACTTTCAAGGTTAAGATCCAAACTTTGTTTTCCATAGTTTTGCTAAACTTCAAGTGCTGTGCTGAAAATTTTCCTGCTGGCTGCCTGATTCACACAGGATTTTCCTTCTCTGCACCCCACTCTCTTTTCTTTAAAGTTTCGTCTGTTTCTGAGAATGAGACAAAAGGAAAAGATGCTGTTCTGCTAGGTTAAAAAGATTTTTGGCAAACTTTTCTTCTGACCAGGCCTTGCATCCCTAAGTTTTAAGGAAGGCTTGGAATCAGACAGGAAGCAGTATTTGTGGCCAGAATGGCCTTAAGCAGTGCAGTCCCACTGCAGATTGGTCTTATTTCTGAAAGATCTCGGTTTGCACATGCTTGGCAGAAACCTGCAGAGCCAAAAGATGCCAGTAGAACAGCCTACACGAATCCTGTCTGATCAGAGACCATAAGCACCTAAATTACCTGTAAGTTTCTTTTGTTCCTAAATTTCTGCTGCTGCACGTTTTCTGCCTGAGAGAACTGGAATCCACATCCTGTCACATGAGATACAGAGACTAAGTATCATCAGGCCTAATTCCTATGGAAGATGTGGAGTTATATGGTCCAGTCTCTGCCTTCAAACATATTTACACATTTTTACAGACAACTTGTGGCAGAAATATCCCCAGAAACCTGGTCCTCCTTGCTGTGCTCCAGAACTGGTTACCCACCAGGAAAGCTCTCTAAAAAATTGATGCAATGTTGCATTACTGCTCCATGTCCCACCAGTAATGACAAGCAGTGTGAGGAAGAGGAGATGACTTAGCTCTATGCCCTCCCTTCCTGTCCTGCGGCCCTGGTGCTGGGAGTGTGGAGGCAGCATCAGCTCCACAAGACAAGAAGAGAGCAGTCAAGCGGGTAAAGAG
>JAOXJM010000001.1:29032999-29071417 GCA_026413425.1 Tringa solitaria | reverse complement strand
TCGGACTAGATGACCTTTGAAGGTCCCTTCTGGCCCAGATGATTCTATGATTCTGTGATTTTAAAGTAATCTCTGTGGACTCCAAAACCCACGAGGTGGAAAAAAGTCTTGACTGTTTTGTGAAATCTGGCATTCTTAAATTACATGTTGTTGGAGGGGAGAAGCTGGCTTGTGATTCTGGAATCTGAATGGAAAAATACTGAGCAAGAGGTATTTTGTAAATACACTGTCTTGGAGACCTGCTAGGAAATTTGGGAGAATGTGTGGTGGGGTCAGCAAGGCAAAAGGGGGACAACTTCGGTCTGACTGATGAATGTCAGTTCAGGGTGACACAGGCAGCACTGCTGGCAATGTTATTGTCCCCAAAGTTGGCGTAAATGGGCAGGACACCCCTCTTGTGTGCAAGAGAAAATTCTTACGAAAGGCCTGGCTATAAATTTAAAAAGCATGAAGACTCATTTTCATGTTACTTCTTAGATTTCCTTCCAAGTCTTCACCTTTCTTCTTCCCACATGTTTTAAAAAGTGTTATTGTCTGATTGCATTGCAGTCAGTAGCCAGGCTCCAACTACTGGCGTTCCTCTTCATGAGGGAATTAGTTGTATTTATGATTTTTAATTTTGCTGTATTTTAAAGCATGGAACATTCAGAGCTCTGGCCTTTGCTGCAGTTCCCACCAGTACCTTTAGCAATTGCTACAGTGTCTGTGCTTGTAGGGATTTTTGGCTTTTTGGGGACTTTTTACAAAATCTTCAAGTAACCTGCCCTGCAGTATTTTATCTGGATTTTTTTTTTCCGGCTTCCAGAGTAGCTGCTTAAATGAAATATTTTGTGCTGAATAACCTGATGTTTTCTGATTAAACTTTTTTTTTGGTAATACCATTTCTGATCAGCTGCACTCCTACTTCTTTACCAGGTGCCAAAATTTAACCACAATACCCCTATTTACCTAGGCAGTTTAATTTGCAGCTTGTGTGTGATTTGATGTTGGAATTCAAAATAATGATTTTTTTTTTTTAAAAGCCTGAAATAAATATTCTTTTGTGGCTTAGTATTGTGATAAGTTTGCATCATTTTAAATTAATTTTTCAGATCTATGAAACATGTCATTTCTTATTAGAAGGAAAAAAAATTTATAATTCTTGCATCAGCAGCAAGTTTCATTCTTCTAGTTAATGGTTAGATCTTCAGCTGCTCTGAAGCAGCATATTTCCATTTAATCCATAGAGCAGAGTGCTTTACAGAAGCCAATAGTTTGTCCTGAGATAGACACTAACTGAGAGTACCCTGGAGGAAGTGTTTTTTGTAGACAGGTGCTTGGATATAATGGCTGCACAAGAAAAAGAGTAAAAGTAGTTTTCATTAGGGTAAAGCAAATTTAAACAAGACTAAAATTGCAAAAAATTCATTTGTGATTCTGATCATTTAGCTGTAGCCTCAGAAAAACAGAATCACCATAAAGAAGGGCTTTGGATGAACTCACTAAAGCAATAGAAGTTTCATCTATCCCTAAAGAACATCTGTGGTGGGATTTATGGTATGTATGTCACATAATAGCACACTCTTTTGTATGGAGAATAACATCTTAGATTTAGTGAGCAGCTACATTTTCGATCAGGGAGTATATCAGAATAGTGGTTTTTAATATTTGTTGTCCTGTTTCAGTCTTGTAGTTTTTTATTACACTAGATTTATCCTGATGTGATTGACAGCTGCATCTTAGAATATGGCTACAGTACAGCAAAATTAGATCAGTGAGTATAATAAACAATACTGCATTTAGAGGCTCAGATCAGACTGAGCTACAAGTAATCCATCTTCTGAACATATTAGGTTACCTTGTGCTTGTACATTGCATTAAGCATATTAAAAATTGACTTGCGAGATTTTTTAAAATAAAATGAAATATTTTAGTAGGTAATGGAAAGGAGAGTCTGAAGTTCCCTGCTTTTCTACCCACATAACCCTTATAATTAGATTTTATCCCTTAATGGTCAGTGTTTCTGAAATCATGGGTTACATCTTGATCCCTGCAATATACTTGTAATCTTTAAAATTATGCAATTATGTCTGCCCCTAATTTTAGACTGATCTTGCAAGAGTCTGAGAACTCTTTAAAACATTGTGCATTTACAGCATTTGGGGTGCTTGTCACTTTCTGGGATTGAATCTTTTCAGTGAAATAATGTTTTTCCTACTTTTTGTGATCAGTCTTCTGATGTCAATAATGTAATACTACACATGTGGAAATAGATTGCTGTTTATGTTTTAATTTCCAAAATTTATCTGTGGTGCATTTACAGTTATTGATTAAACACACTTAAAATGGTAGATTTACATTGGCTTTGCACTTGTGTAATCTTATTGACTTCTTTTTTCATTTTTTCCCCTCTAAGGGTGTAAATTGATTTATATGAGCGTGCTGTTAATATTACAGCTCCTTGTCTAGCCCCTTGGGTTCTAATGTTTTTTAAACACAGTACAATTATGGGAAACATTATATTGGAATGACAACATAAATCATCCCCATAGGAGTCCGAGCAGTCTGGGGAGTAATCGTGTAGAGCCCTGCTGAGGTAAATAAGATCAGTAATTTGGAATAAATAAAAGACCAATGGTGCTAATGTGGATGTCTCAAGAATATCATTAAGTTTGTAATGACAGTGTTTACTTGGTGTAATGATATTGGATGTAGTGTAATGTTGCTGTTTAAATCATAACTTTATAGTTGATGATCCTGTCTCTTTTTTCTTCAGAGAGTATGTCAGCTTGGCTGTGTTTCCATATCTATCCTCCAAACACCAGCACTCTGTCGAAGAGTGTATGCACATGTGAAATGTGGTAAGATTCTCTAGAACTTTGGTTAAATTTAGTCAACAAATATTGAAATTCCAGGTACAAAAAAATATGCTTATGGAGATGATTTTTTTTTTCTTTGTTTCCTGTTTCTTGACATACTCAGAGTGTTAGAAAGGGTAGGGAAATCAGGTAATAAAAATACTTCCATTTGACATTCACCCACATACAGCATTGTTGCTGTTTGGATCTGAAAAGGGTCCTAGAACATTATGCACTTGAGCATAGTGTGAATTTGGCAGCTGGGCAGCCTAGTGGGCTTCCTCCTGTGCAGTAGCTCCTTCACCAGTGCTTAATTTTCATTGATACTCCAAGCTATTGTTTCTCCCTTGACCTGCGGGGAATTTAGATATGAGTTTAAAATACAAAATGAAAACAGTTAATCTGAAAAGGAACCACTCTAGGGATTTTTATCAGCCTTTATGTTTTTAACATATACAAATTACATGGTAGAACATTTTAACATGTACAAACTTCAAAATACGATCTTTTCATAGAAAATTTCTTTTCCCAGAATAAATTCACCAATATCATAAGAATAAAAGTATAATAAACTTTATTTTTTTAAAAAAATACATTTTAAAAGTAGAAATTAATCTTCTATGAGATTTTTGCGAATGCTGGGGAATACGCATGCAAAGCAACTTGTGTAATTGAAAGCGTGCTGTGTTTATGCAAAATTAATGCAAAATGTTTATTACATAAACGCGGCCAAACCTTTAGTACACATTTTTAAAAATTTGATGGTATTAACTCTTTTAATAGTTTCTCAACAAATGTTGGAACAAGATTAGACTTTGTGAAGCCTGTAGCACAGATTTATGTGCTGCAAGTGTAGCTACAACACTACTTTTAAGTGATACAAGCGCTATCAGTACAAGGTGTAAAAGTTTCTGGGAGAAATGCCTCTGACATCAGGGACTTCAGTGCATCTTGGACAAGTCAAATGGGCATGGGTTGCTTTTAAAAATTAGTCACCTCTGCTTATTTTTGCTTTTTGCTTTTAAACAACAATAAGACTTTAACATAGTTCATATTAAAAGCTTGTTGAACAGATCTTTTTATATGCTATGTTTTAAAATGTTAATAATTGATCATATTGGGAAATTAAAGACATCTCCAGAAAAGGCACACAAGCTCTCAGTCTGTGTCTGTCCTCATCCTCTCTTACAGGTATCTACTTTTGTTACTGTATGTGAGCATAGGGCCTCTTTTATGGAGTATCTAGTGGAAATCCTGACTGACAAATTGCATGCAGCTTTTTCTCATTTTGATAAATGCAATGATTGTGTTTACAAAGTTGCTACAAGTGGCAAAACTTTTTTCTCAGTGTCTACTTTGGATTTTGAGTGAGTCCTGCTCACTTCTCACTGAATACATGGATAACAATGCAGTTTGATTTTGAAATGTTGAAGTAAAGATTGTCCATCTCCTTCAGGGTATTGAAAGTGCTATAGATCTGATTTTGAGACAGTTTTCAGTCTTTTCCAGTGAGCTTTAATTGATTTTAAAAGTCTTAGCTTTAAATACTCCTATACTCAGGCAATCCAGTAGTGCATGTGTTTGTCATTTCTACTTGTGCTCTCAGGACTCAAAACTACAGGTATCAAACCAAAACTGATATTTGCAGTTATGGTTAATCTTGCTGCATATGTTTATTTGTCTGGCTCCAGAAATGAATTTGCAGGATTATTGAGGTCAGAGGGTTGATGTATTTTGTGCCATTCACAAAGCTTTTGATTTTACAGTGGGAAAGAGTCTCTCAGTGTTCATATACTCATGTTTCCTGCAGATGGTACTCCATTTCAGAAAGGCATTATGTAACTTCTTGACTGAATTGAGCAAATAATTTCTTAAAAATATCTGCATTTTAGGTATTTCTTCCATATTGTTTCATAATCAAATATATATGTTATAGGTTTATTTATTATGTATGATAACATGTATTCTTATACTAATTCTTAGATTTTATTCTCTTAATTTTTTCATGATTTTATGTTTGCTGATCATATTCAGCATGTCATTCTGATGTTATTAATTAAATTAAAACACTTTATATATCTACCTTTTTTTTAATGAAAGCAATAATAACAATAATACCTAGTACAACCCAGTAAAGGAGAAGGTGAAAGGTGAGATCTGTTGTGTAGTTTGGCTTTATAATAGGGAGAGAGAAGGGAGTACTCTCTTTTTCAGAAAGGTACGGGCAAAAAACCTCCATTGCAAACCCAGCTTAGAACTCAGGGCTTGTAAATTCTGCCCTCAGCTCTGTTTCAATTTATTTTGTGACTATGAGGGTGTGGCTGCACTTTTCTGGGTCTCTTGTTTTATTTCCAGCTGTCTGCTTTTTATATTTGAACTGTAAGCTTTAGTGGTAAGAGTGTGCATTTTCACTGTGTGTTTTCCCACGTCTCTGATGCAGCAGACCAAGTATTTATTTAGCCACGTTGGTGGCTAGAGGTCACAGCTGATTAAAAAAGTGCAGGTTTGGCTCAAACATGCCTAATTTTTTACTTCTTGATTTTACTTTGCAGTGAGCAAGGCCACCATGAGTATTGTCCAGGAATTACTTTTTGAAATTTGAATTCAGTAAAAATTTGCCGCAAGTGTATATATAGTGCCATCTTGCTGGAGCCACAGTGTGCCTGGTAGGGGTGCCAGTGAAAACTGGGCATTTCTGTTCTAGCATGTACAAGTTCTGCTGTGGGCTGTCCTACCAGCCTTGTACGTAAGCTGGTACCAGTATTGCAGAAGGCAGCATGACTAATGTCTGTCACTTGTGGTTCATTCATTTTCTCCCTTCTCCAAGAGTACCTGCAGCTTGTTTCCAAAAGGGAAGTGGCTCATGCAATTACACTGCAAGTCCCAAACCTAGAAATTTCATCCCTGTTGGCCTATTTCAGCCAAGTGTCAAAGTGTCAGAAACTCAGAGATACTCAGTTCCCACAAATTTCATGAAAATAGGCTGGTGGAATTAAAGGGACCCCAAGGTGGCAATTTAAGTGTAGCCTTCATCAGACATGAAAGAACTGGCATAAGACAAGTACCCAGCTTCAACAGAAGTTGCACCCAGAGTTTGGGTGCAAACCATAAAGTCTGTCTTTCAGCCAAAACTTCACTTCTGTGTGGATTTTCTGCTGTCTGACAAGGCACAAACTATGGTTGCAGCATTTTCTGCATTTATAGTATCACTTCTTAGTCTTGGGCTTCGGATTAAACTCACTTAGTGGATTTAGTATGCTTCAGCTAAAAAGTCAGCCAGCTACGAGAGATGAGTTAACTGGAGGCCAGGCATGGTAGTGGGAGAATGAAACAGGAATGGGACCTTGCTTCTTGGAGGCAGCACGTTGTTACATCATTTGGAATATATTGTACAACTTCATGTTTGAGTGAGGAAATGCCATCTAAAAGGATTGTGTTACCTGGGAGTGTCTTAGAGGAGGGATTTGGAGTAGAGAGGTGCTTAAATATGATGACTGCACAGGAAAAAGAGTGGAAGTAGTTTTCATTAGGGCAAAGCAAACTTAAGACTTTTAGAAGAGGACTTTTAGATACTATCAAGGAAACATTGTAAAAAATGCCAATATGGCATACTCACACTGCTCTGATTTCATTGTGAGAAACATATAAACATAAGAAAAATGTCTACAGTTTTATTTGTTGCTTTCTCTCACTTATTATGCATTGGTAATAGAAAATTTGAAAGAAGCAATAGGTGATGCTAATAAGGTTGTCCAGTTGGACCCTGAAAACCCTGTAAATAATCATGGTATGAACTGTATGTTCTATCATTTATTTTCTATTAGTGCTTGAGTTTATTCATTTAGCTATTACTGATTTCCTAGAAATAGTCTGCTGTAATTGTTACAAGAAAGTACTGCTTTGACTACCTTTTATATAGTGGGGCACTGTAATAAAAATAAACCTAGTCATATTAATGTAAATTATTATGTAATATTTTTCAAGTGGGGAAAATGATATTTTGATAGAGAAATATTTGCAGATTTAAATTCTTCTATCTCAAATTTTTCATGGAAGACTTTTTCTTTTACATATATAAATCTGGTTATGTAGTGCAGATCTGTCAAAGCTACCTTCAAACTACTGAGCTTGGGTACTGGGAAAAAACATGAAAATCCGGAGTTTAAGATAGGATCAGAAGATTACTATGGTTTTGTATCACCAGCCTATGCTGAGCTCTGAGTTGCACAGCTTAACTTCTTCCAGTACTGGAGGTACCTGGAGGTATATGTGTACAAAGTCATAAAATGGTTTTTGCTGCAGACATACTTTGAGTGGCAGCCATATTCTTAGGGCAAAAGAGAGCCTGCAGCCTTTAGGAAAAAAATGAAGACCAGGAAAAGATACAGAAATATTTGTTTTGCTTCTCGTGCTGTGTTTATAAAAAAGAAAACGTGAGGTCAAATTAGGCTTTAGTTTAAGCACTTGTGTATCTTTTCTAAGCCACTGTTTATGCTGGAACTGAAGTGGATCTCAAATGCTTTCAGCTCTTGAGTTTTGATTTGACCTAATCGTCTTATATTATAGAACGTATAAGTAAAAGCTTTGGTTTTGGGTCACCTTCCCATTACAATTCCACATCCTTCCTGCAGTAACTAGTAGTGCTGGTTAAAAAACCCCAAGCCTTACCAAAGCAGAATGCTCCTCAGCACACACAGTTCCCCCTAGGGGGAAGATAAGGGAACAAACAACTTGTGGCAGATGCTAGTCACATTGCTCTGTGTACTACTGGAAGGCATTCAGATACTACCATGATACATGTGGTATAAAAACATGCATAGAATAAAACAATGGAAAGGCAATATATAGCAACTGATGAAGGGCTGTACTGAATTAGCCGACTGTTGACCATCACTGTCTGCTTTCTGAGCTCCATTTTATTCACTGTAACCTGCCTGTTTAATAAATGTTTTCCTATTAGCAGAGGCATTCTCTGAAAACAGTGGTCCTTCAGAGGGAGGGATACCAGTGGAGATTTTACAGTGAATGTAGCCCTTTAGAGGGACCAAGGGAATGATTATTACAGTTCGAAATCAAGGGGAAGCTTACAGTGATTTCCCAGGATGTACTGATGTGACAAGGCATTGGAATTTAAGGTGATTAGCCTCTGAAAAATTGAGATAATATCAATGATGAAAGAATGTCAGCCCCTAAAGAACTGTCATTCTCATACTACCCTCCACTATGGCACACAATGTTTTCTACAGCTGAAATTGTTTTAGAGCTGTCTGAAAGAATACTTGCAAAAGTGGGATGGAATGAAATTGAGACTGCCAAAGAATTGGGAGTGACTTGTTTCTTGAGGCATGACTACATACAGTATTTTGGTTTCAAGAAGAAAGAATTGCAGGTAGATGGAACACTATCATTAAAGTTAAAATTAACACTACGAAGATTTATGGTTACTGAGCAATATGTGTGCGCACATAATAATAATATAGCATCAGAGGAACAGCAGTAGACAATGTTTCAGTTCACAGAGTAAAACACTTGATCAGTAAAGTATCAAACCTGGGTTAGTTTCAGCACCTACTAACACATCAGAGGATCAGTAAAATAAGTACGTTTTGAAATACATGAGGATCAATCTTTATTGCATTCCCCTTCCTCCCCTCCTTTTTTTTTTATGTTTTAAGAAGGACTCATAGGTCTTTTAAACTCAGTTTTTATTAGATGCAAATTACTTGACATGGGACAATATTATAACATCATAGAGATTTCTGCAGGTGAGAAATTCAGGTTGCATCTATATGAAACACACTAAATGAAAATTTGGAAAGTCCCTCAGGAAAACTTCAAGCTAGTTTACTGAAGATTACACTTCTATTACTACATGAATAACTGATTTTTGGACTAGCTCTGACAAGCAGATCTTAGAAGACAAATCATGGCATTCCAACAGCACGTAAACCTTTTCCATCCAAATTTATTTTTATGATATTGTTAATATCTACACTGGGCAGATAAAACATCAGTTTCTATATTACTAACATGGCCAATAATGATGAAGTATCTGAAATTTAATTAATCACTTTTTAAAGCTAAAGGAATGAAGTCACCTTTCTGGCTGGGAATTGAAGATATGATTTCAAAGAGTCTTGCCAAGCAAACTGGATGATTAGACTTCAAGCTGTGAAGTGGCAACACTGAAGAATATGCTTAATTTTAAACACAAAAGTAATTTCACAGAATTCAGTTTGACTTCAAATTAATTATATGCTCCCTGGAACCAATGTTTTAACTCTAATCTTTTGCAATTGGACTTTAGCACATACATCTGAAGTGTTTCAAGTTCATTTGGTAGATAGCTTGCAATTTTCATATGCTGCTGATTATAGTATAGGATTGTGTTGCAAGTGCTCTGGTAATTATTGTGCAATTAGTAAATAGACACTTTACTTCTGATGCTCTATGGAAGCACAGAAAATTTGCAGAGAATCCTCCGTTATTTTGCAGAACAGATGTAGCATAGTGAGCGTGTATTCTGCCTTCCCCAAAATGCCTTTCTGATATGCCTTGTCCTTGGTCTGGAGGTAAAAGACATGGAAATGTAAGGTTATTTACATGTAAATGTAAAGGTAATGTCTAAGGCAAATGTAAGGTCAGTCTAAGGCACCCATAGATAGTTATTTGGTGGGACTGCTGAGACTCAAAGTGCCAGCGCAGTATAAGGACCCTTTGATTAAGGGTGTAAGATTTGCTCAGGCAACTACCCGGGTTTCCCAGGCCAAGTCATTCTTAACCACCACTGATATATGTATGAAAACTGACCAGGTGGGCACCTATTTCTTGCTACTAATCCCTCAAGGAATCAGGAGTGATGGGTTTTGGGATCTGGTATCTATAGCTTCTCCAAATGCTCAAGCTTATAGAAGGAATCATCGCTATCTTATCATGCGTTTAATTCCATACTGCTGATAACCTAGTTAAAATTTAAGTTCTTTTCCCATCAACAGACCTTTCAACTGCACAAGAAAAGTCACCGATTTTTTGATGTGGTGGACTTCTCTTGTCTTAAAATAGCATATTTCTATAGTAAGTGAGAACTCATTTGATTGTATAGTAGAAGTAAAGAGCTTATCTGAAATGACTGGTCAGAACAAGCTTTGATCTATTATGGTTTTACTTTTTGGCAGTAAGAGCCCCAGCTTATTCCAGCTTTTTTTTCCACAGTGGCCATGGGATTGTCATTGTAGGATCACCTACAGCATTTTATTTCTCCCAGGGTCTGTGTGGAGATATCTCTTTGACATGCAGACCTTTATAGCACCACTTTCTCCAATGCAGATACTGGATAATCAAGGGATAAAAGTATAGATGTGAGGAGACAGAGAAATGTGGCTTAGGTGCTACACGCTATTTTCAAATGTTTTTGAAGAAGAAAATTTACACTTTGCATGATTAGATCTTCCATTTTGGTGCGAACTTCCCCTATAAAAAGTGCTGAGGCAGAAGGAGGAAAAATGCTGGTGTTTTACTGGATGCAGGAGAAGGAATTATGCTGAGTAGATCTCGTAACAAAACCCAAAGAATATACAGACTCGTGTGCCGTATTGCTTTTTTTTGATAAATGTTACCTCTCAAAAAAGAATGATCTGCATGCCAGACCCCTTGTGATAGTGTCTTTTGAATTAGATGAGATGAGTAAACCAATAAAATTGCACTGATATAGCAATAATATTGGGCAAGCTGACACTGAGGAAGACAAACGTAGTGAAATTTTAGTGAAACTAAAATTGATTATCTAAATGGTTATCTAAAATTTCTTCTGAGAGCAGGAAGGTATTACTGAAGAAGTAGTGAATCCAAGGGATAGAAACCTAGCTCTATATGACTGTCATTATCTCAAGTGCAAATGGACATTCTATTAATTGCCACTGAGCTGACATGTAGTAACTTCTCAGAATTTCTTCTCTCCCTGAAAAAGATTAATGTCACCTCTGAAATTAGTAGCATGCTTTAACTAACTTTAGCTTTATGCCAGTATATTTTTCCAAAGCTTTCTGAAAAGTACCAGTCCCATTCAATCTTATTGGAGTCCAAAAATGTGAAAATACATGCTGTAGTCGGGAACTAAATTTAAACCCCCTGTCTTTGATGTCACATAAAATATATTGTTTTTAATTATAAAAGCTTTCATTAGAATTTACCACCTGTGAGCTAATGTGGTGAACTTTTCAAACATTAATGAGGTTAGATTGAGATGTGCATTGGCTTGATCTTATAGTTTGCTTCTTAAGGAATTTGACCCATCGCATGAGTGCATTGTGATTAGAAATGCACACAAAAATAGAAGGATGAGAAAAACTAAGTTGCTGGTCTGCTAATAGCCTGCTGTGTTTTCAATGTGGCTGCGCTCTGCATTTCAGTAATCCCAGTTAGATCATTAGCTAAACAAATGTAGTGAGTGGTGAAATAAGACTGTGAGCATCTTCAGCTCTTGTAAGAGGTCAGAACTGGTCTTTCAGTTTTTGAAACACTGAGTCTTGATTCCAAGACTGGATTTTGTACAGCTGGCTAGCTGAGTAAAATCCATTATTTCTTTGAGAACAAGAACACTCTTTGACTAAAAGCTGCTTAATCGGTACCTTTAAATGAAAGTTCAGTAGGGCAATGATTATTAATACTCCTGTACTTTCTCTGTTGTGTTAAAAGGCCATAAATGAGGCTGCATAAATGGAACAATGAATAATTCTGATCTCCCATAGGAATAATGTTATGAAAAAATCCAGACTGGGCTGTTACACTGGCAAGGGTTTAAGAATCGTTTACTCTTTTCCTTATGCCAGAGAGTGATAAAAAGTCCCTTTGTAAAGCTTGGTTAAAATACTGTATTTTTGTGCCCTGAGAACAGTCTTGGAAGCTGTTTGTTTAAGCTGAGTGTTCTTTTCATGCTTTCCACGACTGAGAGTTTCTGTTCAGAAAACGGAATGTTTACAATAAGACTGCACCTACTGCTGTGCTGGCCTTAAATGTAATCATATCTCACTGACACTGAAATTGTAGCACTTGTTAGTGAGAACCAAATTAGGTAAACCAAGCGTTGGGGTTTGTTGTTGTTGTTTTTTTCTAAATATATAGCCACACTGACGTTGAATTAGTATGTCTTATTTTATGTATATTTGACAGTGCTTTTACATAAGTAAAATTATTTTTTAGTAAAGTGGTCACTTGGTGGAAACAGATGCTGTTTTGTCCTGAGGGGAAGCCCTGTACCTCAGCTGTTGCCCCTTATTTTTCAGAATTGTTTTCAGGTCTCAATTTTAATTATCGACGTTGCAACAGTTCCTTATATATAAACATAATCTGCTGAGGTAACGTATATGAATTTAACTTCTCTGATTTAATACACAAATATTCCTCTGTTGTTTTCTCTTTGCTCTATCCTAAAATTTTTGTGTATGATAGATGGATTTGATACTGATTTCTATCTGATATGTGATATGTAGTTGCTATGGCTACCATTTTATCTAGAAACTATGGTAAGATTGTGAACAATTGAAATAAAGCTAAATTAGGAATGAGCATTCTGTGGTTTTAATGTTGATCCAAATAAGTACACTTGTTTCTCTCTATATATTTGAAAAGAGCTTATAAATAATGCTCTTCTGAAAATACAGCAACATAAGTATCACTTTTGGGGTAAATAAAACCATCATTAAAATACAGTTTGCAAAACATCTTACAGTAAATATCAAAACCTGAAATTTTTCTCTTTCATAATTTAGCAATACCGATATGTGAATTATCTCTATTACTTGGGTGTTGATCTCATGGTTTACCATTAGGTTCTTTCAATAGTTATGGCACAAATATGTTTTTTCCATTAATAAACTGTATTCTGCAAGGAAATAAAAAGTCTAGACTACAGCTCATTATTCTTGGATGTTGTGGTGACTATTTCTTGGCATAGTACCTCAGACAGTGTTGTCCTTATTCTTGAATTTTAACTCACAGATAACACATCTTTACTTGGTGTTGTCTCCAGTGAATGCTGGGTGATTATGCACTTACAGAAGAATCTTCTAATTGCTTTGAATTCAAGGCTTGGGGGCAGATTCAGGTTGCCCAAATACCTCTTGTATCTTGTTTGTATCTTACTGTTAGAAGGTCAAGTCTCAGACAGATTGATTGACTGTTCTCTGGCATTGCCTAGCTGTGGAAGCAAATGAAATTAAGTATTTTCATTCCTCTACCTTGGTTTACAAAGTTTCAGTGCCTGGGGATGGCTGCTGGAGTGAGCCTAGAGGCATTCTGACCTGGGAGGCAGTTACGTAGGTCCCCTGTAAGAGCTCTTCTGATTTAATAACAGGCAGCAAAGCAAGCAAATTCCGTCTAAACACCTAATTAAATCTAAATCCATTAGTCAGCTCAGCCCACTTCTTGCTTAGCGTGCACTGACATCAGTGCAAACCTCATCAGTCCCCATGGCTTTCAAAAGAAAACTTAATTCTGTGGCCTTAAGGTGAGGTTACTCATACTGAGAGGGAGTATTGCAACAGTGTTTTCTAAAGAGGACACTCATGCACTTTTCCCTTTAATAGCCATGGGAATCAAGGACCTGGCCCTGACTCCAGGATTCTCTCTTCTTTTTCAGCTATAACAAAAATTAGTTTTACTCATGGGCCTCAACTGCTTGATTTTTACAAGTACTGGCTTAAGATAGACACAACAGGGAAAAATATGCAGTGCCACGCTAAACAAATCAAAGGCTTTTTCATTAACATTCAATTTCAGGGCCAATGCACATTTTCAGACAAGATATATTTGTGACCATCAGGGTATCACTTCAGTGGTTATGTTGTAGGTACTTCAGATGTGTTTTTAGTTGCAGCTGGAGAAATAACCAGCAATAGGCCATTCAGGATCTAGTGATTTAATTATTGAAATTAAGTGTGGAAAAATATTTATAGGAGCCTCATCATCTGTTTTGACACCTAATTTGAATCAGTTTGTGATGTTCCATGTATCTTGAGGTTTTTTACATACTCTTAAAATGTTATAGATTTTATATTGAAAATGACTAACTGTAGTAATGTTGCTATCAGCCATAGCTGAAGATTTGGCCAGTTGGCTAGGGATAGTTTTTTCCTCCTGGGTAGGTTGGAATAAGAAACTGTGATTGTGCCAGTAAACTTTGGCACTAATTGGATAATTGCTAAAAGTTATTAGTAGTGAAAGTTAAAAGTATTGGTACTGAAATTATAATCTCTGATGATAATGCTGGCATTTAAGGCATTTGCAAATTTACAGTGCTATTACTGTGTGGATCCACAGCGTGTTCATACATGGCCCATGAAAGCTACAGATTTTATTATTTTTTTTTAATCAAGGAAACACAGTCATATTTCAACTCTATGGCAGATTCCATGCCTGTGGAATAGGGCCCTCTCCATGAAGCGTATGGATCTCATGTATTGAGAGTATATACCTGATACTTCCAAGTTATGGTACTCGCATGAAAGCCTGGCTTGATGATAGTTTCAGAGTTGGTATAGGAAAGACACGTTACGAACTCAGCTACAAAAGCAGCACTAACACATTTCAGATACCCCTCTCAGATTGTAAAAGCATGGTGTCTTCCAATTTAGGTTCCTACAGTCATTATCTTCTTTGTGAAAAACTATTAAACAAGATTGTGCTGTTGTAAAATTTGCTGTTCTGTTGCAGTAACTTTTCAATAAAGAGGCCTTAAAGAAAGAATTCCTGGTTCAAAATGTGCAGCTGCTTTAGAAAAAAGTAAAAGAAAATTAGATAGGCAGGCAGCACCAGAAAGCAATGTAAAATATATGGGTTACTGCTGTTTGTGCATGTTCATACTTTCAACTTGTTGAAAGGTCCCATCTAATTGGGACCTTAATTTTTAATTACCTGATTTTGTCTTTATTCATTTATTTAACCACCAGATTCCTACTTTATAATCTTTATAGTACTGATATGCTGGCTAATCTAGCCATAGGTTAATAATGTTTTAGATTTAGTAATTAAGAATAATTAATGACATCTTCTGTTTATTCAACTTAACCTTTGTATAAAAAAGCATATATAAATATTTTCTTTTGGGGGGGATCCTGTAAGCAGAAATTAATTAAAGTGAACATTCAGGACAAAGAATTGTAACATTTGGTATAAACAGATGGAATTCCTTGAAACACAGAAACTCTACAGGTTCATACTTTGTATATTGACTTTGTTTTACATTGACTAAGTTAATTTATCAACTAAGTTTTAGGCAAATACTGCTTCATTTTAAAAGACTGTGAACATCTGTGATGTGCAAGAACTGCTTCTAATGAAGCCAGTAAAATACTGCAACACTGACATACTTTGCAGCAGTACCTCAAAGATTGCCTACAGGAAAGTTAATTAGATATACAGACGATGCAAGTATATTTTAGAAATTTATATCATGGGCCTGTGGCTTATCAGGCAGAGAACACCTGAGAAATCATAGGTGTTTTATCCTAGCAACCTAATAAAGAACACGAGATAGGCAGAATACTGGCTTCTTTTTTCAATTGGTACCTCTTAATACCTTTTTAAAGTAAGAAGGAAGTACAAAAAGAACAAACCTATGCTCTCAAAGACTTATCCATGAATTGATATAAAATTAAAATATCTGTTAATACCAAATAAGATTGATTTTAATTTTCTTACAGGAGAACTCTTTCAAAGATGAAAGACTAAATTCTTTTTAAAGAATGGATTGGGATGTAATAAAAAAAAATCATTTTGTTTAGGAAAGCTTGTCTGAAGAACAGCAAGGAACTGAATCCTTAGAATAACAAGAGATGTTTTCAGTGGCTTTTCTTTTTCTGAAACACCTGTGGTCACTAAGTGTACACACACAGTCATGGAAATCAGCTTCTTGGCTGGAGATACAACAGCTTGTTGGCTGGACAGTCATTTATTGTTGTTTAGTGTTGGCTGGAGAGTTACTTATTCCACAGTCATCATTATTTTGTAAGAATAATTAAAGTGTTTATTTTAGTGCAATATATTCCATAGTTTGCCTTTGTCTGCGTAGAATCAGTGAATTGTTTAGAATATTATGAAATGTTTTATATTTTTGGACAACCTGTCTACTAATTTCCTCACCCTGTAGTATTTCCAAAAATACTGAGTGCAGTTTCATTCCATGTTTGCTAATTGTTGTTTATAATACTGCATTATAGGTTCCATTGACATTATAAAATGTATGGTGACAAAAAGAAAAGAGAAAAAAAAAAAAAAGAAGGTGGAAACATTTGTCGTATTTCCTGCCTTCCCAAAATACATATCTAAAAGGTGTCCCGAAAATGGTGAAAATTTTGTGGTCACTGAAAGTTCAACTGCATTCCAGTTCAGTTGAATTTAGGTGATCAGAATATAGGTCTAAGTTAAATTAATGTTTCTTAATGCTGCTTCAGATAGGTGATTCACTTAGTATTTAGCAGATGCTTCAACCCTACAAGGTAACATTTATTTATTACTACAATTATTTTTAGAAAATAAGCCAATTTGGTTGAATAGGGTACTTGCTTGCCATGGTAATGTCCGCAAAGAATGTGATTTTATTTTTAGTTAATGTAGTTGATAAGTGGAACAAATTGTAATGTGAACGTAGCTAAGTTACGAAGGTGTATTACCAGTATGGTTTATTGCCATTCCTTCTGGAGGAAAAAATCTATAACATTAACATGTTATGTGAATTTACTTTACTTACACTGTAGTGGGGATTCAGTAATTTAACAACAGAGTCATAATGATGCTTTTTGTTGTTTAGAAAAGATCATCAACAAGAATTATATTTTTATCAGCATTGTTTCTCATAATATACATCAATATAATTTCTTATGGTCAATAGTGCAATAAAATTATTTTGCCCTACAAATACTATGTCTTTAGGGGGAGTTACAACTTCTTATCCCTATGAAAAACCTACCTTTCTACTGCCTTTATTGAGACTCAGGAATACTGAAGGATATTAATTCCTAAAATTCTACAACCCGCTTTGGGGAAATGTGATACGTTTCTTATACAGTCCTCAATATGCCATCTCTGCAAAACTCCTGTCCTGTGCTAATCCAGACCGTAGGGCTATGTCTGTATTACTAAATAAAGTATGCCTGAACCTTTTCTCTGACTCTGAAAGGAAGCGCCATGTTATGACTTAAATTCCTATGACCAGCCTTTCTCTTGTGGCCATATCATACTGTCTATTGGCAATAAGTGCCTGGCCTGTGCTGGCCTAGCAATATGGCATAGTGTGGAAGAGCGGTAGCTGACACAGCAAAGCCATAGTAAAGGAGCATGCTAAGAGTTAAATACATTAAACGGTATAAAGAACTACATAAGAGTGCTTGAGACTGTCCTATCCTCATTTAATTCTCCAACAGAGACTGAGATTTCAAGACTTTCTGTTAGTCAGAGGGTGCTGCTGTGAATTA
Organism: Tringa solitaria; assembly: GCA_026413425.1. NCBI lineage: Eukaryota > Metazoa > Chordata > Aves > Charadriiformes > Scolopacidae > Tringa > Tringa solitaria. The sequence goes on along the minus strand of JAOXJM010000001.1, from coordinate 29,054,112 downwards.
GGTTTATGCCTGTGCTCAGACTTCACCATAAGATACTAATTACAAATAACATAAATATGGACTCGATCAGACACTTTTTTCCTAATTCTTTCAATGTTGCTATTACTTAAAATATCGAAATGTTCCTCACTGATTAATAACTTTGGCTTTAATAAGTCATTCAGTCATTTCCTTTTCTTCCGTTGAGGCAGCAGAGGTAGTTCCTATGTCCCCTGTCCAAGGCTTCAGGATGCATGGCTTACAAAGAAAGATGCAGAAGTTGTTTAAATATTCCTTCCAAAAAACAACTATGATTGACCCTCCTTTTCTCACCTGTCTGGTCCCTTTTAGGTACTTTTGGAGTAGATAAACTTCAAGCCAAAGGCAAAATTGATGTGCATGCCTTACAATTCTTAACACCTCATAGTATAAAATTTAGAGGAGCAAGTTGTACTGATTTTGAAAAGCTTGAGTTTTTTGGGTTTTTTGACCATGAAACAGAGCCAGGTATGATAAAAATATGAACCTAAGACTGGAAGGGGGTGTCTTGGATCATTGAGTCAAGATCCTTGCAATTGCACATATCCATGTCATGTAATCTTTTGATGTGCCTTAATATTTTTGAAGGTATCAAAATATAGAAATATTATTATTATTATTAAAGAATAGCTTCCTTTCTTTGAAGGTAAAACTCCGTATTTTTTTTTTCATAGAACGCCCCCTCACTATTTTAAATTCAGATGTTTCTACAGTGTGTAGCCAGACCTCTTTATTTCTGTTGCAACTAGGTTGTGCACTGTACTTGTAGACCTCTTGTGTAAGTTACCTTCCCTCTGTGATTCTGGAGGAATGAATTTGTTCAGGCATCTTTTACCACGCACAAAGAGCGCTCTTGCATACGGAACACATCCAAGTCAAATGCAGAAATCAGTTTCTTATTGGCTAAAACACACAAAACATGACTAGGATTAACGAGCTCCTCAGTTAAGCATTGCTATGCTCCCCACCCCAATAAGACACCTGAAGAGCATTTGTTGGTCAGAGAGGTGTCAGTCAAGTGCGGGGGGAGATTGGTTGACTTCTGCTCCTCCTTGGAACAGATCTTATTGGTGCTGAACTGTCATCCTCTGCTTCCCTCTTTTTTCCTGAAAGTTTTTATACTTTTATGTGTAGTTTTTCTTTTCTCCCGAAACTGCTAAGGATCCCTATCTTAGTAAACCTCTATTTGCAATTTTACCTTTCTTATCTTGCCTGGCTTTACTCTACAGGTCCTCTCATTGCTCTTTCTCACCTCACAATCCGCTTAGCAGCCACAGCAAAGGTTGCTCAACTGGCTTTCTCAGAGCTGGGCCTTGGATCTTTGGTCACGGGCAGCTCTGGTGGTGGGGGCAGGCCTTCAGGAGTGGCTGGAGAGGGGCAGACTTACAACTATGCCAATATAAAATATCATTGTATTTACAGTAATTAACATTTTCCATGCATATCAGTGTGTTTATCTTTTCAACTCTATCATTAAAGTTGTTTATGTACAGGCTCTTCTGAATGCATTAAAGATTTTATTACATACTTTTTCAAGAAACATGTTTCTGATCCATAAAACTTTCTCTACTAAAATATTGAAATTGTTTCATTTTTTGAGAAAGTCTCTTTTCTTTCAGTGCAGCATTAAGGACAGAGGATACAGCTGAGTCGCTTCCACATTAAAAAGCACAACCTTTTAGGTGTGGATACCTCCAACTAGATATCCAGACAAAACTGCCTATTTAAGGAGGATGTCAGATGTAGAGACAATGAAGAAACTGGATGCAACATCAGAAGGTAATAATATATCTGTTCTTATTGACTGAAAATCTATCCTGAAGGCCTATTTCTCTTCCTCTAGAATGTTCTGTTTTCTTATTTTTATTGAGAAGCATTTCTGTGGAAATGCAGAAGTGCTTTTATGGAACATAAAGAAGAATTCCACTTAGTCCCTACCCAAAATGTGGGCTGTGTTGTTTTGGTGTGGTTTTTTTGTTGTGTTTTGTTGTTGTTGTTGTTTGTTTTGGGGGTTTTTTTGTTTATTTGTTTTGTTTTGTTTGGGTTTTTTTATTGACTATATGGAAAGAATGGACAGGTAAGGAATGAAAGGCTTAGAGTGGTAGAGTTTGAAGATGGGTAGGTAGATTACATTTGCTGATTAAACTATAAAATATATTACGTGCAAAACTTGGCAAATAAAATAACTGCAGGCAAATGATCAAGTTATGACTTTCTAAATCTAGGCGGAGGCTTTTATTTTCTTGCTAGAAACACCTAAATTAATGCTTTTCAGCAATATTTGCCAGTGATGCAGGGTTGAAGGGGTAGAGGTTGTTCTTATGAGAAAGATTTTATTTTATTTCTTGAACATGTCAAATTGACTAAACAGCTAAAGAATAGTAACACTTTTTAGCTGGAGGCGCAAGGAAGAAGTATTATAACCTGCAGGAAAGATTCAAACCAGATTTTTAATTTTTTTGAAAAAAAATATAGAGTAGGTCAAACAGTGAAACAACATGGGGAAAAATTTTAAAACTAATTGAAGTGAAAATGTAAACTCATTTCTGGTTGTTATTTCTCTGTAATTTGTTTTATTTTGTTTCTTTATCTAAACACTAATGTGGAGGTAAGATGAGATTTTTGTTTTCATGAGACTAAAATAGCCTCATGAAAACTTACTATTCCAAAGGAGGGAACAGCACTGTTGGCATAAGCAGTTTTACCAAATTTCCTTCCCAAGGTTTCTGTCATCCCACGTTTTGCTGTCATGAAATATGAAAGGAAGTGAAACTATGGGCCATTCTAATCCATACCAATCATTTCAGACCACAAGAGAGCTCTGCAGATGTTAGGGATCGTTGCTAGGAACCCAGACAAAATTCAAGGTGGCCTCAATGTTCCTGTGTTGGCACTGAGTCTGTGCAGTCAGACCATACCCAAGCTCGTGGTAAAAGCGAGTGACCTTCAGAGCTGTAGACGCAACCCTGCTGTGCCCAGCGTCTCTGTACTAAGAGCTCAGCTAGGCTAAGGGTACAAAACTAAATACAAATGAGATTTACTTAACACAAATGTATGTTTTGGAAAAAGTAGAATAAGAAACATATCTCAATTTAGTGCAACACTGGAACAGACAAAATTATATGAAAAAATGTACAACAGAAGCTCAAACTATATTTAATTCCTAAACTGTTGTCCAGGTATAAACATGTTCAAGTGTAAAATTACTTTGCCACATTTTTTTCAGAAGGTGAGTTTTCAGGGAACATTCTGTGAATCACTAAGACTGCTTTGGAGTGGGCAGGAGAGAAGGAATCCTTTAGCACCACAAAGGAAAAACCAAAGATTGTAATAGCAGTAGAAGTGTCATCACAGGGATAAAGTATGAGTTATCCTGCACACAAATTAGTTCCAGATACGTGAAATAAATTATGATTAGTTAAATTGTTGCGGTCAGTATACGAGTGTGCACGTACACACATGTGCGGGGACAAAACCGTGCTGCTTCATCAGTAAAGAAAAAGCCCCGCCCCAGCAGAAGGAAGATTTTAAAATTCGTAAGACAGACAAATGTGGCAAAACATTGGTCCTTGTGCCACAGTCAGCAGTGACAGATTTTGGTTGTCACCAACAACTGTTAGCTATGCCCTTTTAAAAATACTTTTGACACCAGAAACCGGAAAGGGCTTTGTGGTTTAAGCTTATTATTCATCTTCCAGCCAATGAAAGGAGACCAAACCAGGATAGTCCCACAACTTTTTAACACTAGTGAAAAAGCTGGCAGGTAATTACAGTGTTCTTTGTACAAAATATGTCCTGTGAATCTTTACTTATTTTTTGTATTTACAAAATAGCTAAAAGTAAAACCACTTTCTCCTTTATGTCTTCAACCTGTCCTTTTCAGCAGAGGTACTGCAGAGTTCAGAAGCTGCATTGGCAAATATTGCCTGGTTATTGCAGACCTTAACGTTACCAATTATTAAGAGTACAGGTGCCTAACACACAGCAGGGAAAATGAAGCACCTCAGAAATTACTTCAAAGAAGCTGCAAAGATGAGTGAGGAAATGCAGAGAAGAGAAATCAGGTTTGAATTCCATTTCTCATCTCCTCCAGTTGGGATTCTTAGATCTCAGCTTTCTCCCTGCTAAAGTGGCTTCATTTTAGTGTAGTTGAAAAAGCTGAAAGGTAGCTCTACAGATGGTACTGGTTTAATTACAATTTGCAGTGTAATGCAAACTGCAGTCCATTTTCTCTAGTCTAGAAAAAAGACTTATTGTTTCTCCAGGGATAAACGCATTTAAGACTACATGCTGGTTTTCGGTTCTTCACATGGAGTCACAGAAATATGTGTTGGAATAGATCTTTGTAAGTCACCTAGTCCAGCCTCTCACTTGTAGCAAGACTGTTGCTGAATCTAAGTCGCATCAGCCATTACTTCATCTAGCTGAGTCTTGAAAGTCTCCAGGAATGGAGTTTCCAGGGCCTTTCTGGGTTAATCTGTTCCAAGGTTCACTGGCTTCCTGGTGAGTAAGATTTTCCTATTGCCCAGTATAAAATTCAACTTGAGGCCATTGTCTGAAAAGTTTGAGACAGTTATTTTTGTAACTCCCTTTCATTTGGTTCTTGTAGGCTGCAGTTAACTTCTCTCAGCCTTCATCCCCTCCTTGTCCAGCTAAACAAGACTTTTTCCCTCAACCTCTCCTTGTAGGCCATGTGTCCTCTGCCTCAAGAGACCTCTCCTGTACTTTCTCCAGTTATTTCTGCTCAAAGTAGGTGGCACAAAGTGACATACGCTATTCCAACTGTGACTCACCAATGCTAAGTAGAAAGAGATGTAGTCACTTCCTGCATTTTGCTGGCCGTAAGCCTCCTAATGCTTTACATGAGAGCACTTTACTGGCTTATATGTAACTTGAGACCCACCATGATGATCCCAGAAGCTTTTCAGCCAGTTGGTTCCCAGTCTGTCACAATGTGTCTGAATTTCCTGCCTCAGGTGCTGAACTGTGCACTTCTTATGGAACTTCACAAAGTTTCTGTTGGCTTGATCCCCAATATCTCGTCAAACTGAAGGTGGTATTTTTCAGAACAGAGTTTTTCATTCAGTATCTGTAATGCTATAGAATTAATCTGATGTGGTACTTGCAAAGTTTGAAGTACTTAGTATTTCCAAACAAAACCTTTGTAAGAATTTACCACTTCGTTGTAATTGTTTTAGTGCTGTAAAGTTAGTCAGGTTTCATTTGCAGAAATGGTCTAATGTAGGAATGAACAAGACTTATGCCTTAACTGTAAGCTTGTTTTCTCTAACCTTGGAGACACTTTCAGGTTTGAATTAGCCTGTGGTCTATTTTTATAGCAGATACAATGGATCCTAAAAGAAAATTTGAAGAGTTGAATTGACTCAAGGTATCCCAGGGTGAGACCTAGAATTGTTCATAGTGACAGATGTTTGTAGATCTCTGAAGAGAGTCTATATAAATCAAGAACATCTACATTCAGGTTTGCAAATTGAGTCTCTGCTCATTTCATGTGGGCTCAACAACTTGAGGAGGAGGAGGGGGAATAATATTAACCTTATCCCTTTTTTAGAAATGTACCAATGTTGATTGAGTTATACCTTTATTGCTTTCAAATGCTGTTTACCAGCTGGTAGGGTAGCATGCCTAGGACTTTGCCTATTGCTCTTTCACAGCATGGTTACAGCTTTATAACGAAATCACAATCTCATAGAGGCAAAACCACAGCTGTTTAGTCCATAAAATAAGTGGTTTACAAGAAAAAGCATAATCAGTAGTATCAAGTATTTTGTCAATTATATTAGCAACAGAAAAATAGAAAACAATGCCTACTTGACAAGACGCTGTTTTTTTTAAGATGTTATATTTGCATAATGCTTGTCTTTTTCATACTATAGAAAGCAACTAGACATCATAAAAGAGATATATCCATTATTCATGAATTTAAATAATCTGACTTGCATGTGGAAAGTAAGACTGAACTAGATTTTATATTGTTATAGTGTTGGGTTTTTTTTAAAAAAGTACAGGCAATTATTGCTTGTTGTTTTTATCTAATCCCATTTCTTCAGTGGCTGATTCATGGTATGATCCTGCAGTTAGTAAACTAAATATTTTCTTATTAACTTCAGTATAATTGACACCTTATATGACTCAGAGAGTAAACAACTCAGGCAGAATTATCCTGTCACATCTGTGGGGCTCATTAGATGTAAACATCAGTCATGACAATTTAGGTTCACTGTGGTGCATGTGACTTCTCCAGATGCCCCTGTACTATAAGCATGGAAGTTGACTGAGACTCTTTACCAGATCTATGTTGGCTTCAGAAGTAATTTGGAAAAAGAGTAACATTCTTCTATTGCTCCATCTTGTTTTTTAGGCAAAAACTGTCTATCTCGGCACAGAACTAGTGACTAGATATAATTATCAATGGAAGGGACATAAAGCAGACTATTCCGTATCTTGTTACCTAGATAACATATAGAACAACTGCTCTACAAAAAAATAACACCTGAAATTTGGTTAGCTCAAAACCCTTGGATCTCTCTGTGTTTTTTCAGCTCTCCTGAATATGTTCCGGGTACTCTTTCTGTGGTCTTTATACCCATTTCCTGAACGTAAACTCTTCTCTCTTTCCAGTGGAAAAATTACAATGAAGCATCTCTGTTGTTCAGCGCGAGAGCTCCGTGGCTGCGATGTGCAGTGCTGAAATGCAGATGAAAGTCTGTTACATCGGTTCTCAACCTCTATCGTCTCCCTCCCGCAGCCGCCCCAGGGAGATGTCAGAACACCTCTCGCTCTCTATATTCAGGCTTTTCCTTTCCAGCTCTTAAAGCACAGTCTCAACTTAACCAAGCTCCCTTTGCATTTCTGACTCTACACCTTTATATTCTTTAAAGCTAACGGTGTATTTTGTAGATAATGGGCTATCTAGTGATGGTGCTACTGTAGCTGTGGTAGCCTGAGGATGTAAGAAAACGGAGGTATAAGTAACATCTTTTAATTATTTTATTAGTTGAAACATTCGATAGAGGAATGAAGACTTCTCTGACATTGGTCTGAGGCAAAATGAGGGATACTGATACAAGACTTGATTAATATAAAGTTAAAGGAGGAAAATATAATGAGAATTAATATAACTTCATCGAAAAAATGACATTGTTAGTTGCAAAACAGATTCTTCCTCACCAATTTAATATTTTTATATCTTAACAAAGATATTCTTTAATCTTTGTTTTCATTGTTGATTAACTTTCTCATTTTTCTCTGACCAGGCTCTGTTTGAACTAGGAAAAGGCTGAGTTCCTATCCAGTGATCCAGTCGGGGATCTTTAACACAACCTGGACAGGATAGAATCCTTTGGAGCTCAGTTTGGCTTTGTGGCCTGTTATAAATGGATTAGAGGTCAAGATTTTCATATTTAATACTGTTTAAATGTATTTCTTACTGTGGTAGGTACTATTATGAGACAACTAATGGATCTAATTATGTGGACTAGCCCATTCCATTGTAATTCATATTAGTGAAATTACAGAAGGAGTCCAAGCTAATTTTTAGATTCGTTTTGCAAATCTCCAAACCTGAACAATAGTTTTGTAGCTACTGTCTGCTGATCTTGTAATCCATCCAGGAGCTCACTTGAAAAATAAAGAATAGGTATCTGCTTTACAGAAAGGATGGTGAATGAAGTCATAATAGGTATCTGCTTTACAGAAAGGATGGTGAATGAAGTCATGTTGTCAATATGGGTTCCACGACTAGACCAGCTTCCCATTGTGATTCTGTGGAGCATCACATACTGCAAGAGGAACAGATGAGGCATAAGGACACTCAGAATTCACCTGAGGCTCCTCGTGATTGCTGCAAGCCAAAGAGAATCTGATGACAAGCACCTGAGGTACATTAAATAGGAATGGGAAGTCTTGTAGGTGATATTTATTAAAATATATATTATTTCTTGTATTTTTAAGAACAAGTGGGCAGAAGCATTCAATTTTCTTGTCCCTCTATAATGTTTTTACTCATCTCCTTATTACACTCTTTTGGTTGTCTTTTCATACAGATGCCTTTCCCAGCTTTGTTTTCTAATCATTCTCTTGACCGTCTTTGTGTATGTATGTTCTTTATGTGTTCTTTCACTTAGTGGGTCCAGAACAGCATTATAGGACACCTCAGTAATTTATAAAAAAATGCTGAAATATACTCTTATTTCCTCTCAGCATCTTTATTGTTTCTAACACTGTTAACATTGTTATCTGTCACAGCACATTGAACTGTGGTTTTAATTTCAAGAGGTTTTCTTTGGTGAGCAGTACAGTTTGGAACTCGACACATTGTTCCTTTCTGCGTGCATTGCCTTGCCTTGCCTTTGCCAAGATTTAATATTGTCTGCTTGAAATGCAGACGTACCCTGACTTAACCCTCTCAGTTACCTAACTTCGAGGAAGCTATTGTGAACTTGCACCCTTTCAGCAATACATACACTTTGTATTTCAGTCTTGCTGTATTATTTCCTTTTAAATCAATGGCTGTAGGAATTGGAATGTTCACGTTATTTGTTTGAATTATGAAAAATTTGTTTCTTTAATGTTATAGGAGGAGTTTCTTTAACTCCTTTAAATTGCTCGTGTTTCGGTGGCTTTCCAAGCTATTTTTCAAAGTACTTGTTTAGAAGTTAATAGTCTTAACTCTTAGGAAGTATCATACTCTAACAGGAAGACTTTGTTATCCCACCATAGAATATACTTCCTGCAGCACAGCGTTAGATAATACACCATTAATCTCATCAAGTGTTCATTTAGATCCATTTGGTTCCACAGACAAAGAGAAGAACATGTCTCTGGCACTGTACTATACACATGTCAACAGCTAAAGTTAGATGATCATGCAGCTTTTTTGGAGAACCAGTTCCCAGATTATTGGCATGGATTATCTGGTGAAAATTTTTTAACATTGAGGAATTGTAGGATTATAAATGATTACACTTTTCTGCTTAGCCTAGTCATTACTAGGAAAATAAAACAGATTTCCTGCATTAATATGTATCAGTTTTAGTTCTGGACTGAGATTAAGTTATGCTTAGTCACAGATCAGTTTGAAATGCAGTTTAATTAGCCTAATTCCTTCCAAATTTGAGGATTTAACTTCTGACACATTCAGATTTTTGCAAAAATAATGCTCTGAATTTCGTGGCCTGTAGTTTCAACTTGGACTGAAGTAGGGTGGAGCATCAAAAGTTCCTCTGAAGTCTCTTGGTACTGTGCAGAATTGGAATTGCAAGCATGTGACCCTGGATCCTTGATTTAAGATATAGTTACTTATCAAATAATTGAAGAAGGATTGCTGTGCTTGGTGGAACCTTGTGCCTTGCTTTTGTTGAGTTCAGCAGAGGTCTGGCTGCCTGGTGTAGCTGCTTGTTTGTCCATGTAAAAGTTCAGGCTGTCACACTTTCCAGAGCAGTCAGCAGCAGACTTGCAGTGGAGAAGCAGCATTGCATATTGGAGATGGAAAGAGTTGGATAAATGGCAGTATGTATCTTCAAGGAGAGTATTATATTTATGTTTCTGGCTGGTATTCATTTTGGTGGCATTTGCACAAGTTATTCTTGCTAAAGATTAACTTAAACTGTGTCACAGCTCTTGGAGTCAAGGCTTATCTAATCATCAGCGTCAGTGCCAGTGTTTGTTCATTTTTGGTGAAGGAAAAATTACTTCAGCGAAAATTTATGATCATACTAAGAGTCTCTAAATGCAGTATTTTTTTCACTAAAGTCTCAAAAAAACCCATTGTGTTTGTCTCAAGACACTTTGAAATACTTGACAAGAGGATTTGTGTAAAGAATTTTCAAAATAATATGGTCTGATACTGCTTGCATACATTTATCATAAATATAGCAGAATGGAGGAATGAATTCTTTTGCATTTTTGTTGTTTTATGCTTAAGGTATAGATACCTAAATTATATTCCTTCTCTGTAGTCTTATACAGTATGTTTGATTAAGGAGCATCCTAAAATACTTTTAATGTAAATGTTTTAAAAATACTCTCTGATCCTGGGTTAACTAGTTTTTTGGGGTTTTTTTTAATTATCTTTTTTTTTTAACCGTTGGTTTTTTACCATGTTACATCAACATTCCATGTGTTTATTCAGGAAACGCTTTTGTTTAGGGAGCTGAAATCTGTTCCTCTCCTTGATTTTTATAGGATTGGAAATCTTCTATTACATTCCCACTTATAAAAAGGGAAAGCCTAATAATTCTGTTGGTGCTTCTTTTACTTCCTCCGTGGCAACGATGGTTCTGTAGACAGCAGAGACCACATCTGGCTGCTACTGAAGCCAGAAAAGTCTTTCCCTTTTAATCTCACTGAAGGGTGAATCAAATCTCATGAGAATGGATGATAGCTGTTAGATCAAAGGTACCAGTATGTTGCTGTGGGATGAAGATGTATCTCAGCACTCTGTTCTGCTCGCTCCTTGAATGGAGAGCACCACTGTAATATATTACAATCCAGTCCTGCAGCCTCAGTCTGCAGAGCCAGTACTACTACAGCTAAGAAGCCTAATCAAAACTGAGAATATCTAAGAATGCTGAGATTTCAGCAAGTTCGTGTTCTCATTAAATATAAAAATCTATATATGTAGAGTTCTTTTCTGTTTGAAATTTTTAAAAACATTTTTCATCTCGAAAGTGAAACTGTCTGCTTTCATATTCCTGATTCCAAACCGAGCTGAATGCCCCAGCTTTCTGCAGCTCTTAGGTCTTGTTCCTGGAGCAGAGAGAGCTCTATTTCACTGGAATATTAATCCCTGGCTGTGACTGAAGGCTGTACCTGGCAGTACCTTGGCTCAGGGCTTCAGCTGAGGGCCTCTTGTGTAGTATTTGCAAGATACTTCGCATCTTAACTCACACCTGTATCAACATTTGCACCCCTAAAATGAGACTAGTAGCTGGGAGAAAAGACTATTTGGGGTGCTAGAGAGCTGATAGCAGCCAGCATCCTCTGGGAGGTGCTAGTGCTTTATGGTATTGCATTCCCAGCGTGTGCACTGTAGGGCGTAACTTCGGAAGGAGGCACCGAATGCTCCTTATTCCTGTTGAACTTGGGGGAAGCTGAGGAGGAGTGGTCTTGAAAAACTGGCCTCTTAAAAACATTGTACTGATTATATTCCAAGCCTTAAAACATTATATTTACTCATTTTAGATCGCTTATCTGTGTGGCACTCTTAGAGCGTTTAGAATTACTGCTAATTAAAAAAAAGTGTATTCTAGCATCTGTTTAAATTTCCCTTTCCAGTAGAGAATGAAATATTTTAACCTGAAAAACAGAGCATTATTTTCGCATCTAACAGTCCCTGTAACAGCATGTCCATCTAGGATATACTAAACAAGAAAACCATTACAGTCCCTTGTTTTTATCCAAACCTAGTTGTACATTGTTTTAACTGGCATAATTATGACCTAATGCAGCAAAATCTGGAGGTGATCCTATGTTCCTTCAGAGGACAAACAATGTAAAGAGAAGAGATTTACCAAGGCCATATCAATAAAGTAAGTGTCTTCATATTTTTCTTGTCAACCTTTCATATGCTTAGCAATTATTTAAGCCTGCTAAAAAGAGCCATTATTGTAGCACCATGGTATTTGATTTTAATTTTCTCAGTATAAAAACTTCAGATAACTACTGTAGCTACCTTGGTACCTGCTTTAGATCCCGCAGGGACAGTTACTCTGTGCAGGTTTTGAGGACCAGTCGCTTCTTTCTGTGCTCTCCCTGCTCTTGCCCTGGAGAGCTCTCTTTGTTCCAGGAATGGCTGGAGTAGCTACGCTTCGACCTCTGTCACCTCTGCTTTAAAAAGCCCCTGCTGCCTTTTATGCACAGATTAGAAACCAGTTTTGTTTATATGGTAAACCTATAGTAGAAAAAAAAAAAAACAAACAACAAAAAACCCCAGAGGTTAAATTGAATTTTAGTATAGTTCTGTTTTTCATGCTTTTTTAATACTTAAAAAAATTAGCAGATCTATTGTATCACCTCAGTCCATTTCAAGTATTTAGCTGCTTTTTTAAGCAGCACTAAAACTTTATAGTAAACGGACTTCATCTTAGTATTGTATCTGAGTTTTGGGCTTTAATCCGACTTGCCATAGAATAATGTTGTACTTGATAAACGTTCTCAAAAGACATTTTTAGTTTACACTGAAGTTCCTTTTATCTTTTAATTGTATGACATATTAATGCCAAAGTTTTGGGGATTTTTTTTAAACTATGGTTATCTAAAGACAAGCTACTGAATCTATGATCTGATTCTTAACATTGCTAGATACCTTGCTCCCAGAAAACACAGGACTGCAGAGTTTGGTTCAAAACCTAAGTTTAACAGATTTATTAGCTAGGAAGTTTCCAAAGCTCTTGAGGTGAAGCTGAGCTCATTTTTTTATGTAAACAAAGTACAAGAGGCATCTCTTGGGCCAACTAGGTGTTTGCATGCCAGCTTTCAGTCTGGGAATTTATAAATACCAGTTGAAGTAGGAAGAAGCATTTGACTGGCTGCATAGCTTCGTGCAATTGCACAACACAGCATTACTGAACCTTCTCAGCAAAGCAAATTGCTTCAGACAGAGGCATTGTGCTAATTCTGAAGGTCTTGGTCCTGATGTCTAATTAACGTGGCTTTGCACCATCCCCTTCGCTTTACTGCCCTGGTCACTGCATCACTAGCATCTGGTAGGGATAATATGGCATTTTACCTGTTCGGGCCTGCCAAGCAGTCAGACGTCTCTGAGTTTAGACATCTACATCTTGTCAGCTTCTAAGACCCACCTAAAACCATTTCAGCTCTGCCCTCCTGCAGCATGCCCCAATTAACCTGTAATAAAATCCCCTCTGATCCCCTGATTTGCTCAGATTATGGGATTCGTACACTAAGGATTTCTCGCTCTTCTCCCTGAATGTATAGAAAGTGCATTTGCACTGGGGTGTTCCCAAAACCAACAGTAGTACAGGTATCTACCATAGAGGTCAGGCTTTTGTAACTCGCAGACCACAGCCCTTGATTCTAAACAGGATCCATTTCCTGAATGGTAAGGCTGGGGACAGGATAAAATGTTACTCTGCCAGAGTCAAATGCATCTTGGTGTATGAAGTATATTTCAGACAATATTAGTAAAACAACTGGGATCTGAATCCTCCCAAGAATCTAAGGTAAAGAGAATAGAGATGATCTTGCAGCACTTGGTTTTAGGCACTGTATAGGAGAATCCACAGCCTGAAACCCTGACTTGCCCTAGGTCTGAGAAGGAATTTGTGCCAGCAACCTAGTTGAGCTTGAATTTTGCCGTCTTGTCCACCAAAAGCTTAATCCTGACCCTTGTAGCTATAAGCCTGGCTCCCCAGACAACGCACACGTAGGTTACCCAGAGCTAGCCAGCACAACCAGGGAGTTCTTGTGGTCCTGCAGGATCCCTGTCCTTCATTTCAGAGTCTCCCCACCTTCACTCAGATATTACAGTGTTTTCTCTTGGGTGGTGAGGGACCTGGGAAATAGCTACACAGTGCAGCAGAACTTGCTGCAGAAATATTTGAAGTCTTTCAGGCATGAGAAATAAAAAATATGGGCTTTACAGAGACATTTTGAAGCAGTTATTCTATATTCTTACAGAAGTCACAAAGGGCACCTGAAGCTTTGCAAAACAGTAGAATTTATGCACCCGATTTCCTCTTGAGTATTTTGGGGGGATTTCATCTAGACCTGGACTCTTTTGACAATCAAGATGGTTCTTCTACCTGAGGAAGCTTGCCCTTTAAACCTCTCATCTAGAGGTCTAAATCCCAGCTCTGACACTTGTTTTCACTCTCTCAGCTCTTTAATTTCCCTCTTTTATATCCCTACAGACAACACAAGGAGAAGCAATTTCCCAACCTAACTCCCTGCACAACTTTTTCAGTTATTGATTGTCTCATAAGGAGAAGAGCTGATTTCCAATTTCCTGTCCTGAAACAGTTCTGATTTTAGAAAAAAAAACTCCAGAAAGCAAAATGGATGATTTTAGGATTGTATATATAACAGAGAGTTCATAACATGCAGTTTTCATAGCTTTTAATGTGGAAACAGCACATTTGACGTTTGCTGTAGATAAAACAGCTCAGTACTGGATAGATAAAACCAAACAGCAAAAAAATTTTTATTTCAAACAATAAAACAAAGTGGTAGGCATGAAGTCTTTTATTCCTTTTTGTGCATCATAGCCTGGTTTTGGCAAGATCAGGAGGAGAAAGGCCTAAGTCTGTCAGAGGCCTTGGGGGTCAGGGTATGAAGTAAGTCTCACCATCTTTTTCATGCGTGCTGGTTAATGCTTAAGCGTTCTACCAGGATATGTTCTGCTGGTGGACACGTAACCTCCTACTCAGCTTCACTTGCTCCAGAGGGGATCTCAGAGATACAGATGGGAAATTTTAAACTATATCACAGACATTTTGGATGAGATCCTAAATCAGCCTGTTTTCAAAAAATGCAGCCACAGAGGGCAGTCTTAAGCCAGTAGGTCTGTACTTGGCTTGACTGGTATAAGAAGGTAAAATTTCATGGCTAATTTAAGTTCAACTGAAGATTTGCATTCTTAAATTTAGTCACTAAAACATGTGGCCTAGTTTTCAGAGATTCTGCAGACCCATTTGGGGTTTTTTTATTAAGAAAATACTGATTACATTTGTAATATAGAAGAGGCATTTAAAGGAACACTGATGTGTTTCTTCCCTCTTCATTGCAAAATCCATGTTTCAACTTAGATGCTTTGTATAGCCATAACAGGAGATTTGCCAGCCTCTCATGTGCTGAGTCCTTACAGGAAAGCTGCCTATTGAAAAGGTTGTGGGGGGATGTTACTGATAGACAAAAAAAAAAAAATAGAAGAGGACAGCAAAATCCCATTTAATCTGACACAGTAGGGAGAAATTAAGAGACCCCTTGTGACTAATGAGTTCAGGAGCAGCTTTGGCTCAGTGCAATTACTAAAAACTCATTTTAATCCAAGGTATTGAAGACTTAATAGGAGTATAGGAGTGCAGTTTACCTTATCAGCTTTAACATATAGTGGTGTACACTCCAGTCCGTGACTGTTATTTACTTCACTGTGGTGATCTGTTGTACCTTTAAACAAAAAGAAAATGCAGAGTATGGTGAGGCCAAGCAGAATCTCTTGCAATGCACCGTGCCAGCTTTACAAGAAGACCTCTTTGAAATGCATCTATCCCTTTGTGCAATATAATCCAGTTTTTCATTGTAGTGCGGAGGAATTGTCATGCTTTTGTTTTGTGGCCTGCTGCTTCCGTTTTTATTGCAGTCTCAGATGTGTGTGGGGGTTGTGTATGGCTAATCTTGGTAAATCTTTGTCGTTTTAGCAGCTGTGGCATGAAAAGCAGAGGCATACCTGTAGCAGGGGTAGGACTTTCCAAGAGATAGAGGTCACCACAACAGGAGGTCTTAGGTAATCTCTGTGCGTTCATGAATCACAGCTTTCAGCTTCATCTGGGGATAATATTACAGTGCTGACTTTGCTAGAGTGACATTGATAAGTGTAAAGATTGGCTCTTCTGGATGTCTGAATTACACACATGTACTCAAGATTACCATGAAATCTGGCATGTCCTGTGCTGATGTGGAATAGCACTTGCGTCTCAAATTCAGGCAGGAGTCTTGAAATTCATTTTCCATTTCATAAAATGGGGGTTTTTTAGTGCTAGCAAGTGAAGGTCACATTTTTTGGGAAAATGTGACCTGCAAATTATTAATCTGTTTATATCTCAAATGTTCTTAGTTATTCAACACTTACCCTACGCAGAACAAAGTACCATGTGCCTCTCTGGGGGACCCGTGCTCAATTCTCTCTTTAGGGAGACTGGAGGGAGTCTCCCAGGGCAATAAAATGAGGCCTTGTGAAGCTGCCATTTGAGTATGACTCTGGTGGGGACACACTGCGGCCACTGAACTGCAGTAAAGTTTATGCTTTTCATTGGCAGAAATCAGTGTTGAATTTAGCACTGACTGATGGAGGAAACTGTGTTTCTCTTCTTTTTGCTTAAAGGAAATATCTTATGAAATTATCTGCTTTATATGGATTATAGTTCAGCTAGTTCAGAAGAGAAATGACGTGTGAATGTTTGTCAGGGGCAAAGGCTACAGGATGAAAAGCTGGGGAGGTAAAAACTTGGGGTTGCAATGAAGAGAAAGGCAAATTATGGGAAAAAGTGAAGTGTTGGGGCAACTGTGGGAAGAATGGCAGAGGGGGGTGAAACTGGAGAAGTAGGAGGAACTGGGTTTATAGGGGACAGAGGTCAGTTGCCTCTTACTGTGTACCAGGATCTCGGAGGAACTCATCTCTCACGAACCTGGGGTCCTTCTGCAAGACCTGAGGTTAGGCCACTACCTTAGAGGCGAGGAGAGCCACTTACCCTCTAGTCACCTCAGTCTTCTTGCCCCAGTCTCCATCCTGAGCAAGCTGAGGAGGGCGTTCAACACCACAAAGCAACCTTCAACTTTTGCCAGCCACTTTTATTTTTGTTTTGTCAGTAAAGAAGAATGCTGGCAGGCTCCAGCTTCCTGCTTCCCTTGCAGGTGCTCAGCACAAAAGCAGCCAGCCAGCTGGGGAGGCAGAGGGTAGGGGTCTGCTGTGGAGTTATGGGGGCTGTTCTGGGCTCTCCCCAGCTTGGCCTGTGATACTGCATTACCCGCTCTGGCAAAATTCCCCACTGGAGGTAGCCGTTCTGTTTCAGCTGAGTTGTTTCACTGCCCCAACAGAAGTGTCCTGAAGGTTACTTTACAAAACGGATCAAGAAAGCGGTGTAGAGAATGAATGTTTAAAAATAGCTATTTTTCCTTTGACACTGCAGCAGATTGGATGAGATGACAAGTCCAAAACTAAAGATGTGTCTTCACAGGGGTATTTATTTCACATTAAGCTTATCTACTGCTCATGAAAGCAGCTGCAGCTAACAACTAACAATGCAAAATAATTAGAGTGTACTGACTGCCAAGACAGTGTTTGTTCCTTAGTCTGTTTTGAAGGTGCTTTAAGTTCACAGCTTATTGATGTAGTACAGACAAAGATATGCTTTTAATGTACGGCAGTCCCTCTGCTGTGTTTCCCACCAGGACCAAACAGACCTTTTGTCTTCAGGCCTTATCCAGCTGTGGAGAAAACTGTGGGCATTTTTACCTGCACATCCCCGGAATCATCATCATCGGAATATGGCTGTGGTACTCCAGGGCTATGGCAGCCAGTGAGGGGCAGATCTCCATGACTTTGGGGAAGAAGGAAAGGCTCAGGATGGGCTTGAGAAGTGTCCCCTGAAGAGGTACCTGAACCAGGAGATATCTGGGCTGGCCTGTTTTCTTGACATAGGTAAAAGCAAATTGTAGAAGACCCAAGGAATGAACAGCAGGCTTCATGAGTGGCAAAACCCCCCAAAAAATTAATTACCTGTGGATTTGAATCTCGTTCACTATGGATTCATTCCTGTATGCAGTAACTAGCACCTAGAGTGGGTTCAGCCCTTCATTCGAGAGGGACTCCTATGGGATACTCTGCATACTTCCATGAAACTTGCAGGAACCTAACATCTTTAACATCTCTGGCGTGACACAAAATGAGATTTATATTGATCACTGCGTTCCAAACTTACTGCGAACATATGCATGCAGACACAGGGTTATTATGTGTCATCTCCATAGGAAACTGGGCAAAACCCAGACCTCCAGCATTATTTTTATGGTATTCTTGTTCTGACAAGCTGGATGGCGTTTTGTCAGAAAGCAGTCCGCAGAGAGCCTCTCCTGGCTGCTGACAAAGCCAGGCCCTCAGAGCTGAGGACAGCTTCTGGTTCACGTAGCTGGCAAGAGAGAGGTCCAAGAAGATTCTGGCATCAGCAACCAACCTGTCTACCTTGGTGGTGTTTTTAGTGTGCCACGTACTAGATTTAGGGCAATAAAACCTTACAGTGGAGTAAGTTTCTGGAGCAGTCTAGAAGCGAGGTGTCATTTAAAGCAGTTTGATTCAGTTTTATCGTTGGGTTGTTGAGATGACACTTATGACAGATGACTCACGGAATTATGTCATGGTGATAGAGCATTTAATTGCCTAACAAGGCAATTCTACAAGGAAATCCTACAAAGGTTATTATAACCAGTGGATGAACTTTGTACCTATCTGCAGGATACACTGAAGGTACAGCTGTAACGCTGCCAGGCAGCACTCCCTTCTCATCTGCTCCACTACATCAAGCTACGCTCTTACATGCCAGCAGCGTTTTGTGAGGGAATCAATCTGCCTGTGTCTTGCTGAGTTTCCATTTACCTTCTTAAACAAGTACATCTGTGCTTTTTAATACTAGATGCAGCCTGCCAGTGAAAACCACTGTGCGGCTGTTAGCCTACTTCCTGCAGGTATCCAAAGCATGAAATTTCTTCCGTGGTTTTCCCAAGTATTTCCCTGTCAATGTCCTCTGAATATTCTTTTTCCCTTTCCCGTTGCAGTGATGGGAACCATTGCTGCTGTCCGACAGCTCTTCTCCATCAGTGGTCTGCAGCAAAAAAATCACCCACCTACTCCCATCACAGGAGTATAGAGAGAGGACTCTTCACCACATGGTGTCATACTTGGGGAAAACAAGGTGGGGAAACAACTTTTGTCTCCGGTCTAGGAAATATGCAAACACCTCTTAACCGAAGGCTGTGGGAAATTGCATCTTTTAAGTCATCCAAGTAAGAAGTTCATGTTAACCTACCTGCCTTCCACAGTAATGGGACATGAGCCATTGGTGCTGTCAATTTCCTCCTTCCTTGCAATTCTGAACCAGAAGGAGAGAAGAATCAAAGGAGGAAGTGCTTGAACAACATCTACTACTGTAAGAAGGCTGACAGCAAGTGTTTCAAGACTCTTTTCAGGATTTCTCAAGGTTGGAAAAAGAAAGATTGGGGGATTAGCCATGTTATAACTGAGGAAAACCTCACCAAAAGCAACAAGACTTGGGAAAACAGGGACAAGAGAGTATCGTTCCTGCAGATAAAGAACAGGCAAATGGCTTCGCTGGAAAGCAGACTGAAAAAGGTGATTTCGTTTTTTTCCCCTTTTTTTCCTCCTATCACAGTTTATATTCTGCATAGGTCATAGCTTAGGGCATTAAGAACTGAAGGTTTGTTTTGATGGCCACATGAAAGAGGACATCTAGCTGAGGGCTCTCTCCCACACAAGATCCTGGTCCTCAAGATACCTTAAACAAAGTGGGCAGCTAACTGTAAATTTGGAAACTTGTTGTCTCTGGGACTTTGACAAATTCATGCAATAGTTTTTGTAAGCATCAAAATTTAATGATTTACTCTTTTTAAGTTTACAAGCTTTCCTCTTTGGTGTAACTTATTACAGCAAAATTATATTTTTTTTTTTTAAATAAAGAAGTATTTGGTATCTGTATGATTGAAAAAAGTTCTACTGAAGCATAACTTTCAGCCAAAGAAGTTCTGCTTTCATATTCAGCAATTTTCATGAAATATCTAAAGTATTTTAAAAAGACTCCCTGATATTTTCATGAAATATAGAAGCCAGTGTTTAAAGAAAATAATTAAGTTCTCAGTGAAATATCTTGTAAGTTAGGCAGACTTCAACACAACACACACACAGTTTTCATGAAATTGTATGTTGCATTTCATGAATTGTTCAGACCCTGTATTTTACAATATTCATTAAGTTTCATAGCAATATTCATGACATTTAATAGCAATGTTCATACAATATTAAACAAAGCATAAAAAAACCATCACAGCCACAAGCTTAATAAATCACAGGAGTATAAACTTCTTTCTGAGCTGTAAGAGAACAGTCATCTTGCTTCATCTTTCTTATATTTCATTAAAGAAAGACAAGCAATGTTTCATGGTAGGTTCACAAAATAGGTCTTAAAATTCTCACCAGCCATTCAAAATTGCACAAAGCATGAAGACAGTACTGCCACAGTTTCACTGGAATTTATTTTAAATTATTAATAATAAAAAATAGCCTCCTCCTGTCATAGCAGGAATGCTGCTCTGACAGCCGTCATCAGAGGCTGCATAATGGACTTCTGGATAGAGTAGCTTTCTAGTTGCTCATGATTTCCACCTCTGTGTCTTGAAGTATAGAATCTTAACATTAAAAGGCTGTTAAATGGAAGGCTCTTGCCTCGCAACTTGCCCTTCAGTTTTTCAAATTCATACTTCATCCTTACCTTGCAGCTAATTCCTTACCTTGGAGTAGCTCAACAGCCATTCAGGAAAAGGCTTTCTTGATCGGGGAAGCGGAGGATAAAGTGGATCTCCAGGGAGAAGGCCATCAATTCTGCTGATTACGGTATCTGTGGGAAGAAGTGGATGCTTTACAGCACGGTGCATTAATGCTGACAAACATATCACTGTGCTAAACCACACTTTGGAGCAAGTGACTCCACTAACAAAGACAGACACAGAACGTAACAGCACGGAGGAATAGATAAGGTTCTTTAATCACTTCCACCTTCTTGAAAATATATCATGTCCTACCTGCAACAGCTGTACTTTCTTTACCTCAGCAGAGCACAACCCCTGTCACCAGCCTGCAAATAACCTGCTCAGGCCTCACCGATGGCAGATGAGCAGAGGCAGCAGGTTTTGGGCCGTGCTGGTGACTGGCTTTTGCAGAGATAACAAGTCTGGCATTGGTGTACTGTTCCAGGAAAACTTGTTACTGGACACAAGTCCACAGCTCTTCATCTGTGATCTGCTGGAGCTGTCGGTGATGCTGCTTCTTGTTGATGAGTAGAGCGGAGGTTGCCAGGAGCAGACTGTCAAGTGCATCTCTACAAGGCTATGTGGGTGTCAGCGGGGCTGTGGAGTGGATCACTGTGTCTGACACACACACTGGTGATGACCTGGAGATGACTGGCTGCCTCAGGAGGAGAGAGGTCATGGAGACGGGTCCAGAGGACAGCAACAAGGCTGGTGATGGGTCTGGAGCACAAGTCTTATGAGGAGAAGCTGAGGGAACTAGGGTTATTCAGCCTGGAGAAAAGGAGGCTGAGGGGAGACCT
>JAOXJM010000001.1:28996432-29032899 GCA_026413425.1 Tringa solitaria | reverse complement strand
GGTTGGACAAGATGATCTTGAAGGTCCCTTCCAGCCTAGAAGATTCTGTGATTCTGAGATGTTCGCAGCTTTTGAAACTCAGTGCTAACCGGACCTTCTTGTATCAAGCCCTCAGTTAAGAAGGTAAGAATTCTCTTCTGGCTTGCTTCTATTATTTTTTTTGTTTGTTTCAATGTTTTGTTATATTGGGCTATCAGTGCCTGTACAAAACACATCAATGACTGCGTGTAACTACTCCTGAGTACCAAACACTCAGTACAGCTGTACTGTAAAGCACTCAGGCAGTATGTTTTACTACTGCAGGGATGTGTTGTGTGTGCTCGGCAATAGGGAGAGACACTGAGATTTCTTCTGGAGTTTATTCAGTTACTTCTTAGGGAAAGCTTCCTCTAAGGGGAGTTTGGAAGAAACTAGCTTATAATTTGGCTCATGATGATTAAATTAATAGATAGAAGGCAGTGCTTTGATCTAATTTTTTGGTTCCTCCTGAGAGAAACACGCTTATTTGTCAAGAGGGGCCTTAAAATATTCTCATATCCTCAGCTCCCACTAGGCCAGAAAGTGAAACCTTCAGCCACTCCACAGGCAAAGAGCATTTTGGCTGAGCAAAGCCTCTAGGATATTTCATGTAAGCACTTGAAGCAACTGAATCCCATATCAAGTTCTTCTCCTGTCTGTGTATGAATGAGAGGTCTACTGTTGACATTTGTCAGACTCCCAACACTGACCGCTTTCTCTCTCAGCGACAGAATCGCTTTGCTGTATAAATATTTAGTAGTAATGTTTAATATTTCCAGACATGACAGAGATGAAGTACAATATACTGAAGTGACCTGCTTTTTTAATGTGTGTGATGCCTGAGAAAGGAAATTCTCATGCTTACTACTTGGAGAAGGGTAGAACAAACCGACAGCCACATGGGGAAAAAAATGGGTCATCATAAGGTACTGGTAATGCCTGGAAAGCACTGCTGACAGTAGGATGTTCCTGTGAAGCCATTTGGTGCCAGCTCATTAGAGGGCTTTGGCAAGAATATTTGGCATAAAATAGATTTTATTTAGAATTAGGGACTCTGCTGTCTTGCTCTTGGCACGGAACGAACTTGCAAATTAAGCTGTGTTGTAATATAATGACATTACCTTGTATTATGAATCATTTTAGAATTAGAAACATTGATCTGAATAAGAAATGAAGACTTCTTAAGAAGTGGAGAAACACGTAGAGCTGATGTTCAGGGCCTTGTGTGCTTATGCATGTGAAGAACGTGTTGCAGGCTGTCCCAGCACTGCAGGACTGCGACTCTTCAAGCCTGTGCTCAGCACCTGGCTCCTTTTTTGCTAAGGTTTTCAGTTACTGCAGTGGTTGCTTCAGTGGTTAGCTTTTTCTCATGTTCCATTTCTTTAAAAACTTTTCTTCTTCACTGGACGTCTCAGGTGGCTTCATATTAAAATTTTATACTTGCCAGGGGCTTACTTTTCAATTAGGGTAAGTTTGAAAAGTCTGGGTTAGGTGGAAGAAAGTTTTAAATACAGGGAGATGGTGGCTGGGCATGTGATGCCTCTCTAAATGTTTGATGAAGTGCAGGGCTCAGTTCTGGCTGCCCATACTCTGCATGGGGCAAAAAACCACATAGGTACAGTTGTGCAGTTTTGGAGCAACTCACTAAGTATAAGTTTGGCTTGTTTCCTAAAGTGAATTCAATGCTTAAAAAACAAAAACCAAGCAAAAAAATCCCTAAAACAGTCTTCAGCTTTGGTGTCCTCTTTATAAGTAATGCATCCATTCTCAGTATGATCAGCTCATTTCCCTCAACATGCCTCAACTTCACAAAATTACAAGTGGGAAGAGCTTCCTTGGTATTTCCTTACAAATATTTCTTTCTCAGATCAAAGGCACCATCCAGTCCTCTGAAGAAAGCTAAGTTATGGACCTCTATGGCTATTGTCCTCTACCCTGAGCATACAAGAATGCAATATGCTTTCTTGCATGTATTGTGCTTTAGCATTCATGAGTATCCTCATGAAAGCAAGTTTTGAGTCACATGCTGTGTCACACTACAGGGAAGAAGAATATCAATTATATAGCATGCTTAATCATGAGAGGAAATGGATTTGACTAACTGAATATGCAAATGCCATTTCAAAATAAAATTATGAGCTCTTCCTGATGTGCAAAATGCCACTAGTGAAAAACATTTTAATATATTAGTGCTTGACTTCAGGAGAGTGTGGTTTATGAAGGGAAGAAAGAAAAAACATAAGTAATTTAATTTCTTCTTGCATTGTATTATTTTTGAAGCTGCTGGTATTTTTCTAGCTTAGAAAAGCGTAGTCGACATGAAGCTTTTAAAGCATATTTTGACATTTAAAATGCAGCTTCCTGTGCTTATGTTCATGCACGGTTTCCTGAGACAAAGGGTGGTAAGTAAATACTCGCTGCTGGCTTTCCTGCATACACCACGAGGCTGTGCAGGATGAGATTTATTGTACACAAGGACAAGCTGCTTCTGGAACCTTACACCCCCTTGCTCTAATAAATCAACAGCTGTTTGGCAAGGAGACAGGAATTTTCTTATTTACCCAAAATTTGGTATTTACAGCTATTCCCCCATGGCGTGGGTGGTCACAGTTCACTTCCCGTGGCTGCTCAGTGAGAACAGCACCTCCCACGCCGTGTTGAAGTAATCTCTGGTGGAGCATCTCTTCCAGTCCCCACCACAGAAGCGTTTCGCTTCACGTGGTGTGGTGGGCTGGCTCGGAGAAAGGTGATGTGCTGTACTCCAAGGGTATCGCACGGTCCTGAGTGGGGGAACCTGATCCCAGACAGCTTTAAATACCATTTAAAGTAGCTGGAGTGGTGGCAGTCGGGGCCAGGTTCCAATGTCCTCAGTGAGTTCTGGAACCAGCCACCTAGTTAAATGGGAATGTCTCTTTCCAGCTCTTTTTTTAGAGCACGTTTGGAAGTGTCTAATCATACCCACAAGGTCAAGCTCCGCAAGGAGATGAACAGGGAAGAAGTTGATGGACTGACTTAGAGGTGCTCGTAACCCTGAGCTGGGTGGTTTGCTACACAGCCCCCTGCAGAATGCAGGCTTCCAGTTGATTCCAGAAACAGAACTGGGGGGACACCAGCATTTCATTGAGAAATGCTGGCACTGGCACAGAGTTCAGACCGTGAGGCTCTGGGAGGATGAGGTATCAGCACTGAAATCACCTTGGGGATCTGAACCTTTTACCTGTTCACTGCAAACTGCTCTGACCTTAGTGCCAACCAACAGCCTCACTGCCGGGAGTGCCAACTGGGCTTCCTGCCACCTTCTCTTTCTCTTTCCCTCAGTATGGTTTTAAATTAGCATTTTGATGGTGAAACAGGAGTCCAGAAATTAACTTGAACTTTTAACTTCAGAACAGATGTCACAATTCCCAGTCACAGTTCCCAGTTCTCCAGCTGAAAGCCCAGCTGCAGCTGGGCTTTCAGCTGATGTTGCTGATGGTTTGTCAATGACATCCTGACTTGCTGATGGCTTGGCAGGCCTGCTTGCACCCCTTGTCTTCTCCACCTATCTGGGCCTCAACATCCTGGTTGTGGGGCAGCACAGCACCTTTGCACCACACATCCATAGTAGATGTTCTGGGGCTGCCCCCCACCCGCCCCCTGCCAGCTTTCTCTAGGGGCAAGGGCAGTGGCTAGCATGGTTTCTCACGAGGGTAGCTCTTCTCCAGCATCGTGCATAAGCTTGCTACCTGAGTGCTAGCCAATTCCTACTGTGTAGCCCCTAAAATCCCAAGGTTTTAAAGTGTTACATCTGCCCTTTGACTTCCCAGTAAATAAACCAATGTTTCTTAGAGTGTAGGATACAACGGAGTGGCAGAAGCACAGTGTGGGTGTCCAGAGTGGTGCAGATGCTCCCACGTGAGCGCTGGGATGCCTGTGAGCTCAGTGGTTATTCCCCAGCCCTTGGGTGGTACCTGAGTGGGGTTTGGGGTAAAGCTGACGGCTTGACTAGGAGCTGTATCTTAACTGTGGGACTCAAACTGGGGATTTCTGCTGTGGGAAAGACAACGCATAAATAAATGAAAAGTGAAAGATGGATGAGCTGGAATGAGCTGTGAACTGACAGCTTTGTGACCGGTTTTGACTTATCTCCCTTTTGTGGTCTAAAGCTGAGTGCCTCATAAATTCTAAAGACATCAAAACTGTAACTAACACAACTGAAACTATCCTAGGATCTCTGGAAATTTAAAGAGCAGAGACTGTAGCTAGAAGAGAAGAGACAGTGAATGGGAAATGAGTTCTCTAAGTGGTAGTTTTGGGTATTTAACTTCCATTTTGACATTATAGGTCAAATCAGCACACTGAAATAATTGTGGGCATTTGGGGTCACACAGTGGCTGTCCTACAATCTAATATTGAGAATCCTAGAGATTAAAATAGTTTCACATCTTATGGTTCTGGGGTATTTTACTGACTGATCTTAAAGATCCTGGGATCCTCAGATCGATACCTGCTAACCCTCTTGTGCTCTGTCAGCCATGAGGTGACACACAGTAGACACCATTTGGCAACCACAGGCCAGCACACTTGTCTCAGGGGCCATTTCACGCTGTGCTCATGGGGTAGAAATGAGGGCTTTTTAGAGGGAGGAAAACATAACATCAGAGCAGCCTCATCTGGTCTGCTCAGAGCCCCATTCAGTCTGGCACCATGTTTCTGAGAGCAGCCAAAAATGGGATGAGCCATAAGAATGGGTCAAACAGTTTGTAGCCAAGAGGAGTCCTGAACCTGGGTCTCAGAGCTTTGTGTCTCAAAGCCCACAGTGCAGCTGCCTCCCATGAGTCTCTCCTAGACCTCTTTATCCATGTAAGCATCTGCAACACCTTCTGGCAGGACTCGCAGCTTAACTCTCTATTAAGGTTATTTAGTGAAAAGCTGGGGAAAGAATTAGAAAACGAATTAGGGTAACAGTATTCCAGCTGCAACTCGGTATCTAGTGTCACGCAATGACCAACAAACCTCCTCTCCAGGGTACGCTCAGGCGAGAGCTGCGAAACTTTCCGGTGGCAACAGTTCACCCTGCAATTGTGCACAGCAATTTCCCGGCTGCCATCAATTCCTTTTCGTATTTCCTCAGAAGAGCCACAGGGCAGCTGATGCCTTGCCATAAATTCCAGAAAAGTAATAGCTTTTCAGATGGTTGGCTTCTGGGGTTTTTGCCCCTTCACAGAAATTGTCTCTAAATAATACGCTTTTGTAACATGCATTAGAAGCTTTGGAGTAGATTCCCAGGAGCCCCACACTTGCTAAGCTGAAGTCTGGCACCCCCAGCAGGACAAATTGCTTACCCAGAACTGGAGATGCCTGAAGACGGCATAGGTCCATCACAAGTCTCCAACAGCTAATTCTGCTGTTTACATGTACGTTTTTGTCTATCAAGAGCAGGCTGGTCCAAAGGCTTACATCCTCTTGTCTGTGGGTGGAGCCAGTCTGTTCTGGCTCGTTCAGACAGGGGTGAGCTCCCAAGTGTTGGCCCTGAACGCGCTTTCCGTATTTGTAGATTAGGTGGGCTGTAGCTCCGTCATCTGAATCCTTCTTGGTAGTTATCTTTGTTTCACTCTCTTTATACACCTATGCCAAACAAGCAGGGATTACAAAATATTTGACGTCCTGCCCTCATCAAGCAGTCTTGTGGTACACCTGGGTGCAAGACAAGCAGGACATGGTTCCTTTCTAGGGCTTCCTTCTCCCCTTCCAGCCCCGCTTCCTGTCCTCTACTTCAGTTACCTCGTCTGTGTACACCAGCACTGCATTCCGACTGCGTTCATCAACTCTCTTATCAGAACATGCTTGAAACAATCTATTTCCATGAGTAATTTTAGATAACAGAAACCTGCTTCAAATTTAGCAGGGAAAATAGCACATTTCCTCATCCAGAGAAGCATCTGGAACCTCACCTGAGAGTAAAAATGAATCAAAGGCAGAGATCTGGCTGAAGTGGTGCGAGCCATCTTCCTCACCAGCGATGGCAGAAGACAGGGAACCTTGTTCAGTGCCACAGCAGATGTTTCATGCACAAATGCCACTGTGGGAACAGGCCTGAGGGTACGTAACGTCCATTATTGCCTCCATACTATAAAACCCCCACTACTCGGCCAGCTGTAGCTCTACAGCATTATCTGGTTTCAGGCACTGTATTAAAAATATAATAATCGTAATTTTTTAGAAGCCATCTTTATAAGGGTACATTAAATGATGCCAGGACATGAGAAATGGAAACTAGCCTGTCCATGCTGTCTGTTTTTCGGGATGGGCCACATCCATCCTAAATGGGTGTACGCCTGGCCAGGCTGACAGCTTTCCCTGGCAGGGCTTGGGAGGTGGTGTGGGATGCATTGGGTAGGCTGTCTGGATGCCACTGCCCTGCTTTGGAAGATAAGACAGTTTACTGGTAGACAAAGGCCCTCTCTGTAAGAAACAAACCTGTTCTAAGTTCTGGTTCCGGGTCTGTGAATCCCATTCTCCTGCATTCTCCTGGCCACAGTGCTGAATCTGACCCATCTGATAGTATTTCTTTTCTTCTTAGCTTCTTTTTTTTATTTTTCTTCTTCCTTGTCTTCTACCCTTTCCTTCCTGGGAAAAGGAGTAACCCTTCTTTAAGGATAAAAACCTTTATACTGTTTTTCAAGGCAGAAGAAACCTTTAGGACTTCCAGCCATATAAGCCTAATTTGTCAGGTTTTTTTCCCCCCTCCTCATCTCTCTTAATGGATCTCTTATGCATTTATAATGTACTCAGCACATGGTACCTAGAGACCCTTATATACAATTTATAAAGCAAACATTTTTTTTGCAAGAAGCTTCTGCTTCTCTCCTGGCTGTCGCCAATCCCTGCATCAGGCTGTTCTCACTGATTTGCAAAGGAAGCCAAGGTGTTTGTTTTATACTCCCAACACAGACTGTCTCACAGCATCCTGGCTTTGCATTTGTGGGATGGCAAAGTCAGGCTCACATTGATTTATTTCAGCAGCTATTAGCTACAGAGCTGTCTGTAATCAACAGAGCTGGCCGTGTTTCTCCATCAGAACCAGCCCCGGCGTGACTCAGCGCTGGCAGTTCCCCAGCTCCATGCACAGCGGTATTCGAGGCAAGAGCCCGGAATGTTTCCATGCACCTTGAAATGACTACATGAAAGAGAGAAAGTAATTCATTGCTGATGAGGAGCCAAGTTTTAAATCTCTGTGTCATTAGCTGTAAGCAGCTGGATGCTGGAGGCATCTTTTGGGAATAGCTTCCTACTCAGTATCCCGAGGAGTCCGACGGCTGCCTTGCAGGGAGACTATCGGGTGACCAACCCTTCACAAACACCCAAGGTGTGTGTGCACCTGGTTGTGCAAGGACATTGTACTCCTTCTGAGCCTGAATCTCCAAAAGTGAGCTCTGTAACACTGGATCCTTTACTGGATCCAGCTTTCTGGTCTCCAGCCTAACGTGGTGGTAACAGTGTATTTGTATTTTACTCCGCAGTGGTAGTGGGCAACGTATTCAAGAGCCGATGGAGACTGAGTGCAGTGCTGGAGCAGTAGGGAACACTGATCAAAGCCTTCATGCACTCCTGGCTCCAAATCAATGTGCTTGAATTTTTTCCTGCTACGAAGTGTTGCGGACATATTTTTTTTTAAACAGTAAAAAAAAATACTAGAATTCTGCATTTTCCTTCCAATATATTACTATATCTCATCCTACATACTAGTCAAGTGTAAGCAAATACTATATTTTCCATAAATCTGTTACATCTTCTTTCCTAACTGACAACTGCCTTATTTCAACAACAGAAGGCTTTTCAGAAGCAGGACAATTTTCAGGGAGAACTGAATATGAAAAGCTTTTTTAGAATAACTCCTTACCACACTAATACCATCAATAAAATCTCTTCACTAGGTGTGCTGAGGTTACATTTGTTTTCCAATGCTAATATATAACAGCACCTAAGAAGAAATTTTATTTGAACATTCATATGGCCATTTAGACGGATTTTTACTTCCTAGGTCACCAAAAAAGTTAACAAAAAATTACACAAGCCCTGTGCCGTGTCTGCAGACATACCTGGGGTTGCCTGGCTCCGGTCGGAGAGACTCAGAATGGCTGCACTGGGGGCGAGCTGTGTTGCTCTCCAGGGTTTCCTCTGAATCTGAAACTGAGCAGAAAAGATCTACAGAACTTTTGATAAAAAAAAGGAACACTGATTAATAAGATGCAAAAGTAATGGGTTCAATCGTGAATTAGAAGGATGAGTCTAAATTAAATTTTTTCTGGTTAAAAAAGAAACAAAAAACAAAAAAAGAAAAAGGTGCAAGTGTATCTTCATTGTGCTCAGCTTGTTGGTGTGTCACAAGCACTCCTAGGCTTGATCTAACTCAGACAGGAACCCGCTGTTCACTTTAGAGTCAGACCTTACTGGACATGACAAGTTCCATTAAATACAAATACTCATGTAAATGAAGTCTTCAGTTAAGTCTCTATAAAATAATGTCTCAAAGCATAAACAGCAGTTTTACTAGCGTGTTGACTAAATGATAAAAAAATGACAAGGTGAAAAGTGTGCTAATTTAAGCTAATATTTCTCATTTCAATTAAATTGTTAAACTACATATAATCCTTAGAGTCTTTTCAGTAAACCCTGCTGCAGTTTCTAGCTGAAAAAAATACTCTGAAACAAGTGTACAGAAAAACCCCATGTAATTCAAGGAGCATAGAAATTTTGGAAGTGATCAAGGTATAAACAAAAACATGAAATGGAAATTAGCATCCAAACCAGCAAAATATATTTAAGCAATATCACAAATACACACACAAAAAAATCTATTTACAGATCTAAAATCAGTATGTCTGATAAAAATCCTCCCACAAAAAAGTATTTATATACAAGAAATTTAACCCAGTTACACCGTCTTCTGCTGGCAACAGAGCTGCTTTACAGCCAGCACAGCATTAATTATGCCTTTGTAAAGTAAAGGGAAAACTTAATAGAGGTGAAGAAATTCTTTCTGGGAAAAACTTGAAGGCTGGGCAACAACAATCCCAAGGCATACAAACCATAAAGAGCTGCAAATACTCAACTCTGGTAGTGCAAAAATGAGGAAGAATGGCTTTTTTTCCCAAATACTTGTTCAGAGAAAAGTAACACTGTGAATTTGCAATTCGAATTCCTTTTAAAGACTTAAATTTGTATGACAGTGCATTTGCATGTTTCAGCAAGGCTGATATTATACAGGAGGTAAAAGAAACAAAGTCAACATAAAATTACTGCCGTGTTATAAATTTATAACCACCTTTATAACAAAATGTCTGAATATACAGTACAGAGACAAGCCTCAGGAAAAAATAAAAAAAAAAAAAGTTTAGATATTCTCCATCCAGACAATTCGCAGGCACGTTACCGCTAAAGAAAAACAACTCGTATGTAACTGATAGCATATGTAACATTCTTTGGAATTGGATTTACATTTCTCTTTCAGGGAAGAGCAGAGGGATAACTCCTCGCTGGGATCAGGAGCTCCTGGTGTGTTGTCCCTTGGGCACACACCTGGGGCTGGGCAGAGACCGGTTGAGGGTGTGGGAGCCCCAGGAGCCAGGGAAAAACTCCACCTGGGAAGAAGGGTCAGGTTAGGACGCTGTGCTATCAGTCGGTATGAATACTGTTGAATTCCTGAGGCTCACCATCCCACACCCTGGGTTTTATTGTGTTTTGAAACACACAAGACAGTTTCTTTGTCCGAAAAGGCCTCACAGTTTTGAATGGCTGTAAACATTTCTTTTAGTTTAAATCAGCATTTTCACCATGCCTTTGCCATTTAACAAAATAATAAAATCAAAAGCAGGAATACCTTAGCTCATGTTAAAACTATTCCACATTCAGAAAACTAGACTGCTTTAATTGAGAAAACTGAAACAAATCTGCAAACATGGGATTAGTTTTGCAGATAACCTTTTGGCTGTATTTTTAGCTGACTCTTTATCTAACTTTCAGCAAACTGCTAAAGACCACCCAGTCTATCCTAGAAAAAATTCAACAGTTTGATCAGTAAGCTGAGAAATATTTAATAAACAGAGGCAAAAGATTAGCACCAACTGGTTTGCTCTGCCCAGAGCCGGGCCCATCACTGCACTGCAGAGAGGACACGGCTCACACTGCCAGGACAAGTCAGGAGTCCCCACACTTTTCCTCTTCTCCATGATGTACAAAAAGAAAGATAACAATGATGTCCATAACAATGTTAACAGTAACGGGTAAAGAGTAAGATTTACCTGTTATTATTACTGGGAAGTGCTATGGCTGATATTCAAAGCTTTTCCAAAACAGAAAGGACTAACTTCTTAACTTCCAAATGTTCACAAGGTGACTACTGGGTATTACAGTGTTGCTTTACGGGGACTTTGTTGAAAATGTCCAGTGCCCAAGCTGGAACAGTTTATGATGCCATCAGATGAACTTTTACAGAAATAGCAGTCAAAATAACGGTGATTTTACAAACCAAATGATTGCCTTTATACAATCTTTTTTTCTCTACACTCAAGGGTTGTTGGCCAGAAATGGCTGAAAATGACTTCTGCAGAGGAGGCAGTGCTGCTTTCCTACAACCTGACGGATGCTCATTCAGCCTAACTTCAAGTATCCAATGTACGTGCTTGAAGGAGCAGCTTATGTACTCAGCCCAGACTCCAGAGGACAACTTAGAAGTGCTCTAAGGTTATTCAACAGACAAAAGATTTGCTTGCTTGACCTCTAGCATATGAAAGCAGAACCAAAACAAATCTAACAGACACAATCACAGGAAAATTAATCCTAAAATAGAGTTCAAATTACTCCTCCTCTGAAAATATTTATTTCTCTTTGTTAATGAGCAGTGGAGCAGTTCAGGTCACTAGTATGGACTCAGATGTCCAGCTTTCAGATATCCGAATTTAAATGAGATGACTCCTTAAGGAACTTACGTTGGATACCTGAAGTTAGATGGTGTGATTACCCTCTGTCCTTACTAAGAAGAGCCACCTCTCGAACCATGACAGAGCTGCAGTCACAGCATCTACTTCAATAAACCCCATGGACCTGAGTCGTGGTAGGATACCTCATCTCTCATTTCTTTACCCTCTTTTCATTTTCTAAAAGGGGATAGAGAAAAACAAAGTTGTGTAATACCCACTAATGAAGAAACTTAGTAGGTGTCATTTGTAAATCCTACAAAGTCCCCACTTTGAAGATGGTGGGTGCAAATTACTTTGGGTATTGCAGATCTCATAATTTAATAACACATTTTATTTTCAGGAGTTACTAATGGGTGTCGGTGTTAGCAGACTCTCTAACTTAGCCGGCTAAAAAGTTCAAATGGAATTAGAAAAAACCTTGATGGCAAAGACTTAAAAAGGTCCTAAAGTTGTTTCAGTTCTTTAAATAAAAAAATTAATAAGTTATATTTTAGACAAATATCAGCTAACGCCTAACATTTTTATTAAAATACTGATGGAAACAGAAAAAAGTAAACTCTAGGTCTACTGGATTGCACACACATATGCAAAAAAACCACTACAAATTGAACTTAGTCGATTAGTCATTTCACTCCTTATTTTCTGCACTTGAGAAAACCAGACCAGGAAGAGATGCAGCTTCTCTGACTGAAGAGGAAAGACAGGGGCCGGATTTCTAGAGTCCCATCCAGCTTTGTAAGTGGAAGGATTAAGATTAGGACCATGGGGCTGGGAGAAGAGAATTGAGGAATACTCAGGATTCACGCCTGTCCTAAGGGAATAACCCACTCTTTCTGACATACTTTGCTTGTGATTTTAAGAGATAACGAACACAGCGGTCCGATCCTGTACTCAGCATTTTACAGAATCAAGGTCTTAGGCACAGCAAAGACTTCAGATAAACATGGAAGCAAGGCAACACTTGTATTTCCATCTTTTATGTATGAATTTTTTCTTTGTTAAATTCCTTGGGGTTTGTTTTTTATTTTTTTCTTCAGGGTAGCTTTTCAAAATAGAAACTAGTAAACACCTGGAAAAGACAGAACCACCCTAACAGGTGAGGGAAAAACTCTCAGTGCACTTTTAATTCTATATATGAATTAACTCCTGGGAATATTTACCAAAAAAAAGAGAAAAGATCACCAGCAAGATACTGAATTTTGAAAGTAACACTGAAAGTTTTAAAAACTGCATTTCAGAAAACATTGTGCAAGCAGCAACAGGACATTAAAAAATTTGTCTGATTTCCTTGTTTTCTGTGGCAAATTTCCACTCATAGCAGTAGAGAACTGAAGCGGGGGCTGAAGATGTAGAAGCAAATGAAACTAAAGATTCTTGGTAGCTACTTACCTACAATTGGCTATTCACTCATCTTTTTTTATTTACTTATTTTTGGCTCAGTGCTGTTTTATAATACCCTTGACCCCACCATATAATTTCGGGGACATACACATTGATTTGAGTATTAGCTGGGTTCCTTTCCTGTATTCAAACCTTATAGTGGATATAAATGGCAAATAAGCACATTCACAGGAGCTGCTGTCCATCAAACTGCTGACTCTGAACAAAGGCTGCTTTAAGGAACGCATGTGAACAAATGAACTGTCTCCAAAATGCATGGTCATACCAAACAAGTCTCTTACATAGGTACATACAGACCAGCAACAAAACTCAAATATCATAGTCCTACCCTCTTCTGTTTAAGATTGCATTTTCTAACTGTTGCATATACCGTAGCTGCTCAAAGAGCCGAATAAAGTGAGTGTAGCAGACTTTTTCAGAGAAAAATAAGTCATATAAAAAGTTGCAATTACAGCCAAGTGAGAAAGTTCCCAAAGCTCTCACTTAATTTCCTCTTTGGTTCCTAATTAGGATTTGACGAGTTTGAAACCCTGTCCTGTGTCCAGCACTGTGGGAAGAAACCAACTCATTTTCAATCTTTTCAAGCACCTAAAGCAGGCTTTACAGACCCAGAAAAGATTGAGACCACAAAACCAGTTGGCCAGATGCACTAGGGGATAGGTGATACGGGGGAAGTATATCATCCAGTGCTTGGCAACATCGCTGCCCGTCGGCAAATGCAAGGTGTAGTCGCTCCAGCGTTTCGACACACCGTACATCGCTTTCACCGTTCGGCCCTTTTCCGACCAGCTGATGTTGCTGTCAGGGTTACAGTTGTACTCAACCCACTGCCTGGTGAAGTCCCCGAGCTGTGGAGGGTCTGCCTCCTCGATGTCTACAACTCTGGCCATCTCTGCCCCTTGCACGGCAACATACTGGTCGTTTACTTTTCTTACTTCTTTAACCCAAGGCTGAGAGTTCTCACAGTCTAAAACGATGATAAGTCGAGAACAAAAAGTGCCGTTCTTTTCTCTCCACCACTCCAGAAGTGTGTCAAGTCGTAAAGCATCTCCTCCTGCCAAAAGGATAAAATATTTAAGATTAGCCAGAAGAAACAGAAACCTCTGTAGAATTTTGACTGCGGGTTCCAAAAATTCCTTATTTTAACAACCTGGACAGAAATAACAGAAGTTTTCAACTGATCCTCCCTGCTTGTAGATGTTGCACATCTCCAGAGAGATATTAACTGATCCCACCTGACTTGCTGTGGCAGATGAGGTCTTTATCTCACCCTTGATTAAAAACAAACACCCCCCCCCCAAAAAAAAAAAACAACAAAAAGAACAAAAAATCAAGCATCAAACCAACCAAGCAACCAAAAAAAACCAAAACCCTAAAAATCCCCCCCAAAAAAAGAATTCTCTTACAGGGTGAAAGAAATTACAGCCTAGTGAAGAAATCTGGAAAGAGCTAAACATGGGAAGAAAACCTGAAATAGAGTTTATTTTGTATTCAATTCTTAATAATTTTAATTGGAAAAAAACCACTCTTTTAAATATTTTTTTTATTAATATTAAAAAGGACTCCTCTTTTAAAGAACATAGCACATGCTAACCGTTTTGAAGCACAATGAGAAAGCCACCTACAGGCATAACCACCGCTTTGGCTTGAAAAAGTCATGGGACCAGAAATGGAGAGATTCACTCTACAGACACAGTTGTCTTCAGAGCTTCAAGAAAATTAAAACTGGCATGGATTTACAACTCAATGAAACAAAGACCTCACAGGAATTTTCTCACAATATTTATTTCCTATCAGCTCAGAAAACACTTGCAACTAGAGTGCCCAACTTCTCATGTTCCATCTCAGCTCTTGCTCCAACAATGCTTTAAAAGAGATTGTAATTAAACCAAGGTAACTGTAGCAGGGAGTATCTCTGCTTAAGTGTAATGGATAATGCAGGGTCTACGTAGCTTTGAAAAGCAGGCCACTTACTCAAGTGCCTTGCAAACAAGTGAATAAATCTCCATTGGCTCCAGAGTGACTATTAATGTGAAGAACTGATATGGCTACGTGTTGGCAGGTTGCAGGTATCACACAGATTTACAACAAAAGCACTCTAGTTTGAAAATATCAAATTATTTAAAAAAAAAAAAGACTTTTAGAAGAGATGTAGAAAAATGTGATTAAAATAACTGCATTTTGATTGTAATTTATTTTCATTGTGGAATATAAGTACATTTAGCAGTGTTTAAAATCCTGTTAGTAGGCATTTAACTGCACAGATGAATCTCAAATGGAATAGCTGCATATTTCAGCATTTATATTTCTACCTGTAAGGGATGACAAAAAAAGTGCTTCAAATTAATAGCTCAGAGTTAAAGCTTTGAGCATGCTATCTCAGTTACAGTAAAAGCAAAATTACTTTCTCAAAAAAAAAGCAAACCTGGAAAATTTAGTACCAAAGAAATTCTTAGTATATAAACCTACATTAATGACATGTCTTGGTATATGATCCCCAATGTGCTGTAGTTATTTACAAGCAGAGGCTTATACAGATGCAGTTTCCCTTTTCTAGGTAAGCCTTCTGTCCCAATTAGCATTAAAAATGTCTTTATTTGTTTGTGTTTTAAAGGATTATAAATAAACTTTGTTTTAGTGTAGCTATGCGGGGCTGCAGGTGATTTCAGAACAGCGGATAGAACTGCCCAAAGAAAACCTTCTCATCCTTCACACACACAAGCACACGCTCAGCTTCTAACCCTACTGACCTCAGACACATGGAGTCAGTGACCGGCGCAAGATTTATGCACCAAGCTGTGTCAGAAACCCACGTGCCCGGCCACAGCCGGCTCCTTGGCAGGTTTTGCCAGCAGCCAAAGCCACAGTTTCAGCAACAAGAGCCAAAGCTTCACCAGCCCAGGTCTTGCCTGTGCCTTCACGCAGAGAACGTGACCTCCCAGGTCGTTTGACTGCTCATACTTTACGCACGGCTAGTTAACAGTTTCTTTAATACACCACTGTGTTACCTCTCTGCTTCCCACAACAGAGGAGCATCATTAGTGAGCTAATAAATCTGGTAAGCCTCTTTTAAAAGATGCCATGACAAAGCAAAGATGACATTGCTACTGCTGTGTCACATCACGGCGTTAAGCCGGGGGTGAGACGCTACTTTTCCTGTTAGATCCCAACGTTGCATTTCGTTGTTACCGTCTCGCTCCATCCTCTGCGGAGGTCAGAGGACAGCACACATTCAGTACTGGAGCTGACGACCAAATGTTCCATCTGGCACAAAATGCCACTGTCCAATACATTTGGTACAACTGCACAATCATCTTTTCAGTTTATGCTTCAGGTTACATCCAGAAGCAGTGCTATCTGGAAGGAGTATCGGGTTGCACTCCATGATTTATCTAAAATTAATCACCCAAAATGATGCAAGACCTGTGTAAGATGTGTCAGCTGTCTGTTCCTCTCCTTTATGTAACGATACGTATCTCCAAGTAGAAGCTGAAGATGTGCTTGGACAGAGAACCAAAAAAGAGCTTTGTAAGAAAGCCCAACACCACTGCATTTACACACCGTATCTTTTAGCACAGAAAGCTTCCTTTTATTTTAACAGTTACCTTGACCCTTATCCTAAAAGTGAACCAAAACAGGTAAACATCCTGCAGATGAAAGCTGACCTGCACCTGAACATCTCAGCATGACCACACGCAAAGCTAACATCTGCGCTGCTGAGGAGCACGTGTCACTGGAGAGGACTCCTGAGAAGCAGGCTGGAGCTGGCAGGCAGAGCGCTACCCAAGAGAATTAACTCCCTCCCAGGAAGGAAAAAAAGTTGCACGTTTTCAGTGTATTTACTACAAGATTCACCTTTTGCATACAGCAACCCGGGAAGGCCAGCTCCGTACAGCCAGAAAGGGAGGCTAAACCGACCAATGATTTGAAAATTTCAGTAGGTTTACCAAAGAATACAGTTGAGATAGGATTGCCCATTATAGAGAGATCAAAAATGGGCCAAGAAAAGGGGAAATGGTGAAGTCTATGCCAAGCCTATGATGAGGCATTAAACCCACCCTTTATACTGGGGGTTTGTAGCCCTGAGGCTACATAATGACTCCCAAACTCCAGGATGTCAGCAACCCATAGCTGTGTTCATGATACAAAGTTTGCTCTATGTTTGAAGACCTGCTTTTCTAGTGTGGATCATATACCTGCCTATTTCTTTTACTGATTATTTTATGAAAAAAAAATAGAGCACATGACATGGTGACACGGAACACTGTGTAATTCACTCTGCCATGGCCAGGGAATGAGAAGAGATCATGCTTATTTATTAGAGTGAAAAAAATATTCCTCAAAATACAGGGGAAATATGCCTTTAGAGCAGGAGAGGATCATTTCCACTTAACTTTTCCAGGAAAAAAAAAAAACAAAACAAGTGATCTTTCAAGTTAACTTGTTCACTTGTAAGGCGAATTTGAAACCATGTTTAAACTTGTTTAAACTTTAAACATTTGGGGTCAACAATATTCAATTTTGAGAACAAGTGCAAGATTAGGTAGCTGCAAAAGGATTTTTATTGAAGTGACTAAATACTGAAATGACACAGAAGTTCATGAACACACCTGACTGTCATACAGAGCAAGGTCAGTAAAGAGCTGCTTCTTTACGCCACATGAGCTGCATACAAAAGGGTCCTCTGTATTTCTCCATTCTCTCCACAACAGAGGTAGTCAGCTGGCAACCTTCCACTATTTTGACAATTCCTTGTATCCCCTGAATCTCCCCACAGCCATGCCCTGTTTATTACCCTTTCCTTTCTTCCTTCCCTGCCAGGAGCTCGTATAAACCTGTTCGCCAAAGACTGGTGGTTTTTTGCCACTCTGGACTATCAGATTATAAATGTGACCAAAACGTCAAAGTTTTGCAAAACACTATGATTTTTTACAGAAAGAATTGATATGGAAAGTTTATCAATACCAAAACTATTAATAAAAAATTCCCCAGTTACCTGCCAGTGCCCATTCACCAGTGCCATGTGAGTGACCACTGTAGTACAAAATGTAGGTATCATGTCTGGGTCCATCTGCCGTCCGAAGTTCAAGAAAAGACTTGATTTTGGAGTGGAGGGTATCAAAGGTCAGTCCGCTCGTAGAGTAATCACAACCATAGGTCTCAATCATGTGATATGCAAAAAATCTTTGGATGGCGTTAAGCATGCCAGTAGACCTCAGATTTAACTCTTGTACGTGCTCAGGTGGAAGAAGAGTCGGCTGGCCATCGGGACTAAAGAAAAGGAAAACAGCTACAATTATGATTTGTAATTATTTCACATGTAGTGGACTTTCAGCAATTGGTGATTTATTTTTTTTCCCCTCTGCACATTTCCTCTGCTATGAAGCAGCACTGTTCTAAATTAAAATTTACTTGAAATTTAGTTTATAATCAATTCAAAATACTGTATTTGAGTGAGGGACCACTATCTCCCCCTCCCTTCTGTCACACTTCTTCACTTCAAAACATAGTTCTTACACAGCCTCGCGCTACTCCTGCAGCTGAGATGCAGAGGGAGAGAGAGGACCTGTGATGTGAACGTGCTGGTGGGCTCCAACCATTTCATTAAGTCCCACTGAAAGTGCGCTGCCTTCAGATGGGCATTTGTTCACACACAACTGGGAAAGAAGCCCAGGGAGAATGAATGTTAGTCTGCACAAAACATCATGCAAACTGGT
This sequence comes from Tringa solitaria, assembly GCA_026413425.1. Classification (NCBI taxonomy): domain Eukaryota; kingdom Metazoa; phylum Chordata; class Aves; order Charadriiformes; family Scolopacidae; genus Tringa; species Tringa solitaria. Next base: position 29,014,802 of record JAOXJM010000001.1, on the reverse strand, counting down.
TTCCAATAATAGACTAAAGAGAAATCCAAGTAGACATTTTGCTCAGATATTCTGAATTAATTTCTCTCTGTTCCAAACCAGCTGTTATTCATTATGGTACTCACACAAACACAGTAATTCTTGTGTGTGCTGTTCAGATGCTGATCTTTCAGTATAAAAAATATGTTTCAGATGATGGTATTCCCTGCTTATAAAATCACAGTGCTAAGAAAATTACAAACTAGGCTGGAACAAACCACATACACATAGATATGTGTGTGTGTGTGTATATGAATATGCACATATAACAAAAGAGTCCCTGGGTTCCCTGGGCAATGGACAGATTTTGTGGATGAAAATACAGAGATGGTCCTACTCCACTAATAGAAAACATGACTTCTGGTTTTCACATGTATCTCTGTATGTATATATGTATGTATTCTACACGTATTTTGTTTGCCAGTCAGAGTGCAAAGCTACCTGCTTTCTTTTTCGGTCTTACTAATTAAATTTTGTACCTCCTCACCTGTCTAGTGCCTTCATGAAGGCTAATGTTCCACTACTACAATTATATTGAATACATCACCAATACTGTTTGTCTTAGCAAGCAAAGACTGGGCCCATTACTGAAACAGTCAAGCTTTGTTAATAAGGAAGCTTAGTTCTGTCAGGTCCTGAATAGTTGCTCAAGGGTATCTCATCATTCACTCAGAAATTAGAGGGAACTGCCAGAGCCAGAATAACATAATACAATGAAATAATAAAATTATTGCCATGGAAACAAAAAGAATTTATTTCTATTGTATTGTAAATTTGGAAAATTTATTTTTTAAATCCCTAACAATAATCGACTACACGGATATATTTTTTTGTAAAGAGTGCACAGCTGAAGACTGTAGATCAAAGCTCAGAAAATTTCTTTTTACAATATTTTACACCATTTAAGATACAGTGATCTAAGATCAGCATGCTACCTTCTGTTTCTTTGCCCATTAATTTTTTTTCCCTGACCACTGAATCCATTGCATATACTGCAAGCCGGGCAGTTTTCATAAATTGGGCACTTCTGTTTTTAAGCCTCTCATTTCAACTTACCACTCTGCTTCTCTTGTAACTCAAATAGGTAACTTACACAGCTCTTGTTTTACCATTTAGCAAAAAAAAAAGGCACACACAATTTTCATTATACCGCTAAAGTAGTATTTGCAAGCTTAAAGCTTCTAGGAAAAACACACAAATGGGCAAATAATAATAGCATAATCCCTCCACCCCCAAGCATTTCTCACATGGTAGCATTTATATTGCAACAAAAATCAGCTGTAAATTCACTACCGATAACTGAGATGTAGTGCACTCACAAATCTAAGTTCAATATCTTAAATGTAGATATTATCTCATTTAATAGAAGTCAAAATTGTTTTAAATGGATCTGTCTGGTTTATTAAATCTCTTGTTATAAGGTATCTGCACTCCATCAAATGCCCCAGTCCTCCTTTGCATCAGATACGGAACGTGGAACATGCCTATGCATGACTGGTGTGTGAAGCATTCATTGGCTTTCAAAAAGCAAATCAGATACATATAAAAAGGTGGAGCTGCAGTTATTCCTTTTGGAAGGTAAGGAAAAGGAAAAATACAGTATCTGCCTATTATTAAAACTTGCATGTTAATTACTGAAAAATACAAGCAACAGCACTGCACTGCCTCTACGAGCTAACAGGACACTTACACTACCGTGAAGCTGAAATGCACGGTAATAATATACCTGCAAAAGTTGGTGGGAATGACGACAGCATACCCAACACACGTTCCTCCCAGGCAGTTTCCCAGCTCATGGAAAAGCCCATGAGCCATGGACTCCAGAGGTAAAACAATGAGAAACGCACTCATGAAGATCCCATTGGTTGGCTAAAAAGAAAACAGACAGATTTAGGTGTTGCATGAAAAATCGCTCCTTTTCTGTTGGTTACAGTTTTACGAATAATTCCCTGTGTCTAATCAAACAAAATTGGGTCCTGAAACATGTAAGTTATTATACTTAATGTATACTTATTTTTCAACATATTAAAACAGTGAAGTACTCTAAAGACACATGAAAGGCCAATTTTTAGGGGTCTAGGTAGAAGATGGCTGGTACGCAGGGGTTACTGTTCTGAAAGGAATGCATTTGAAAACATTAACAGCACAGGAATTAGGCTTAAAAGCCCTGATCATAGCTTAGCTCTACCCATTTAAGCAGGAAAATCAAATGCCATGAAATTATTTATGTGCATAAAATACGTGTATCTGTAAATATCTGCAGGATCAGGCCTTAATCAGGAAGCACAACACAGTATATTATGTACCTAGCATCAGATGATAGCATACTATATTGCATCATTAAAATATGGATTTAACTATTCCTGCTTTTTAATGCCAGGAGTTTCTAAAATGTTCTTTGAGGAATACTATGTATCACACAAAAGACGACTTGTGAGAACACTGATGAACGTTATTGCAATTAAAGACAATTCTTTATCAGCTACATAAACATCAGATGAGAAGAGACATCCACTACATGACTCTGTAGCCCTCACGCAGCTTTGTGCACTGAGCTTTCTTGTTTTGTAGGTAAAAAGCAATTTTGGAAAGGATTACACTCACTGATAAATAGATGATTTCTGTAAAAAAAAAGTTTCAAAAGTTAAGTTTCAACCACTAGCACTACTATAACAAAAATGGACTTCTGAGAAGCCAGCTGTCAGCGAGAGGCAGAACAGATATGGATTCATTTTAATTATTTTAACATGATGTGACTGGGTTTAATGAGTTACTAAATGCTTTAGGAAAGGTAGAAACAGTATTATAATATATAATTAACCAAGTATTTTAATATCCATGGTGCAGCTATTAAAGTTTGTTACGTAGCAAATGAAATAAATTCACAGCTAAGGATTTTGCTGTTGAAAGAAGTCCTGTGGCCTCTGACCACAAATATGTTTTATTTGCCTTCTTTGCATAAACCTACAACATTAATGTTTTTTTTTTAAATCTGGATATTGCCTTATTGTTTAGCACTCAGTGATTTGATGTGGACTAGTAGTTTGCTTAACATATAGAAAAAGGTAAATAACTCAACTATATTCAGTTTTTAAACATGTAAATATTACACAACTTAGTCTGGAAGAACAGCTTTACCCATCTAGCGTGCTTCCTGCCCTAAGGAAGAATACTGGTTTCCATCATACTTCTGATAAAAGAATTTAGCCTATGTGTCCCTGAAATGGTGACAGCAGTACTTTTAACCACAAATAAACACCAGAATATGATATTAACTGATAACTATATTAACTGATAGCCCTATTCTCAAATAAGCGGTAACTGTTAACTGATAGCATTATTCACAAATCCCAACATCTGAAACCACTATAAAACTGTATCTAGCTCCAATTATGCTTTATACAATTCATGACAAACAAAAAGTTTATTTTATTTCTAGCTCTCAAGGACATGAGGACGTGACATTGATGCTGCAGGACATTCATGTTACAGAAGCAGCACGGAGAGTCTCCCCTTACCCACAGCCCCACACGCCTGAGCACAAAAGTGCAATTAATCCCCTCACTGACTTGCCAATGTTTGAGCTACAAAACTGGTTCAGATACACCAAGTCCATCAAGAGGTGACAATGCCAGTGTTAATGCTGCTGTCTAATTTCATGTGGTATAATGTATTTTGATGTTTTGTGCTAATAATCTGAAGCTAAAAGGCGCAAGGTGTGCCTACGAAGCGCACATACATTACGGGAGATTCACAATCACTTTTACGTGCACCATTTTCTCAGGCATCTCATTTTCTTAGCATCATTCCACGTACATAGAATACAATCATAGAACGGTTTGGGTTGGAAGGGACCTTAAAGATCATTGAGTTCCAAGCCCCCTGCCATGGGCAGGGACACCTCCCACTACACCAGGTTGCTCAAAGCCCCATCCAGCCTGGCCTTGAACACTTGGCCTTTCCCTGCCCAAGTGTGGCCTCCACTCAGAGGGTCAGGACGAAGGGAGAGCGAGCGGGTGGAACGTTGTGAGGACAAGCACAGAGAAGCATTCACACAGCGATTCTCTGGTTTTGTGTCAGAGAACAAGGATTTTCAGAGTTAATTTCCCCAAAATCCACGCTATTACCTGAAATCACCAGAAAACAAGAAAGCTTGAACACAGTGTAACAATTACGGTGCAGCCCCAGCTTGTTTGTCAATAAGGAGAAAAAACCCCTATAATTAAGACAATATAAATTTTGTTTCAAATGTATCAGCAGAAAGCGCTCATTTTTGTTGCTCAGTTTTCAAAATGTGCTCTGAAAATGAAAAGGACTCAAGAGCAGCAGCAATAAAAACTTTCAAACATTTGGTTAGCTCCCATTCTATAAAAACCTTGTAAAATATACAACTTTGATGAAATAGCAGAGCTCTCTAGCTAAATTAGTTTCAAGATTTGGAGGCTTACTTTTGCAACAGTAGATACCAGAAGGATAATTTGCTTTAAATTAAAAAAAAAAAAAGAAAAAAAGGGAAGACTTGGATCCTGCAAAAATTGCAGCGCTTGTCTGGAAAAAGCTTCTATTCATGATTGGTTAGTTAGAGGATTTTCTAAACCTTGGAAAGACTGAATGCCTGGACCAGGAAGTATTATAATGCATTTTTATGACAAATTCAGCATTTCCATCATATATAAATATTATTTTTCTTGGGTCTTGTTAGAACAAACTGCTCTTACATTGTATTAGTGTTTTGATCCCAGTGAACACATTACAAAATAAAAACCACACTTGCCCATAAAAACTACAGCTATCATAATATCCTAAAGAATACTACTATACTTTATATAATTTTATTGTAAAAGTTTTCTTCCAACATACACACTCCCTGCATTTTCTTAATCCCCCAAAACACATGCAAGTTATTAAGCCTACAGAGTGTTCTGCAATAACACAACTTGAGATCATCACAAAGATGAATAGTTTTCACCAAGCTTCTGACTGAGCCTAACTTCCAAAGAAAAAAATAATTACATTTAATTGTTGAAATTACTCCTACTAATATGAAGATGCTGGCAAGAAAATTCATAAATACTTGCGAGATAAGGATCCTACAGAGAAACTGTAAATATCATCTCAGTGATCCATCTTGCTCTGTATCCTGCTTTTAGTTTGTACCAAGTATTAAAGAAGAATGGGAAATAGGTTCTATAGCGTTATGAATCAACTCAGCTCCATCTGAAGCTGAAGGTTCAACTTCATTTAGTGACCATCTTACACTATGAAGTAGGGAAGTATTGTTAGTATGGATACCACATGTATAGACATCTATCTAGTGTGAAGATGCTGGCACTTGCTGTCAGCACCTTTTCAGCAGCTTTGATTTAGAAGAAATGTATCGCTAACAAATATAAGAACGATTAATGATGTTCAGAGAAGCTCTTTAGTAAGACAATAAAGTATTTTAATTCAGTGCTGCAAAAATAACGGCTGGTGGCATTTTAAAATACCTAAACTATAAGAACTTGAAATAGCAAAAAATAATATCTAATTAAATTAGTAATTACTGTAAATCTGCAGATAGGTCCCTTTTTTAAGGTAACCACTAAGATGCCAGGTGGAGACTGTCAGCGCTTTAGTAAATCCAAAAGATTTGGTGACTGGGCCCTACTGGAGCAGATGGCCACGGATGCATAGGTGAAGCCAGAAAGGGATTTTGTTCTTTCATCTGTTCAATCCATTTTCATTCTGTTTTCTCATGCGCTGGCAACCTCAGCCTGCAGTACATCCCTGTACTCTGAGTGTCCGCCAATTCCAGACAGACGGCTCAAAAAGCAAACCGAAGATGGAGACTATCTCGGGAAACCCACCCAAAACATGAGAAGCTATTTTATCTCTTAGTCTTTGGGGTTTTTTGCCTTTGTCTGTCTTCTAAATGAATAGAAAATACACAGTGTGTTCTCATTTTAAACCATGTAGAAAAGGTAAAAAAAATCCACTTCTCGCCTTTGGTGACTGAAATGACTGATAATAAAAGACTGGTGAGATTCACTACTAGTACTATGTTTCCACTTTCTTTAGCTTTTCAACTTATTGTTAAGTGTAACTGTTAAAAGACCAGAAGAATTTAGAGGTATTTTACAGCCAAGATACATAATTTTATATTCACAGATAGGACAACTCCAGTCCTAAGGAGTAAACCACAACTGGAAGTGGAATCATTCTGGAACTGTATTTAAGAATGGAGCATTACTGATGTGTGACTGATGGAAATAACGAGGAGGGAAGAGGAAAAAAAAAAAAAGGTAATTTAAACTGGAAGCCAGTTACAAAGACCTACAGAAATGCCCTTCTGATTAAAACAGAAATAAATTACTAAACATATGTCAACTCAGATGACCACAGAATCATTGAATGGCTGAGATTGGAAGGAGCCTCTTGAAATGGTCTGGCCCAACCCTCTGTTCGAGCAGGGCCACCCAGAGCCAGCTGCCTGGGATTATGTGTAACAGACCAGCTACTGAGGAGGCACACATATCTTTGTGTGTTCCCAAGGAAAATTTCTGCTCTGCTTTCCATTATCCAAGCTGAATCATATTTACCTGTTTTTATATATCCATATACACACACAAGTAAATATAAAATAAACAGTTCTGCTTAGCTCCTCTGCAGTAATTCTGCACAAGCAAAGAAGTACATGCTCCATGATGGAGAAGGCTCAGGAGAAAAAGGATGATGTGATAACTAATCTACAAATATTTGATGGATAGCTTATTCCAAATGAAAACAAGGTATGTATATTACAGGTCAAAAGAAGCTTAAAGACAAAATTTGTAAAGCTACAATGTAGATCAACTAGCAGAGGAAACAGCCTTATAGCAAGCTATTGAATGAAACAATAGTCTCTTGAGAACAATAAATAATCCATTACTCTGACTATTAAAACAGCACTGGGAAAATATAGAAGATAGTTCACAGAAAACAGTTGTCACGTTCACTGGCAGATGGATTTAGTGTGTTATGTTTCCCATCCCTGACTCCTGTTCTAATCACGGGAAAGCCTGTGCTTTAGTCTACATGCATTTGTCCCAGCATAAACCAGAAGTGGTTGTCAATTAAAAAACCACTCTAAAATTTGAATTCTGAAATCAATGAGACTTTGACAACAAGCTCAATACATAGATACTTGAGACTAACAAGGAAGAAGAATTTTCTCTTGTCACCAGTGATCCCCTTTGTGACCTCGGGCCCCTGGCAGGGGTGGTGGCAGCAGCAAGGTGTGATGCCACCGGGGACACGGGCAGGCAGCCCGGGCAGCCTCCGGAGGGGACGGGAGAGCCGGAGCCAGGGAGGGCTGAGCACCTACTGCAGAGAGAAAGACGGGCAGCAAAAATAAACAGGACAGGAGGTGAGTTCGAGAAGGAATGCTGAGCAGTGAGCAAGGGGGATTTAGGAGCCGGCTTCAGAGATGATGAAACAGAGGGGAAAAAAGGGAATAGTAATATTATTGCAAAAGAAACTGAACGGATGAGTCGGTAAAGAAACAGTAAGGCACAGATATGCAAGTCAAATCGGCAAGGAGGGGAAAACTGACAGTGAGGAAAAGAAAGGAGGGAACGAAAGATGACCAGACAGCGAGGAAAAAAAACAAACAAGAGTGGCAATGGCTAATTGAGAAAATATAGAAAGAGACCAGAGGATGCAGCGGGGCCTCTGGGGGAAAAAAGAGCAAAAAACAAATAATAAACTGGACAAGCAAAGCTTGAGGAGGACTGGATTAAAAATATAAATCAGGAAGAAAAGCAGGGGAAATGAAGAAAGACTGCATATAATTTTCATTCAAAAAAGTTATTTAATCTGTGATGTATATGTGCAAGTCAATATAGATGTTACTTAGAAAACTCCTTACTATTTTGAAAATAATCTTGTTTTTAGAGAAGTTAAAAAAACTCACCGTTTTCAATTTTATTAAGGCATTGTAAATTGATCTTTCAAGAAACACCATGCAATCACACCACAATAAAGACTACAAAATCACTAACTCTCCCCAAAACAAAAAAAACCTCATACATACAATAAACTAACTGTCCGTTCAAGTACAAGTACTCAAGCGTATCATGAATGCTATTATTTTACTAACCCATAAAATTCACTAAAAACAAGAATAATGTACTAAAAGTACTTCATTCCATTACTGTACCTGCCTCTGACATAGTTCATTTTTCTCTTGGTAATATTAAATATAAGTCTTCCAGGGATAATAATTCTCCTTGGCCAGTAATTCAGAAAAACTGTACTGTTACCTTAGCACAGAGCACTTAACAAAATCTGATTTTAAATTTCTGAGAAAAAGATTCCTACAAACCTTTCCAAGATCTTTGCTTGCAAAGTCCAAGACTTCCATCTGTAAATTTTTCATCATTTTATTGGCTTCTGAAAGAAGTAATGGCCGAGTCATTTGCATGACTTCTGCTGGATCTTGTCCCATCCAAGAGCCTAATTATGGACAGGCGCGTGCATAATCGCTGAAATGAGTAAGTTGGAGTTAAAGAGTCTATTGATCTGACTGAAATTACTCACACAAATGTAAAGGCAGGTGCAGAACACCCTTCTGCAGGAATTCTGCAAGGAAAATTTCAGTGTATTCCCACCAACAAGTCAAGGTGTTTTTCCATTCCAGTTAAAGCAGGGATTATTCTCAGAGGCAGACAAAGCCTCAACTGAAACACGCCCCACTGAAAAGCTGTTACTCCATTTGTGAATGCAAACAGCTTTAACAAATTAATTTTACATTTCTCATGCTTCCTGAGCTCATCTTCCCGTTTCAGACAGACCTGATAATTCTGTTCTCTACATTTAAAGCTTGATCTGTTGGAGAGAGATTTTGCTCTCAGGAGCCACAGATCTTCCCAAGCACATCCTGGAGCACCAGGAATAAAGACTTTCAACCCATGGCTTATTACAAGGGCTAAGCTGCCTGTAAAGAAGGTCTTTGGCCAACAGGACTTCCAGCCTCAATAATTCTGCCTAAGTCACAAAACTACTGTGTGTGCAACAGTGAGTTGACCCCACATTAAAGGCCCTTCCACAAAAGGAGATTTGATGTTTTTCTGGCAATTTTAATCAAATAGGATATGTCTAGCCACCAATTAGTAGACAACTATCTCTTTAGGTCTTGACCTTTCAGACACTTGAGATTTGTATGATGTGCAGATGTAACAGTTACTAAAAACATTAAAAGTGCATATATAATGTGCTTGTAACAAAGTTTTCCATGAGACAGAATCCCTCCCACCACCCCATTTCTGGCTGTAACGTAACACACACAACTGAGCTAGAGTTTTTAGGTGCTAGGGCCAATTATTTGTAGCTGACTGTTAGAAAGTACCTTTCCAAGGCTCAGGATTTTAGCCATTATACAGGAGGTCAAATGGTAGACCAAGAAGTGATTTCAAGCCACCTCTCTTATCAAATGTGGCATCATTAAACAAATTTTCAGTACCTCCTCAGAGTTTGGAAAGGTATAAATAAAAAATGCCTTACCTTCCAGGTGACACTTAACAGATTTCAAATATAATTGGCACTTAGTAAAATGACTACACAAATCCCAAACTGAAGTTGCAAAGATTGAAAACTGTTAATCTTACACATGCAAAAGGTGTCTTAAACAAAACGTGAGCAAACACATTTTCAGGAACAGGTGACTGAGGAATACTTGGCATTCCTAAGAGAATGTAAGGAAAAAATATGGTGAAAATTTAAGTAAAAATTTTTTCCATAATATAAGAATTTTTTCCATAATATAAGAATGTAAGAGCCTGTTTTAGGCTGCACCAAAGGTCCATCTAGAAGAATGTCTGGTCTCGAAAGAGGCCATATGGATACCTCGGAAAGAGTGTTAAGGACAAGCCAAACACGTTTCCTCCAGCCACTGATGGCTCAAGGACTTCCTGAGCCAGATGTGGTTTCCATATAGTAATGTAAACCTCAGTGAACTTCTTTCCATGAAATTGCCAAGCTGCCTCCTGAGCCTCTGCAACCGCTGAGCACACACAGCCATGACGTGCCACAATACGCAGCCCCAGAGCCAACTCAGCGCTCTTTGAGGAACTTCTCCCACCTCTCTGGATCCAACCTGCTTCTTGCCAACCTGATTCTCCTCAACGTCTGCGCTGGAACTGATCATTTATTGTCTCTTACTGTTTACCTTTTCCCATATCACACATATTTTATATGTTCATCATGTTCTCACTTAGTTTTCTCTTTCCCTGACTAAAGCATCTTTGTTTATTCATTCCCTCCACATAAACTGTTACTGTGCCTATAATGAATTTTGTCGTCCTTCTCTGAACCTTTGCTTGTTTTCTTATCTACAGGATGGCAAATAAGAATTGCACAGTTACTCAAAATAGGGAAGCTATGGACTTATACAGTAGGATAATGATACCTCCGGTCCTTTCCTAATAATTCCCAATATATAATTTGCTTTTTTGGCCACTAAAAAACATTAAGCTGATGTTTTCAAGAAAAGGCATCTAACACAGCCCAAAGATCTCCTTCTACCACATACTGATGTCACCAGCTTTTTTCTGGAGCCAAGTTTTCTTAAAAACAAAATGAAACCAAACAAACCCCTAAAATCCCAACCCACTAAGTATTTAGCAATAACTATTGCTTTTTAAAGAGGAAAGGCAGAGTGGTCTCTAATAGTCTGATATACTTCTTTAACTGTTACAATACATAATAAACCAGCGTAAGGAAAGTACACATTCACTGGAGAAACTTCCTTGCTGCATTACTGTTGAGCTTGTTAGATGTCCTGAAACAGTCAACTCAAAAACCCAGCAAAGGATTCTAAAGTGGAGTCTTGAGGCCTTGAATTCCGCGTGAAAAGAAGAATAAACACAAGTTTCCCTGAACCTCTAGAAAAATACAAATGCCTTGCAAGAGGGTACATTGTGTGCTTATGTATCATTGCTTTCTTCTAATTATTTTGAAACCTGACACTATCCAGAAAAAAGCAGAAAAGGCCATAGTTTCCTTCTATCACTATCTGGCCAGGTCTGATAAAGTATTTCATTTTCTGACAACAGATGATATAGACACAGTGATCTGCAGGGCAAACATCACAACATCTTCTGAAGTAGGAATTATTTTAGCCAGAGACAACAGCATTCATAATCTTAATCTAATTGATTACTAGAAATACTTGATGAAACTAATACAAATACAGTAAAAGAAATGTAATTATCTACTAAAACTAAATTATTATAATAAAAACCTGCATTTCCTGACAAGTGCAGGTATTTGGTCTGATGCCATTCATTTTTCGCAACTACAATTACTCCTTTTCCCACTGAATAGGCAAATAGGCAAGCTATCAGACAGAAGTGATGAGCAACACCTTGTTTGCACACAGGATGCCAGAAACTGAACTCAGCCAATAACAAATATTAAGATTTTAAATGCATTTCCAGTATGCTTCTTGTGTATGGTTCTGCACAAGTCATTCCACAGCACCACAGCACTTCTTCAGAATTAGAGAGGCCTGAAAATTATCAGACGTGTAACAGCTGCAGCTGTTTTGAGGCAGTGGACAGAGACAGAAAAAAATTACACAAATTATCAACCAACATGAAGAGAAAAAAAGCAACAAGATGGGTGTGAAGCCAGTCCTCCTTGTTTAGGGACACAGCTTGCAGGAATGAAGCAGTGCTCCGGCAGGAAGCGCCCCTGTGCTTTAAGCAGATGGATGGAGAGAGTGAGTCCTTCTCCTGAAGATTCTGTCCAAGGCTGGTGGTTGTAACTCCCTGCAGACAGGCTCTGGGGGCCACCATAAGAAACTGCCTCTCTCCAGTGGCTCTCTGGGCAACTTACCCACTCGATCTGTTCTGACTGCTTTGTTAGGAGCAACTAGGTGGGCGTGAATTCACCCAAGTAATTTTAAAACTATGTAATTATTAACCAATACGTCTCAGGATGTTAAAGGAAGAGGGCAAGGAGAGAGAATTAATAAGGCTATTTGATAGAGATGGTAAAAAATTGCTTTTTACTGGAAAAAAACATCTAGCATATAAAAACTAAAAACTAGCATTTTGATAAAATCACACGTTTCTCAGTAAGTATGGAAGTTAGCAATATTAGCATGCTGTAATTCCATCTTTATTGTTTCTGTCTCCCAAACCACTTTCCCATTTCTTTTGGTGCATTAGCACCTTCACTTTCTGTAAATGCATTTTGGAGATTTTTCTTACCTACTTCTTTTTGGTTCTGTTTCTTCCTTTTGTTCTTTCTGCAAGCCCCCACACTATAGCTATGCACGCTGATACTTTTCCAAAGAAAGAGCAAAACTACTCAGTCTTCCTCCCACGCTTGTCTGTTAACCTCTAATGCTCTTCATGCAAAAAACCAAAACAAAACCCCAAACCAAAAAATCACAAACCTGAACCCATACCAATCAAAAAACCCAACACACAAAACCTCATAAAATAACTGTAAATCTTCTTTTCCACCAAGTTCGGTAACACCTTTCATCCACAAAGTTATTTAATCTAAGAAAACCTGCAGGAATGGGCAGTAAAATGTTTTGGAAACACTATGGAGACATCTCTGTAAACTGGATCTGCCATAAATAATATATAACTTTTATGTATTATTATTTTATATATACATGTAATTTACAAAAGAGATGCATGGGTGCAAAAACGATTGCTGTCAGTTTTTAGATAAGCTTAAAAAAAACCCCAGACATTAAGCTCCCTTTTCACCCTACTGCAACTGTGACAGCACACAATGTACTTTACCTTGGGCACCAAACAAGCATTTTGAGAGCAACATATGTTTTCTGCTAAAGAAAAGACAACGTCCTTAATTCAGAAATGGAAATAAAAGTCAAAAACGTTGTGTGGTTTTAAGAACTGGTCTCTCTGAGGAGCTACCCTGCGGTGCACTAATTAGATTTGAAAATAAGACACTTAGAGCACATAACAACAATTTACCACTTTATCAGCTGACCTCTAACTCCACATTAATGGTTAAATGCAAAGCAAACCTATTGAAAATTCCATTCCTAAAATGTGAATTTGCCTTGATCCAATTAAAATTGTCCATAAGAAAAGCCCTCAATATAGCGAGCATTGCTAGGGTTCAACACAGTGATTTACTCTGAAGACAAGTTTTATGGCACAACGAATTCAAAAGCAAAATAATTTCATAAGTTGGTAAACTTAAAATACTTTGCACACTTCTTTTGCCCCAGAAACATTAATTCTTCCCATTCTGCCCACATAAAGAAGCTGGTATGTTCTGGTTGCCTTAACGGGCCACAGAGAAGGCAGAACGAAGTGCGAGATTTGAAGAGCGTGCTAGTGAAATCAAGGGTTTTAACTTTGAATTGCTGAGCCACAGCACACCATCAAACGTTGCAGGAATTTTAAGGAACCAACAAGTCTCAGGAGCGTTCTCAAGAGAGAGATTAAGATAAAGAGATTATTTTTTACCTGCCAAGAAACGGCTCCCAAAACAGCGGTCGCGACAAGGCTGAAAAATACGAGCTGTTCCGAAATTAAACAGAAGTGACGCATTCCTTTAGATGCCATAACTCTGTCAAGGCTGTTGTTTTCTGCGCGGTGGGTATAGTATACCTTGTGACAGTCATTTAGTTTTGTGTGAAATCCCCACAGGGTTATAAAAAAAATCACATGGCAGATCATCCAGAAAATTCCAAAAATAGAAAACCCAGGTATCACAAAATACCAGAGATCCAAGTCACGTAGTTTAAAGGCTGCAAGAATGAAAAAGATTAGTTCAATGACTCCAACTGAGATGACAGAAAGCCTTCTGCAAATTTTACCACGGTACAAGTAGGGTTTCCATCGTTCGGTAACTGAGAGTCCACTGAAGTAAACGTCGAGAAGGGGATCTGTAATCAGGCAGCTGAAGAAACATGCCAAGGCGAATGGGTTTGTGGGGATCCGTAGTGATGGAAAAAAGAGTAAAGATGCAATGGCTCCAAAAATTGCCAAATTTGGAATTGCCAAAAAAGACTTCATACGTAAGTCGATAATCAACATGGCCAAAGCCATGACCAACAGAATAATACTCATAGATTTTTCTACCAGCATAGTTGTGCTGGCAATTGCAAATCCAACTAACTCCAGAAATTCAACTGTTGTCAGCAGGGTCGGTCGATGATGGATGCAACCACAAATCCTCTCAACCAACGCACATAATATCCTTAAAACAATGGCAGAGAGGAGCAAATATTTAGTAGCTTCTTCTTTCACGTCCGTTTTGAAGGCAGAATTATTAAGAAAACAGAGAAGGCCAAGCAAAAAACCAAACCAAAGATTGGAGAGACTCAAACTTGCCGTTTCCATTGAAAAATAGTAGTACAGTATGCTGGCAATTCCGAGAACAAAGAGCCCCAGAATAAATATTACCAAAATCAGTGCATCCGCAGTTTTTTCCCACCTGACGTAAAGGCCCATGCAAATGGCAACCAGTAGGTTGATTCTGGCAAGATAGCCAAGGTATCTGACGGATGAGTGCATGTTTACTTCTCTGTTTGCTTCTTCCAGCCTTGTCATTGCTGCATAGAGACAATGACTAACACAGTAACGCAGTGACCTACACATGTAAACTGCAGTTTGGGGGTTCTACCCGCTTGACTGAAAGTAAATACTTGGTTTCATCCAACAAACAAAATGCAGTTGTCGCCTTCTGTAGTATCATTTCAGTAACAGTGGTCCAGAATTACCCAAGTCCTGGAAGAAGAATTAAAAAAAGCTTTAGTGGCAAATAATTCCTTTTAATCATATACAGCATAAACATGACACAGCCTTTCTCACCAAGGAGTTTAACATTTAAATTAAAAAACACATTGTAAAGACCAAGTAAGTCTGTTGTTAAAGGTCATTCAAATTGGAGTCATTATTAAAACTAATATAAAATGCATTCTGCACAAATTTTATTTCATAATTTAAATGAGAGGAAAAGGTAAACCAAACCTGACCTGTGCATCCATTGGGTATTTATATTAGATATCTATGGGTATCCAAAATATTGCTATTATGTCCATTACCTTCTAAAATACTTTAATATTTTTTAATGTTTTAAAACATTGTTTTACTTCACCATTACATTTGGCACATTCTCACTTTATACTAAACCTTTTCAGTATGCTTTGCAAGACTTCTTTTCAGTAGTCAAACAGCTACAGGATTTACAAAAAGAACTTAATAATTGATTAACAAGCTTAACCCACAGTAAATAATGAAAAAGGTTATTATCATCATCTCCATTTCACAGAAGGAGAGTGGACACACAGATGTATCAACTGCTCTGGTAATACTTTCAGAGAGTTTTCTTAATGTAAAATTGAAGCCTTTATTTTCAATCTTCCAAGCCACTTTCCCCTCACCCTTCAAAAAAAACCCAAGTAAAATGATCAGGATAAATACTATATTTAGAACAAAAGTGCCTCCTACTCAAATCCATTTGACCAACATGCTTTTCTTTTTCTTTTTAATATAGTATAGAAGCAGATAGTCATATGTTTAAGGGAATGTTGTAAGAAAACGGGGCTAGGCAGATTTCACTGGAGATCATTAATATTTTACAGGATAAGCTTGTGTCCTGGTTTCAGGTGGGATAGAGTTAATTTTCTAACTAGCAGCTGGTATAATGATGTGTTTTGGATTTAGGATGAGAATAATGTTGATAACATGCTAATATTTTAGTTGTTGCTAAGCAGTCAAGGACTTTGCAGCTTCCCATACTGGCCTGCTAACAAGAAGGTGTTCTTGGGGGGCACCCAAGAAGCTGGGAGGGGACACAGCCAGGACAGCTGACCCCAACTGACCAAAGGGATATTCCATACCACATGATGTCACACTCAGCCTATAAACCTGGGGGAAGAGGAAGGAAGGGGGGGACATTAGGAGTGATGGCGTTTGTCTTCCCATGTAACGGTTGGAGCCCTGCTTTCCTGGAGATGGCTGAACACCTACCTGACCATGGGAAGCAGTGAATGAATTCCTCGTTTTACTTTGCTTGTGTGCATGGCTTTTGCTCTACCTGTTAAACTGCCTTGATCTCCACCCACAAGTTTTCTCACTTTTACCTGCCTTGATTCTCTCCCCCATCCCACCGGGGGGACTGAGCGAGCGGCTGTGGGGGCTTAGTTGCTGGCTGGGGTTAAACCAGGGCAGCTTCTTCCTGGTCTGAACTCAAGTCTTGAAAGAAAAGGACCATGGTATTTCTACTGACATTTAATTTACAGAGTTTACAAATAAACCATACTACTAATTGCTACAACCAGGAAAAAAAAGTTATTGAGGAAAATCTGTTTTCACAAAAACCTCCATTTCACTGTTACTTATATAATTTTTTACTTGTCAAAAAGTTGTCAGAGGCACAGTTCAGAGCTCTCTAGTTAAAGGCAAAAAAGGTTCTACTTTGAAGCCATAACCCTGCTCTGGATGTAAAACGTGTTGTAAGTGACAAATTGATATGAATTACTCAAAGAACAAGCTTTCTGTGAAATTACATGTAAAGAGAACCACATGTACTTCTGATTTTTGATCCTTTTGTGCCTAGAAACGCTAAACTAAGAGTCACTGAAAGAACAAAACAGAGCCTACACTTCCAGAGAAAATAAGGCAGAAAACAACAGGTGGATCACAAGAAAGTACAAGAAACAAGAAAATCAGCATCGATACTTTTTCGTCTCTGATTTTCTTAACAAGTGGCACAAAGTGCAAAGAGCCCCAGAAGTTGTTCAAATTCCCTTACTTAAAACTTAACTGAAATCCCGTGCACTATTTACGTTTGCTTTTAAAGAATCAGAATCATTTAGGTTGGGAAAAGACCTTTAAGACCACCAGGTAGAGAGGGAGGACTTCACATCTCCTTCCAGCCTGCAGCACCGACGCGTGACCACCTGCTACGCTGAAGCACATCTGCCGTCCCGCCCCGTTGCCTTGATTCCCGAGCCTTCCTGGATCCCCTCCGAGTCGAGGGGCTAACACCGCACCTACTCCCCTGGACAGCAGCCCGTTGGAAGGTGGCCGGCGGGCTCAGGCGCAAAGGGCGGAAGCTCCCGCCTAACGCCCAGCTGAAAATTGTGCCGCGGTGGCTAAATCATTGTCTGGTGGGACCGTCACACCAGCAAACTCCCTCGGCAGAGCAGGAAACTACCCTGGAGCGGTTCAGCTCGCGGCAAGCGGAGTTTTGCTGCCGCCACATCGTGAGAAACACGAAGGAGAAGCTCCTCTGCTGCCGCCCCAGCTGCAGAGCCGGGGGTGGAAGACTCCTGCTCCTGGAGGAAAGGCACAGAGGTCTCCTCCAGCACCAAACATCTGCAAAATGATACAGCCCCCACCGTGAACGCAACCTCTTCTTCCAGGCAATTAGCAAAAAGGTGCACGACTAAACCACACTATTAATCAGTAGTATTCTCCTAATCCAAACACACGGTCAGCTTTTTGGGGAAAAGAGAAAAAAGGTGCATTTTCACGATTAATGTATCCCATCACGCAGCTATTGCCAAATAAACGTAACACAGCAATTCAGACAATTTTAATGAGAAATTGCTGGCCTGATTTATTCTTTAAAACATAGCTATTTGCTAACCATTTCTGTTAAGACTTTGACTGTTCAAAGCCTATTCCGAGTCAGGGAGGAAGGTGCGGTACTTGTTTGTTTTTTAAACTAATGGCCTTAATGTCTCGGGGTTGCAACCTCCAAGTCGCATTTCTGAGCGAACCACCTTCGGATCCCACCCGAAGAGAGCGCGCACGCCCGCCTCTCAACAGCCACCCACTTCTGCAAACACAACTTTATCAGCAAAGCCTGGAGTCTAAGTAGAGACTGAACTACCCAAGAGCTTTCCTATCCGTCAAGGAAGGGCATTCCCAAAGTAGTTTTTAACCAAGTTTGTCTAAGAAAGTAGAAAAAAGAACCAACACCCAAAGGCGGTTTAGTAGCTTAACTGCCGCTGATTTAACGCCTAGGCGAGGCCTATCAAAAGTACTAGACCCTCTTTTCCTTCGGTTTTATTCTTCCAGTTTTAATGCATTTCTCTTTTTTTTTTTTTTTTTTAAAAAAAAGCAATTATGTTAGACTTTGGTTTATATAAAAAGCTGTATCTAGCTAATGCATTAATACAGCAGCCTCAGCCCTCGGGTGAGGGGCTGTACGAGCCGGCAGCCCTGCAGCCCCCGGCCCGGATTTCGGCGGCCGCTGTCAGACACCCGAAGGCCCAGCTGCCGGGATGGCCCGCCCAGGCCAGTTTCGGGCCGGCCCTTGGCTCGGCGGCGCGGGGGCTGCCACCCGCGGGTCCGCCGCGGCCACGCCGCTCGCCACAACGCTG